>VZSE01003326.1:135306-536216 GCA_013398275.1 Promerops cafer | reverse complement strand
GAGTTGCGCCGTTGCGCGCTCTCAGCAAATTAGTTTGTCACTGATGGAGTTACCGCAGTGAGATCCACGTAACGCGGCCGCGCTCCTTTCCCTGTGGGAAGAACGCGCGCGCGCGCGTGTGCGCGCGTGTGCGCCCGGTCCGCGCGGGTCGTCCCGGCCCGGTGACCTGCGGGGGACTCGCCCGCCGGCAGGAGGGTGCGCGAGCGCGTAATTGCCTTTCACTAATCCACAAACACACGCGGAAATTAAAAAAAAAAAAAGAGGGAAAAGTCCTTGGCGTCAGCGAAGGGGCGCGGGCATCGGGGCAGGCCGCCGCCCCCGCTCCCTCCCGCACTCCTCTGCCCTAGCCCTGGTAACTCCGGCGATCGATCGATGGATGGATCCGATCGATAGGCAGGCGCGATGATCGTGGGGCGGCGGGTGCGGCGCAGCGCCTTTCCGGGGCGGTGCGGCGCGGCGCGGGAGGAATGCCGGCTGCCGGGCGCGACCCTTGGAGGAGCGTCCGGGTCTCCTCCGCCCGCCAGGTTGGGAATTTGAATTGTGGAGGTAAACTGGCTGCAACCGTCTCCCGACAGCTGCCTCCGAGTTGACATCTAATCTGCCATCTGATTGGCTCCGCGCGCGCCATTGGGCACCTCGCGCCGCTGATGTAAATAGAGGCGCTGGAGCGGCGTAGGCACAGGAGCCCCCGCCGCAAACACCGCCGGCACCGGGGGGCACCGGGGCACCGCCGCCAGCGCCGCGCGGGCACCTTCCCCCCGCCCCCACAGCCTGCCCGCGCCGCCTGCTTCTCCTGGGCACCGATTGATTTATCTGCTTGTCTATATTTACTTACTTACTTTAGGTTTTTAATTCCGCGCTAATTAGAGGCGGTAGGGAAAGTGCCTCGTAATAACAGTGCTTTTAGACGAGGGTTCGGGTTTTCGGGTTGCGCTCGCGCCTTCTTATCAAAAAAACCCTGACAAACCTAAACATTCTGTAATGTTGCAGATTACGGATGTTATGCGAGGGATTGGATTTTTATTAAAAAAAGAAACCAAATACTAGTTTCGTTGCGTTTCTGTTAGCTCGATGCCTAACCTGTGCATGCATCTTAAAAAGACCGTGTTTGCATGTGAGCTGCTGTAGGTGAGAAAATGCCGTGTATTGTACAAAGAAGGGAAGAAGGAACCGCTCTGCCAGAGGTTGTTTGTTTCAGCTCTGCAACAAATCCAGATATTCGGGAGAAAACATGCTTTTGGGTTTGAATTGTGGTTAGAATACTTCAAGAAGCATCGGGAGTTGTTGATCTCATTATTTTTCTACATAAGTGTGAGATTAGGCTTGAATTCTCAGTAGGAAAGTGAATTGTGTTAAACGGAATAGTGCATTAGAATTTTATGGGTTTCTTTTCCCTTCAACAAGATCTTTCTATTAAGAACTGTTAAATCTTTTAACAGCTTTTAACAGCAAGGTCTGACAGGAACAAATGCAGGTGTATGCTTTTGGGGTCCTCCAACGACTGGATCTTTCCATAAAGTAATGAATAGAATCTGGAAAAATCACCGCTTAATAATTGCAAATGGTGTATTAATCCTGAAAAAAAAACAGAAACCTTAGATGGGCTGTGTGTTTATATGTCTACTTCCAACAGACCATTCCTGTCACGTTTTTAGTTTTTATTCCATTTTCCTTTCTTTTTCTTCCAAGGAAATAAGATTTTTGTGTGTGTGTGTGTTAATTTTTACCTTTTTTAAAATTTGCAGTGGTACAAGGGTCACTGGAAGCTGTAATGTAATGAGTCCTCGTATGCATAACCTTTCATAATTACTCTAAAAATATTTGCATCATCTCCTTTTAAACAGGTAGTTCAGAATTTGTGGCTTTAAAAGCTAGGAAAACCGTTGTCCGACATCGTGCATGCTAGTTCAGGGTGCTGTTTCTTCATGGCAGAGATTGTTTGAAGTATTTTATTTTTATTGGAGGAGTGAGAGTAAATTCATTTATGTCCTCAGTATGACCCTTAAAAATACTTCCTTATATTTATGGGTTTACATCCTCTCTTACAGTTTTGTTTTTTTTTTTTTTTTTTTTTTTTTCCNTTTTTTTTTTTTTTTTTTTTTTTTTTCACTGTAAGGATTGGCATACATCTTAGAATAGTCTGGCAAGAGCACAATTTTTTTTATTATTTTTAAAATTATTTTTTCCTCAAGATAATTGTCATAAAGGCAAGACATTATGGGGTTTTTTATTAATAAGATTTTTCCATTTAACCAGTAAGAGATTGAGATAAAAAAAAATTTAAGTTTAAAATCAATATTTTCTGATGTATAAAATGGCTTATGTCAAAAAATAGTTACCATTAGCTTGCAGAACACAATTGGTTTTGTACATTGTTATTTATTTTTAATTCCCACGTGTCAATCTCCATGTACTTTGTATCATTAAGTAGATAAATTGATTGCTTTTTGAAAGCGAAAACTGGAATATTTACTCCAGCATCTGAACAGAAGGCTTCTCTTTATTTTTTTAAATAATCATCTGTGTGTGTGCTCTTGATGTGTGTATACACACATTAAAATATGCTCACTTGTCATGTGTCTTTGTAAAGCAGATGTTGATTGGCCCCTAAGCCTATAAGGAACTATTGTCCTGTGAACAGAGAAAAAGGACCGACAGTAGGCTACAACATCTGAGATGCTTGTTCAGGAAATTCTTTCCTCGGCATGGGTAATTTTTGTAATATGAAGAGCTGTGGCATCCTACTCTGAACTAAGTTCTGTATTTGTGCAGCCTGTTAAATTATTTAAGAAAATTCTGCTTTCATTTAATTTAATCACCTTACTCAACTGAGAGACGTGGTGGAAGCTTGCAGTAGAGGCTTCCTGCTTCTGAAGAAACGCACATTTTCAAAGCAGATGGATATTGCTCACACAGATACATTGATTTGGTGGTGGGGAACTTGTGCGATGCTAGTACGGTACCTTGTCATTCAGGTCTTTTGATGATTGATTAATCCTTGACAGCATACAGATATTTAGAGTCCTGAGGCTCCTTTTATTCTTCACTTCTGATTTGCACTGCAGTAGTTTAACACATTAGCTGGCCTCTCAGCGTGCACTTTATACACGTCTTTCTCCTTTGTGCATGTGTGTATGATTTACATACACCTACACAGAAGGAGAGAACCTGGGTCTTTTCAGGAGTGCCTGTATTCGATACAGAGCAAGTGTTAGAAAAAAATCTGTCGAGCTGCTCTGAGTTTGTGTATGTATTGTTTGTTTTGTTGCAAAGAAACTCTGAATATGCCTGATTCTGCAGCTCTTTTTATGCCAAATAGATTGCCCGTATTGACAGTTCTGGCTAAGCCAAGGCTGCAGAATCATGTCCTGTGCCTGAAGGCCATTAAACAGCTGTTAGTGTGGTGAATAGATTCTTGATGTCTCAATGGGAGAATAAAATATATTTTTCCCTGTGCAGTTTCAAATAAACAGTTTAGTATTCACATAGCTTCTATTTAGAAGTAGCAAATAGCAATATTCACAGTTAGTAGCATCTATATATATATTACGACCATATATTTGACACTTTGTGGTTTGGTGTTCAGTTATTGGTTTCTGTAGTAGTGCTTATGCCTACACATGGAACAGCAGAACCCTGTGTATGAGATACAATAAAGAAAGAGAGATGCAAACCTGCCTACTCTATTACTGCTTCCATAATGTAAGGATTCTTCTACTAAGCAGTCGATTACTGTCTTTTTGGCATTCTGATCTTAATCTCGGGGGATGAAAACTAAGGCATTTAATCCATTGCTAAATTTTCTAGTTACGTATGTAAAATAATGTTTTTGAAATTACTAAGCATGGTCTATTAGGTGATGCTTGTTCATTCTGAAATAGTATCTTAGTTAAAACTAGATTAAATTCATGCAATGAAAACAAGTTTGATTAGCTACTGATAGATCTTTCTTACTTTTATGCCTCAAGTATTTTGTTATAGGTATTCCGACATTCTAATTATTAATGTGAGAATGGCAGTAATTTATTTACTCTTTGGTCCCTAAGATTGTACCTCTGCCCTATACCAGTTACATCTTTCAGTACTTCTGCAAAATGTGCCGTTTATCAGGAGGCTTTGAAGATTCTCTGTGGATATGTAAAGCAGTGTTGCCACATTCACTGTGCATGCATGCTCAAGGCTGCAGAATTTCAGTAGCATGTGTTTGTGGTAGGCTAACTTGCTAGAATATATTTTAGAATTGTGATTATTAAGGTACTTGGGAAAAAAACTTTTTTCTTTCAATTTTGGGGCTATTTACATAGTGTTAAATGTATGTTTTGGTACGATTGAATGAGGACTTTAATTAAACTTAAATTAAAAGTATACCTTAGTGGTTTTCAAATTTGTTTTGAAAACTAGTAAGAGAAAAGTGCTGCTTAGCGGTGTTGTTTTTGTATTGCTTGGTGCTTATAGAAGCAAATAAATGTAATGCACAAAAATCTTGTGGAGCCAGTTGTATTACAGTAAAATTTATTTTAAGAAAGTCTTACATGTTAGTAAATTTAAAATTATTTTTTAGTAGACCTGAAGGGTTTCTGTACATTTCATGTATGTTTTGCCATTCAGATCATAGGATTATCCTTTTACTTTTTCTGTTCCCCAATCGTACCTGTTCATGCTCAATTTCACACACAAATGCTGATGTGCTGGCAGAGTGCTGCAGTGTTTGTGTTGCAAGTGGGCCGGACAATTTCCATTGTTGTACTTCCAGTTCTGAGAGTGTGGCATCCAGTGATCCACCAGGAACACGTCAGCTCCAAAAAAGCCAAACCTATCCAGGGTGGTGTTCCACTGCAGTCGAGGAATTGTCAGGGATGAATGTATCTTAAAAAACCTATTTGAATCTGTGAATGGTGGGGACAGTATATGGCTAATTTGTACAGGATTGATTTTAAGTACCTTTATCTTCTCAGTAACAATATTCCAAGTACATTTGATCTTTACACTGTTTTTCTAGAGTGCCTTGTACTGGAGCAAAAAATTATTCTTCCTGTTCTACAGGGTGGGGAAACTGAGGCGTATGACATCCACTTTGCTTCAGACAGGCACACCTGAGGACAGGTCTTTTGGAAATAGTCAGGGTCTTGGTGCCATAAACTCTAGCTTTTGAATAAATCCGGTCTTACTGTGTACACATTTTGTTGTAGGAGAACGTAAGCTTTACTGGAATCTATTCAGCAAGTAAGAAGACAAATAACTGAGCAGAACAAGGGATTTGTCTGCTGTATCAGTACAGTCACCTTAAGCTAAAGGCACTGTAATCCAAAATTTCAGTATTCTTGCACTGTTTTATCATTACATACCGAATATAATCTATATAAAGATGCTAGATTTCTCACAGAAATTAAACTCTGAGGAGAATTGAGTTGAGCAAGTGCCCAGGAGCTTAACGAGTGTCATGAAGCTTGTCTTTTGATGAGTATTCTGCACAGAGCGCCAGCATGTGCTGGGGTGGGGTGCGTACGGGGGTGCATGCACAGACTTCCTTTCCACCAAGTCCGGTTGTTTTATCTGGCAGGTACATTGTCTTCAGTTTTGCGAACAGATTTGATGCAGAAATCACAGTTGCTGTGTCTTATTTAAAGATTGCTTTTCACATGGGAATTGTTCTTACTGCAAATATGAAGTACCTTTTATCACACTTTGTATTCCCAATGCAGGATGCTTATGTTATCTGAAGGTGCCTGCAGTTGTTTTGGAAATTGTGAAACCTGAGATCATTGTTCTGATGCTTTTATTAAAATATTTTATTTATGTTTATTAAAACGAATGTGAAATCTCTGTAAAAGTTTTTGGCAGGCATGATTTGAAAGGGTGTTGATACATTGTGCATTTATATTCCATGTATAGTGGAAATGTTAGTTTCCTTATAAATTGAACAAGTTTATGAAGCGACTGAAGTTCTGAATGTGTTGTGGCCAATTTGTGGATATAAAACAGAGTTTGATGGCTCTGCAGCATATATAAGGAATTGCTTTCAGTACAGACCTATCAGTGTGTGATCTACATTCATGTTACTTTTTGCATTTGAGTCATTATGGGTTAGTAACTACATCAGAAGGACTAAGCATGTGTAGAAGTATGTAATCTGTTTATTACTTTTTCTCCAATTTTAAGAGCTATTAATTCATCTTTTGCACCTGAACATGCACAATTGCCAAATGATGTCTGCCTTTAAGAATTCACTGCTGTGCTCTGTCTGCGCCCTATGTTGTAGGCTTCTCAGATTTGAAAAGATACTGAATTCAGGTTTGTGATGTTTATGAAGACATCCATCTGAGTGATAGGCCCTCTGACACTTCCATATGTAAGGCTGTGCCACTGATCTCCCCTGCCACCCACATCAGTCTCTTTCTGATCATTGGAGGGTGGGGAAAGAATATTCTTCTAATATTTTTTTACCTTTTTTGTAAATTAAGGAAGTAGATGTACACGTAATTTTAGTTTGTTGCTAAAAAAAGAATAAATATGAAAATGGGAAAAACCCTTGATGTATAATTTTTTTTTTTTTCCAAGGGATAGTGTTAGTTATGTTACTATTAGAGTCTTGCAAGCTTCTACTTCAATTTTTTATACTCTTGGGGTTTTGGGGGGTGGTTGAGGTTTTTTTTGTCTTCTGTTTTTTGTTTTGTTTTGTTTGGTATTTATTTTAAGTACCTACTTACTCAAAAAAATAAGTCTTAGGTAGCAGGGCTTTCTCTTGGATGTGATTCTGCCAAGTTACTGAATCAATGTACTTGCCCTTTAAAGACCACGTGGCTAGGTTCACGGTGAAGTTCTGTTGTTGCAGCTACATAGTTAGATTCAGGGAATTAATTGCATCCTTGACTAATAGCTGTTGTGGCAAACCCCTTTGCATTTACTTTACCATTGGGGAGGTAGCGTATCTTCACCGCCAAAATAACAGCCTTTATAAGAAGCCTCTCTTGAGGGGTTTGCGGGTATGGCTATTGAGGTATTTTGCTGAGTTTTTCAGAAGGTAGATAGTTCTGCAACAGGTTTTGGTCATCTTTTAAAGGGGCAAAGAGGTCTGTGTTGCATGGCAAAGAGAGGGCTGTCCTGGCCGTAGCAGTCCCTGGTACAGCTGTTTTAACAGAAAGACCTCAAGCTGGAGCATAGTTGTTCTTTGTTTGTTCGAGTAAAGAAAGGAAATCGGTTCAGAAAATCCTAAAAGGAGGGATTCTGTTTTAAAACATAATTGTAGTCATGTGTGCTGTTCCCAGTGTGGACACGGCTTAATTCACAGATCGATTGAAGTGGAGTAGTGCCTTCTTTACACAAGCAGTGAATTCAGCCATGGTAAGTAAATTATGTGACTTCAGGCAAATGATATTAGTAGAGAATTGGTGCAGGAATCCTTGATATCTCTGAGCTGGCTGCATGAGCTAAAGGTAGCTAGTTTCACTGACTGATACCTAAGTTGCCCCATGTTAAAATAAGGATAATATTTGCCTTATTTAATAATTTGAGTTTGATGTGCAGTTTTAATTACAGAGTAAGGCAGAATAAATAGGCAGCCTAAATACTTGTTACATGGGAAGGTGTCCAGTCTGCACTGTGCCTTCTTCTATTTGGATGGGATCTGAGACTTGGCATTCCCAGCATTGATTGTGTTACTTGGTTAGCTTGTCAGACTTACTTGTTTGTAAGCAAGATATTGAAACATCAGCTCTGAAAATTTCTTTTGAAAGCACAAGGACAGGATTTGTAGTTCTTAAATTTTATTCTTTTAAAGTTAAAAATAAAGATAAGGAGGTTTGTTTTGACAGCATCAAAGGAATATGCTGGTTTGTTTGCAGCCTTTGATTTGGATAGAATGTATGGCGTTCTGTATTTTTTTTTTGTGTAGCAATTTATGTTGTGAATATTTTGGATTTTCTGTTTACATGAAATGCTAGTATTGATGTCTTATTTTCAGGCATGATTTATGGAAAATAATTGCGCTTTTTGTGATTTTTTTTTTTTTTTAATTCAGTGTTTCTTATTTGATTGAAATTCCCAAGCAAAGAAAAGTAATAAGCATGTTCTTTAGAGCTGTTGCTGTTTTAAGTTTATGGTTGGTCACAGAGGCCATTTAAAGAAATATTTTTGGAAAAATAGAGGTGCGTACATTTGAGGCTGTTTTAGCTGCGTATCAGCAGTAGCAAAATAATTTTACTTGGCAGTTTTACTTTTATTTGAAAGTCCTTCCTTCTTGTAGGCAGAAAGGTC
The DNA here is from genome assembly GCA_013398275.1 of Promerops cafer. Classification (NCBI taxonomy): domain Eukaryota; kingdom Metazoa; phylum Chordata; class Aves; order Passeriformes; family Nectariniidae; genus Promerops; species Promerops cafer. Next base: position 527,963 of record VZSE01003326.1, on the reverse strand, counting down.
GACTTCTGTGAGGGAGGTATCTTCTTGGTGCCCGGCATGCAGTGGCCGTGGAAGGCGCCGGGATAAGTGGATGCTGTTGGCTGTTTTGCCGAAGCGGTGTCCAATTGAGGCATNGCGGGGTCCCGGGCCGGTGGCAGCGTCTGTGCAAGTGGCACACACGAAGCGAACTAGTTCTCTTGTGTGGCGTCACATGATCACAATATTTTCCCCTTTGCCGCTGCCAGAAGCTATCTATTGCTTTTCAACAACCTCGCCGCTCGGGCAGCGGGCCAGGCGCTCCTCCCGGCCGCGGGATGCCCCGGCCCTCACCGGTGGGGCCGGCTGGTGTGGGCAACGTGTTTGTGTCCAGCCATGGCCCTTTGCGTCCCTTAGCCACCTTGGGAAGAAGGTTTTCTCTGCCTTCACATCTAAAAAGCAGCATTGTGTGGAGTATTTCTAGCATTTTAAGTGACACTTATTTTACATTTGAAACTGCATTTGTTTGTCTTATATATTACATTTGGTTTACAATATATGTATTTTTTCTTTTAAATCCCGAAGCTAATATACATCCCTTGTGATAGCCCCCCCCTTCCAGCCTGGCACAGAGCCGGTTTTCCTACTAACAAACTGTAGGAGCTACTAATTCAGCAACATTTCTGAGATTTTTAACTTTCTGCAGAATGCTCTTTTTGTTGTTGAACATGTGGTATGCAAATACAAATGGAATAGTGCTATGGAGTATTTTGTTGTGGGTTTTTTTAAGTATTAAAAACACATTTTGCTTTTCTAATAAACCCCATAACCAGACCTTTTAATGTTTTGATATAAATAGCAATTACACTAACTGAGATCCAACCGCAACTGAACAAAAACATTTAAAATCATTCAGAAGAAAAGTTCCCAACTTAATTGAGCTTTTCCTTTAAAGAGGAAGGACTGATTGGGCAGCAGCATCTGAAACAAAGTGTCTCACATTTTAGAACTGTGTTCTTGAAGTGATCAAGGTGTTGGAGTAGAGGCCAATATTTAAAGATTTTTCCAAGAATTAGCTAGAAATCTAAAGGCAACTTCAGTCTAACCTGTTGAGAGCTTTGTGTGTGATTGCTGATGGCAGTCAGAACATTTTCTAGATTAATTGAGACCCTTGAAAAGTTTTAGATTTAGGTACATGGACTTCTTGTTTCATATATTGGGACATTCAGGGATTTGGTTGTTCACAGAAAACTTGCTAAATGCAGCTGTTTGAACAAGCAGTGGAGACGGATTCTCTGTCCCAGGAAGACTTTGCATAGCCACACATTCCTCCTTTCAGTTCTTCGGCTCATTTCAATAATAATAGCAAGAGTAACAATGCACTTTCTCGTTAAGAGGAAGGTTGAGGAGGGCCTGAGTGAGCTGTTACTTTGCTGGAATGTGATTGACAGAACGGTGGATGCCTCTTCTGCTTTTTCTGCAGATACTAATGTTGTTATGTGTCAGCTCTTTTGTGTGATGTGGTTGCTCAACACTCTTCCTCTGTATTTTCTCCTTCAGTGAGTGAAAGATTTATTTGTGGGTTATTTTCATCTGTTTCATTTCTTTTCTCCCCAAAGTCCTAGTACTTTGTTTTATCCAAATGTCATAATCTCTCTTTGCTCCTTTGTCTTGTGATACTTCTTTTTCTTTCTTACAATGTCCTTCTCACTTTCCAAGTCATTGGCGTGAGGGAAAAGTCATCCTTACTGTCTTCTGCAATTTTAGCAGTTGTGCAAGAGTGATGAGTGTGACTGTATAGCCACTGAGAAGATAGCTTTCAAGTGATCCAGGTACCCATCCATCTCTCTCACTTGTATTTGCTCCTCTGTCCTCCAAGTTGACAAAAGTTGTTGGGCAAAGAGTGGCAGCAGGGAAAGTGTCTTCACTATCCAACTTCCTGTGCAGGCTCTCCTAGTGACTGGAGGTCAAGTTGCATTTAAGAAAAAGGAAAACAAAAACCACTAAAAACCCAACCAAGCAAGCCCCCAAATCCTGTCAAGACTTGACTATAATAGTAAAAATGGTACAAGTAGTTACCTATGGGTGATGGTGCTGGTATTTTTGTTTCGGGTTCCTCTATTGCTGATCTTCTAAGCAATAGTAGACTTCAAGGAGGGAAACAAACAAAGGAGACAAAACCAAGCTGAAATGTAAATGTTGATGTGCATAGTTTTTTTAACCTGGTCTGATTAAAAAAAAAAAATATTTGCCCAAAAGGTATTTGAAAAGATGTCTGCATGAAAATTCAAGTGTGGTGTTGCTGTACATGTCGAAAGTGTAGAAAAGACTGGAACTCAGGAGAGGGAACACATGGCATATAATTGTCTGTATTAAGTAGTTATGTGGTGTACTAGATATGTTCTATGCAATTTTATAGTACTTGATACTTAATTTCATAGATTTCCCTTCCTTTTAATTCTCCTCAGAAGATTGGGCGTGTAGAGAGCTACCAGCGATGGTTGTTTGTTATTCCACAGTGTCATATTTTATTTGAGGGAATGTATCTTAAAAAGATGGTGAATGAAGGCTGTTTAAAAAGTGAGTTAAGTTTCCATTGTTCTAGGAGAATACCTAATTCAAGAAAGGACTGAGGCCAGTTTCTTCCTGTGTGATAGTTTCCAAATTCTGTTGCTTTGCCTCTAATAAGACCTAGATGTTTATTTGCAACAATCTTGTTGCCGGAAAAAAAACCCCCACAGTGTCTGATTTACCCTCTGTGTTTCTTTTCTCTACTCTTGTTTTTTGACATCAGTTTAAATTCTTCATTTGCTTATGGCTGATGTCTTCCTTGTTGAGATGGAGGAAGAAAGTAGGTGCTTTTTCTTAAAGGCTGTGGCTAGTCATGGCATCATAATGGAAGGTTCAAATATTTATGATTTCTGATGACATTTACTTTCTTGAAATTCTTGATCTCGCATATGGTTGTCTGTCTTACTTGTGCAAATTGTCTCAGCTAGTGTGCCAGAAGTAGAAAGAAATGCAGTTTTCCTCTCCAGAAGTGGATTTATATATATCCAGAAACACAATGAACATGATGGGTTTTTTTCCCCCATTTTTTTTCCCCCAAATGTTTGATACTGAGCATTCAGTAATATGTTTTGTTTGTCATTTTTAGATTAATATTTGGGAATAAGCAGCAAATATTTTTTAAAATTGAGTTCAGTCTGTGTACATCGATCAGAAGGTCCACATGGGTATTCCTCAGAAAGACAGCTTTTTGTCCTTCTTGGCTTTTGAGGATCACAGGCTGAAACAAAGAGCAAATTAGCAGGAGAAACACATAAATGTACAGGAAAATATGTGTTGAACCAAATAGACATCTGCTTTTTATGTAGATACCAAGCCAGAATTTCTCATGGGAGAACTGAAGAAAACTTGAAAATCTAATTTGTTTATTTCTGCATTTTTCAGTAGCCTTTTGTTACAGTTCTTGAGTACTCTTTTATCCAGTTTTGTGTTGCTAAAAGATCTTGCACCACTGTGTGAGTCTGATGGTTGTCTGAAGCTGATCTAAGACTTCACTTCTGCTGTAAAGACCAGTCCCCACATTTTTATCAGCTCCCTGCTGCTTCTCTTGTGTCATAAGGTAAGTCACATCAGCTGGAAGATTTGTCTGAAAACTAATCTGTGCCAAACAAGACCTGTGAATGTTTAGCTTTCAGCCAGATCATTGGGCAGATCTGACTTGCAGCATAATCTTCGCAGCACAGTAAGGCAAGGGGGAATGTGGCCAGTTCGACCGAGGGTGGGCATCAGGCCATGACAGCCCCTTTGGTGGTGGTACAGGGTTCTGTCAGCCTTAACTCCTCACTACGTTGCCTCTTGAGTGTACAATTAGTCTATAAATAATGACAGGCAATTTCTTAACATTTCTCTGGAGCAGGGAGTCATTGTTATCCTTTTCTTAAAAGGAGAGAAGCTGAGGCAGAGAGTAATTTTTTTTTCCCCCAAGGGTGATAATTATACAGAATGCATTGATTGCAGTGGCCAAATAAGATGTATCTTCGAAAAATAAGATTTCAAGGGTGGAACTCATCTAACCATATGTACTGTAGGCATTTGTACCTGATCTTTTTGTGTATCTTTGGTGCAAAAAAACAGTCAGATCTTCATGTGAATCATCTCATCCTAAAGTAGATGTGTAATGCTGGTCTAATGAATCATGCTGCTAAAGTTTCATGTTTTTCCCCTCGCTCTAAAGAAAGTCTAAGCCATTAAGCTCAGGTGTTGATGTCAAAGGGCAGGTGAAATTAATTCCTTCCACTATTTACAGTGTTTTCATACAGGCAAATGACTCCACACTTGTGTTGCAGTTCTAGACTAACTTAGCTTCCTCTTCTTGTCTTGCCAACCTCTTGGAACTAACGGTTTTCATACCCATTTCCACTTAAGCTTGATACATTTCTATTTTGTTGTCGTTTGTATAATGCCTATTCAGAGATTTTTTTGCTGCTGCTTTTCTTTTGGTATGTCAAATTTTTGCAAGTAAGAACTGTCAGTATTGTTTATTTTTGCCCAGCATATTTGCAGACATACTGGCATACTGGCAAATTTGAAAATACCAGGATGAATTTCCAGATCAGTTGACCTTCATGCTTAGGTACGCAATTTCCTCTGTACAGAGATGCAAGCTTTTGATTTGGAAATAGGGCAGCAGTTCTGTTGTTTAGATGGTGCTTCACAGTCCACTGAGAACTCTTTACCCATTGCTGGCACTTCAGCTGCGGAGAAGTGGGCACCTCATGGAAGGAGCTTCCCTGCTGTGGTGATTGTCCTCATTCAGCACTGGTGCTCCCTGTGACTCCACGTTCCCCCCACTGATTGCTCTAGGGGGTCTCTCTGTGGTGCATCGTGCAGGGTAGCAAACCCAGAGAGCACTTTGGAGGGCTGAGGGGCTGTGCTGGGCATGGGGAGTTTGGAAGGGGCAGCCCTGTCAGGAGATCTCTGCCACCGAGAGAGATGGTGGTTGTGGAAGCAAACAAGGTGTGTTCTGAATGCTATGGATGTATTCCAAGGTGATGAAACCTGGTGTTATGCTGGGGGATGAAATTGTTTAGGAAAAAAGGAAACACAGGGATGCCTGACCTGCATAGAGCTCTTCTTGGCAGTATCATGTTTTCAAAATGGTTAAAGAGGGAAAAAACACAATATGCTGAAGAGATTTACCTGTGCATCCTGAATAATGGGTGCCGTAATCCTTAATTATCTCTTGGCTCACTTAGCCTTTCTTAGTAAAGTATTTAAAATGCCCAAACTGAAGTATTATTGTGATTAATAATTTCACTGGTATCTTTGTAGCAGGATGTCAGTGCTTTCCACTTTTTGGAGGCTGGCACAACCCTATTTTTATTTGCATCCTTTTTAAGGGATCTTTCTCACAAAGGGCAGCAGTTTATTTGGCTTAGGCTTAGGTTTCTGAGTTAGGTATCCTCTGAAAAGTTGCTCGTTTTCAAAAGATTCTGAGGAGTCTTTTGTAGTGTTAAAGTTTGTATCTACTTTTTGGTTTTCTCTTATAATTTGAAGTTCAACTAGTGGCATGATTTTCAGATGTACTATTTTCCCCCAATGTGTAGAGGGGGAGGAGGAGGAGGAAGCATGGCTTCCTCAAGGTTGACTGAAATGTTTTAACTTCTGTAGCAAATGAGGTGAGAATGAAATTGTCAGAAGGATAGAGACTAAATTACTGAAGCACTTGACTGTTTAAAGTGGCTGGGGATGTACTATAAAAGGTGCGAGTCTAACAGTCAAATGTGTAAACAGCACCTTATTCCTTCCTTGTACCTGATTTCTCACCACTTGCTTTATATGAGAGCCTAAATCAGTGTGGGAGATATTGCAGCCATTCTCAAAGTGTTAGTTTACAATGCCTCCACCAGAAGAACAATCTATTACCATGCAGAATAGCAGAGAGAAAAGCATTTTCAAGGAAGATTAATTGAAGTAATTCATCACTTTAAAATGAAGAAGGTGCATCAAACAAAAATAAAAGCTAAGTATTTTATGCGCCTCTATTGGAATTTGATAACCATTTGTTTTGCTAGAAGATATATGTGGACTGGGCATCTAGTGCTTGTCTACACAGTACAACTATGTGCTATAATTATGTGCTCTAATTATACCAATATAACTCCCTATGGAGACACTCTTATACCAGAATAAGAGTTTTTATAGTTTATCTTACTCTCCTTCCAAACCACATAAGCTTAGGAGGGAAAGGGTACTCTTACGCTGGAGAAAGTTTCCACACTGAGATAGTTATATTGGTATAATTATGCATTTTTTTACTTCAGTGTAGACAAGTCCCTTGTGCCTTTTCAGCTTTGAACTTTAGTTAAGAATTTCTTGGTTGTGATAAGTGTCTAAGCATTTTTATAGTATATTTTTATAATGGGACTTGGGTATTTAAACCAATTACTTAGGCCAATTAACAGCTTCCTGGGTTGTGGATAACAATAGGATATAAAAAGGGATCAGAATTGATGTTCCTAGCTGCTTGGATATATCTGCATTTTCGCCCCCCCTGTGATTTTACCAGTGTTCGGTGTACAGCGCAACAGGTGGAGTAGTGTGTGGCTGTCTAATGAGTTCTGTGTTGGATATTTTTTGTCCGCTGTTTCTTATTATTCCTTGAGTTTTGTTGTGCTGTGGCTCTAATTGCATGTATTTCCATGGATCACAGAAAGAAGCTTCCTTGATGAAGTTGAAAAAACTGCTTCCAAAAATATCAATTGTTTGGAGAATTGCTGAAATTTATTGATCTTTACACAAGACAGGATCATAATTGACTTGCTGGGCACAAGTTGTGCAAGGAGCGACTCAAACTGGATTCAGAGCAAAGGGAAGGTGCAGGAACCCTTCTGGTATGCAGTGCAGTCAGGAGAAGGGTGATGATGTGTTGAAGGTATGTTTAGAAGGGGTGATGTCTCTTGCCTGCTTCAGTCAAAGGTGGGTACCTAGACAGTGATATGGATAGTGCTTTGAAGTTGGCCGTCTTCTCTGGTTCTCTTCTCCCCATATCTCCTTTGCTGCTTAGCACCCAGCTCATCTCATCCTTACAGTCACACCTCCTGAAAACCAGGAATATGTAAACATTTTTTACAGTATTTTCGCAGTTTCTGCAAATATTAACGTAAATTACTTAGAAACAGTTTTTCTTACATATCTTTTTTACTCCTTATGAAAAGACTGGTTTGAAAAACATATCTCTTTTTATTCCCTTGTTTTTCTTTTATCAATGTATCTAGTATGTTTGTAGTGTTGTAATGTCCATGTGGTCTAGTTTTGCTAGAAATTGAGGATTATGACTTGAAGTGAAAAACTGCAGAAATTGGAGAAACCTTATAATAATATAGAGGTGATGTAATAACCTTCAAATCATAGAAGAGCAGGGCTTGAAGTGACATCAAGAGGTCATTTAATCTATCCGTCAGCTCTGAGACAGTATAAAGCAGACCTAACATTCATGGCAGATGTTCATCTGTCCTGTTGTAGTAACAGACTGAGCAAAAAACAATTATTTATACTTACTCTCTCCCCTTTTCTCCCCAAAGCTTTGTGCAAGCTGAACTTTACGTAGAGTTGGTGTGAGAGGATATATGGATTCCTTCAGGATTATTTCAAGTTTCTGAGTTACTTCTGTTTTTTGGAAATTCTGTGTTTTCTGTCAAAATAGTCTAATGATGTTTGTGTATTTTTGAGTGTAATATCCCATTTTAATTTTATCTGGCTGGCTGTTGTGCAGGTGTATTTCTTCCTGAAATGATTATTTTTCTGTGTTGGCTTTGTAACCAGTGTCTCCTCTTCTTTGGCATTGAGCAGTTTAGTTTAAGAGTGTGTAGCATTTCATTTTCATACTTGACAGTATTTCTGGTGTGTAATCAGTTTCAGTTTTCCTTTTTTTATTCAATTTCTTTTTGCATGAAAGAGCTGAGTAGAAAAAAGTAAAACAACTGTGGGTAGGAGTGTAGAAGTGAGAAGGGGAAGAATGTGTTCAAGAAATGATAGTACTCAGCAGAAGAGCTGGGTTTAGCTGAAGTGTCAGGTTAGATATGAAGTGAACAGTGTGGCCTTAAGTAAAGATTTAAATTCTTTGAAGAATAAAGGGAACATATGTTTCAGAATTTTACGTGTGGTATCTGCAGCTCTAAATTGAAGGTTGCAAATGAATGTCAGATGAATAGCATCTTTCTAAATGGAACAATACCTGAAATTGGAATTGCAGATACCTTGTTGCTTAAATGAGTCTTTGGGTTTGTTTGCTTCATTTTGCCTTTTGGTTATATTAGCTGAGAAACATCTGTCTTTGCTGCTAAATGACCTTTTCTGACTTGGCCAAGTGATTTTGACTGACTGAACTGTCTTGAGCCCTCAACAGCTGCAGGAAGGTGCTGATGCAAGTTGCCGCCTTGGAGAGGGTTTAGATGTAAATATACTCAAATAGCTGTTGCCCCCAGAAATAGCTTATTCAGACTTACAGAAAAGATTCCCTGTACCTGTACTGCTTCAGTGTTTACGGAGGTAGTGATTCCCTTCCCTTTCCTTCCAGTCTGCTTGTTAATTTTACTTCTGTTCTAGATTTAGTAATTTTAGGAAGTTGGGAATACTCTGTTTTGGGTTGTGCCCAAAGGGGGCTCATTAATCCTGAAGATCTTCTCTAACAAATAAAGAAGTTTCTTTGAAGTACGTTTAGATAGCTGTGTTGGTGTTTTTGCAAGATGGCTGATGTGGGCTCTCTTAAGGACTGAGAAATATGAGGTGGGCATAGAAGTGGAAAGAAGCCAAGAGTTTTCAGGAAGAGAGAATTCGAAAATATAATGCTTTCTGCTGTAGGAGAGGGAAGGCAGTTCTATGAATATGGCATAATCAGGTTTCCTGTTAAATAATTTTTCTGGGGGGGTGAGAAATACTGAAGATGTGGATCAGCTTTCCTGCTTTCATATTTCTCAGGCCAGATATGTCTCACATGCTGATTTTTAATTTAATTTTAAATGGTGTGATATTAGAAGAAAATTATGATCATATATTGAAAACACTTCTTTGTATAGAAACTGAAAGTTCTGGACAGTAGTTATGCTAAAACTATGCATTTATTTCTGAACGTCCTACATGTTTTGTTGCTGAGGTGTTCATACCCATGATTAATCCTACTTCTTTATTTCTGCACTTACCTAGGTGTGTGTTATATGCATGTGTTTGAGCTGAGATGCTCTGGGATGTTTCATAGTCTGCCAGGATTTGTGGAAGAATTTGTCCCATTTGTTGTGATTGCAAGAAGCGTAATGAAGACTCAGTGACTTCTGCCAGTTTTGAGAAATAGGTGAAGGCTGTAGGGTAAACCAAAATTCGACCTGGTTTAAACTCAGGTCTTACTTTTTTGACCATGAGTGAGCCACAGTGAACTTTGTATTAAGGTACATTTTTTGGAGTCATTTCTCTAGAGTTCTTTGGAAGTCATTCCCCAATTTCTGCAAAATTTTAAGTTTGTTTAAAACATGTGGGAATTCAACCTGACAATATCTAAAGATCAGTATAGCTTTTAAACTATAATAACAGAAAGTTATTTTGCTTTCAAAATATTTGGATATACATATGTGTTGACAATTTTTTTTTAATTGTGGAAATTGAAATTTAAAGATTAACAGATCCCTTAATACTTTTGAGTTTTTGGCTTGCCATGTTTCTTTCAGCAAAACTGCTACATGCTAAGTGCACTAGTAGTTTTAGAATTGCTTGAAGGGTATTAACCACCACTACCTTCAAAGTAAAATATACAACTCCTCTAGTCTTTGTCCTTTTAATTCTAAAATCCAGATGAAATGTAATCCCAGGAGTGTTGTTTTGCTGTTGCAATGTAGTCTTTTTCAGATGATACATGATTTAGTTGGAAACAAATTAGCAGCTATGAATGCCTAAAGAAAGCAATTTAATAAACAAGATTTTTGTAAGACCTAATCAGAATTGTAAAATGATACTTGGGAATCAGTTACATTATACAATATAGCGGGTGTGAATTGTAGGCATGTGTGTGGATTCATGCTTTCTAGTCACATTGTTCTCTCAAGTGATACAAGGGCTTCAACCTTCAGTTTACTGTTTCTTCTAATTTATAACTTACCTATTAAATGTTTTCAGTCAATAATGAAAATTCCCACTCATAACTGTAATTTGTACTGGTGATTGATTTTAATTTTTATTTTAACTACTTACAACCCACCCCCCCACCCCCAGTTTTCTAGTGCTTTAAATCACCTGTTGCTGGTGAATTTTTGTTTGTTTTGCTCCTGCCCAGGAAGTTAGTTCCATGCTGCTGACAGTCTGTGTTGATGAGAAAGGTCATTATAAATGCAAAATAATCACAGGTATGTACTCACCAATATTCTATTGCTCCAGCTCCACAATATGGGTATGTAGCTCCAGATTCATTATCTGTTTGTAGCGGACCCTTGGGCTGAGCTGACGCTGCTGGTATGTCTCTAACTGGGACACTTTATTTTTGTGATGTTCAACCAATGTGATACAGAGATCATTATGGAATGATGGTAAAAAAAGATGAACTGGTTTATTTCCAGGTAACTTTAAATTTTGCACTATTTGCAACCGAGTTTTTTTAGCCTCTACAGGAAGCAGTTTTAATATAGAAAGTATGTTACAAGAGAAGTTTCTTGGCAGTTGAAGAAGTGACAGGGCTTCTGTTATAGAGCTAAGTTTGCTTTCCAATTACCCTGATGCTAAATATATGCTTTTAGGAATTCTGCATATATTGGCTCTAGCTAGGGGCTTTCCCCTGTTTTCTTATTTTAATTAAGACCATTTTTTACCTATTAAATAAAGTTAGGCTTGAAAAGAGAAGATGCTCGATTAATCAGTAAGCTACCTGCTATGAAGCTAGAAACCAACAAATACAGAAAATCAGTGCTTTACACTGCTTTTTAGTGTCCCAGTCTGCTATCCCATGTTGTAAGTAGGGTGACTGATTCTTTCCTTTTTCTGAACTCTTGCTGGTGTGGCAGAAGGATATAACTTGAAACTCTGGTAACTATTTCTCAGTGTGGGCAGAACTTTTTGAACCTCCCTTAGTTGAAATGTCATGTTATGGCTATGGAAAAGGAAAACAGCTAATTGCTTTTGTTTGCCTGGTGAAGTTTTCCATTATTTTACTCTTTTATGCATCTTTATTTCAGTAATGTATCAATTTTGTCAATGACGTTTGTTTTGGTGTCCCCCTGTCCATGTCTCCCCTCCTCCCCAATTTTATTCATTGTGAACTCAGACACCCGCAAAAAGGGAAGAAAATTGCATAAAGCCACGCAAGTGGCAGAGCACTTTGCAGAGAGAAATGGAAGATAATATTTGACAGTAGTTAGGGATGAGAGTAGGAACTAGGGGGTAGGAAGAGAAAAGGGTCTGTGTTGTCTAGAGTATCTGCTAGGTTCTAATGTTACTTAGACTCTGATTTATTCTGGAATTGCTCTGGTGAGGGCAATTACAAATACCAGAAGTTAGGTATAATTCAGTTTTTGAAGAGTTGTCATTTGCTTTTTTTGGTAATAGTGTAATCTCAGAACATGGCATAGAAATTTTACATTTGCTTCATTCAGGAGCACTTGATGAAATCTAGTGTATAAGGCTGAATTTGAGCAGTTGAGGGGCTTATTCTTGAGCTTATTTTAGAAAAAGGTGATTTTTTTTCAAAGGCATTAATACTGTTGCAAGTGATCTAGCAGCAGAAATGTAAGGTTCTCCCCCCCCCCCCCCCTTTAAGATGTTTCCAGGGACCTTTTTTCCTTGGAATGTAGGTTTCTTAAAGTTTAGAGTACCTTGTTGCAGCCTATTGACGCAATTTCTCCTTTTCAACATCTTCTAGAGGTTTGGGGGTTTTTCCTCCCTTAGCCTACCCTTCCTAACTCCTTGTCCTGTTTCTTGTTGCCTAATAACTGACATCAGTCTCCCCAAAGTCCTGATGTGTCTTTCCTTGTTAAAAGTGCATGTAACACTTGTTGTTATGAGAGTGAAAACCCAGTCACAGGAAGGTGAAGTGTTGTGCTCATGTTTGCATATCAGGTCAGCTGGTGAGCCAGGAATAGACGTCCTGTCTCATGACTCAGTGCCCTAACCGCTGGCCTGCGCCGCCTCTCCGGAGCACCGGTCTTTTCCAAGAATATAGTAGCGATGGGTATAGGAGTAACTACAGCAAATATAGGAGCTTTGCTTCCAACTCTGGCAGGGCTCCAAGGCTTATACATCGCTTAAAAGACAAGGGGAGAAAAAAAAGCTTTCTAAAGGAGCTCCTAGATAAGTTCTGTAAAGTTCGCTTTGCTTTGCTTAAAAACAGCAGCAAAAAAAAAAAAAATCTAATTGAAAATAGCTTTCCAGAAGGTTTTAGGATGTAGAAGAAAATTCCATGTGTTTGAAAGTCAAACTTTGCTCTACAAATAACCTTAAGAGCGGCCTGTGATTAAATCTTTTGTATATTCAACAACAAACTCATTTTATGCAACCGCAACTATGATAAAATTGAATTAAATGAACCTGCCTCTAAGAAAAGACACTGAATAGCTGAGTAGCGCATTATTCAATGAATGGAAAACGGGGAGGCTGGCTGAAACTGCTGGGAAATGGTTTTAACATTCTATCGGGCTAAAGAGCAATTCTGTGAAATCACTGTATTTGTTTCCCCCCTACCTCCCCGCCCTCATTTTTTAAATAGCAGTGCTCTTCATACTGTCAGAATTCAGTGTTGTGACACCCCTACTCAAAAGTTATGACAGCAGTGTAATGACAGCTACTGCCTCTTGAGAATCAATCAGGCAATTAATTTTGTAAATGAAATGCTGATTATACAAAGCTTCACATGAGAGGCCCAGTGATTAAAATCAATTTAACAAATTGTTTCAGGTGGGACTTGATTAATAATTTGCCATAAATGCTGAAGATATATGACCAGCATACCTTTTTGTGTGTGTGTGTGTGTGTGTTAATATAGAACTATATATATCGCTGGGAGTGGAAAAAGTCTGCAGCTAACTGTATGTACTTTTGGCTTTTGACCTAGATGTGATTGGTTATACCTTTTTGTGGGTACTCTGTCGTCCCCAGTGTCCACAATGTCACTTTCTCAGCTAGTGTTCTCTCCAGCAATTAAATACATCTAACTTTTAATTGTATTTCTTTGAGTAAAGCCAAGTAGTTGAAAAAGTTTATTCAGATCCACTTGAATATTAAGTTTAGGAAAGTTTTTTCTTTAAAATTTAAAGTGGTCATGGGATTCTTTTCCATTTACATCTCTCCCCTCCCCGTCCCTTATATTTAGGACGCTGTGCATTTTCCCCCTCTTACTGCAGCACTTCTCTGCAGGCAGCCCTCCTGCAGAGCTCCCCTCGTTCCACTCAGGGCAGCGCTCTATTCCTTGGCTGACAGACACTATTTTTAGTACATCCTTTTCTGTCCATCTAACGCTGTGTTTGTGTAAGAGCTGTACCAAGTAGGTAAGGGAATTTTTTTTCCAAGTTCCAGATGGCAGCCATGCACAGTGAGTGAAGGTGTTTACTTGTCTAGGAAGCTGAGAACCTCATTGCCAGACAAAATAGAAGTAACTAGTATTCTGGGTGGGGCTTTGCTTTTTTAAACTTGGTTTTCTGGGTTTATGAATGGATTTTCTCTTCCTTGTTGAGCCATAGCCTTGGCTACTGAGGAAGCCTTAAAGCTTTAAAGAATCCTCTGTTAAATCTAGCCTGAGAACTTTAGGTTACTATTTTCTCTTGCTATCTGCCTTGCTCTCCTGCGGGGGGGTTTCTATTTTGGCAGTAGAAATGCCAGACTGAGAGCTCTGGCCATGCCTGACTGTGCTCCAGTGCCAAAGCTGTTGTTTTGGTGCAAAACCGTCCAGCACAGGCAGTTCTAAGTTAAGACTGGACTGTGGATTGGAGTAGCCAAAGCATGGTCACAATCTGGCAGCACATAGAAGAAGCAGCTGGCATGAGTGACCTGTTGTATAGTTGCAGATGGTTTGCTAGAAGACATTTTAAAGAACCCCTAAATTCTGCTGCACTAGAAATTGCTGCAAACGTGTGGAGGAGGGGAGTAGAGCTTCTGCATGCCTAAAGAAAAGTGGTCTTCTTTGTAGAGGCATCCAGGTTGGAGAAAACAAATCTAAAGACAGAACTATAATTCTTCCCAGAAGAAGTTTGGTATTAGGAAAGTGGGTTACAGGAGAAGACTGAATGTTCAGGTGTGATGAGGTCAGATGACACACATTAAGCTGACTTCAGAGTAACCTATTAGCTGTCAGTAGCTGGCAATGACAGAGGCAACTTGAGGGGCAGTGGTTCTGAGCTGTATATCCATGTGAACTTGTCAGAAACCTAGGATCGTTTTGGCCATCAGCTGTGTTAATGTGTATAATTGCTTCTTGATGTTGTCTTAACCTTTGCATGCACTTGTAGTGGCAACCGAAGAGGTTAGTTATGTACACTTCATTAAAAACAGGTTTCTTTTCTTTGCTGTTTGTTGTGATTTGTTCTTTCAGTAGTTGTTTAATTTTATCTATATGCAAAATTATAAATAGAGAATGGCTGATTAACAGATCTTACAGGTTTTGGGTTGTGTGTGTTAAAGAGGACTCAGAAGAAGGCTGAAAAACAGTATCCTTCTTCCTTACTCTGCAGAAACAGTTGCTTCTATAAATTATTTGTAAGTGTTCTAGGCAAGTAGTAGTTGACTCTTTGTGGGGCATAACTTTGATTTTTCTTTTTCTTTTGCCTTGTTAATTACTTACTTTCTGTTTTGAGTGGGAAATAATCTTTCTGATGTCTCCCTGCAGCTGAAATCAGACAGTATGCAGAGCCTTTAAGACAAGGAAAATGGCTATTTATGTTAAAGCTCTGCTAGTATATGCTTCTTCGTTTACTGGACTTTCTTTCATCGTAGGCTTATGTTGAACTCAGCTTTTTGTTTTTGCTTATTACTTTTTGTGTTTGTGCAACCGCCTTTTTAAATTAAAATTTTAGTAAAACAGACAGTAGATTTCCTATTTCAAAAAAAGAGGAAATTAGGAGTCTGAATCACCTCTCAGACTTTATTATTAATGTCAGAATTTAATGCTATACACTCATGCTTTTTTAGTAGTTGCTTGCAACTTTCGTAAATGGGTATTGAAACACATGTGACGAGAGTTGTTTTGATACTCCCTCTTTTGTCACATAAAAATGTTGGCTGAGGCGTCCTTGTACATGTTCATACAAATGATGACATTATCTAGGAGTGGATTATCTTTTCTGCAATTCCATCCTCAAGCCAGCTGTGTCATTGTATTATAGTGAATACTTGTGATTATCTTTAGTGATAAATTTGTGACTTGGTGCCTGACATAGAGTTGAGAGCTCCATGCCCGTCTTCCTTGGAATGTCGGTGACTGATTGTCAACTGTCTTCCTTTATTATGAGGTTTCAAGGCTTTAGTTTTTATACAGTGATGGGTTTTCTTTTATTTTCTTTTTTCACTTTTTTTTTTTTTAATATGGAGACAGAAGCTTTGGCTGCAGATCAGTGAATAAACAAAGAGTTATTGTATTCACAGCTCTAGGAGTTTGAGGGGAAGCCTCCTTGAGAGTGTTGAGTTCATGTTTTGTTACAGGCGCAAATGATGGAGCATTACTTGGGGTGCTCTGTGGCTTATAGTTGCTTTAAATCGCTGCTGTCAGCCAAACCAATGCCTCTTTCAAATTTTTTTTGTTTAAACAAACAAAAAAGCACACTTTCATTTGAAAAGTAGTTACATCTCTCATGTAAATACTCTTGTCTTCTAGTGAATTGCTCTGTCTGCCTTGTAGAAAAGAGCACTATCTGAATGGGATTCACATCTAAATCCCATTGTGACCTTATCAAAGTGTCTCCCACTCCTCCCTGTCTTGAGATTTCAGTGGTGGGGGTCTTTGTGGCATCTTTAAATGGAAATATTAGCTGTATTTTGGGACAGTGACTGGTGTTGTTCATATTCATAAATATCATTCAAATAAAATTTTGTTGTTAGAAGTTAAACACTAGTTGATAACTTAATAGCCGATATAGATATAGATAGATAGATAGATATAGTGTGTGCATAACATCAGTAATGCCTGAAAAGTAAGAGCTGGTTTTGGTCAGACTGCTTCTCAAGTTACTCTCTTGTGCAAGCTGCCTCAGATCTGAGTGTAGATGAGGTAACTGGGAAAACACTGGCTAAATGACTAAAGAAAATGGTAGTATATTTTTCTCTCACTTTAGAAAAGGCAAAATTGAGTCTCCAGGTACTTAAGGGTGAGGTGAGTTATTTGATTGTTTTGGATGGGAGGAGAACAGAAGTGGTGATACCGAGTTTGCAAGTGGGTGTAGAAAATTATTTTTTTCACTTCTGCGGATAGCAGGCATGTCAGGTTTATGTATTCTTTTACACAAAACATTGAAGAAAGGAGCAGGTAAAAGAAAAAGGTTGTCAGTTACTATTTGTAAGTGATGTAGGCTTCTCAGTGTCCTACCTTAATGGTTGTGTTGACAATCTAAAGACTGGGAAGGAAACCTTGGCCCTGTTGAAATCATAAGCAAACCTTCCACTGGGTGTTTTAAGGTGCTCATGAGGCACATAATAGGCAGGAACTCTTATGAAATGCTCTGTTCTCACAAAGCCTGATAGTACATGTGCAAATGAATCTGATACTGACATGAGATAGGCACTATAATAAAGGGGTTATAAGTTATAATATTTCTGTGGACGGAAGCAAAGAACAAGACTGAGGTATTTTGAGGAACTGCAGATCTACTCAAAGTTTTAATGAAATGCAGCAAATTGAAGAGGAGGTGCGGAATCAGAAGCAAAAGGCAGAATCCATCTAGGCTTGCCCGGAAGAATATGGTGGTAAAAAATAGCATGAGCAAACACCAGATAAACTGGCAAAATGGTAATGTGTGTGTTAGGAGTAAAACAGCACTAGCGAAAAATTCGACTGTTCTGTAAAGGCAGGAAAAGAAACAAATTTATATCAATTACTACAATGACACTAAATTAAAATTTAATAAGTAATTAAAACTTTGCACTACAGCATGAAAGTAAAAGCATGGAAGATGTGAAAATACACACATAATCCATTCATAGTCAAACATTCACGCTGGGCTTTAGAGGAATGTGATGCAGCAGAGCAATGCTGTCATTTTTGGTAAATGTTAGAGAACACTTGTGGAGGGGTTGGGTTATGATCCCTACAGCATAAAGAGGTTGATACTTCTCATAATCATCATGTCACTGAAAACTTGTCTTTGAAAACTGTTGGAACTGATGTTAAAGACGATATTGGAACTTAATAAATGTTAAAGGAACCTTCAGATAAGATTATAATATTTATATCTCAATTAACAACTTCTTTTAATAAGTTTTCAAAATCTCATGGATGAGAGAATGTCTTGCTATAAGAATGAAATCAGAAAGTCTACAAGAATGATAAAGCTAAAAACTGTGCATGCATTAAAGCTGGAAAAAGTGACATTGAAATTTTTACCTTCACTGTAAGGGGGACAGTACTTGACGAGCAGCTCTTTTTTCTTTCTGTTAAGTGTATGGCTCTAGGTCTTTCTCACCATACACTGTTCTGAAGACAAAATTTGTCTTTTTGTTAGAGAGTTTTCAGTGGTATTGATCATGGACATATTAAATTCTAAAATTGGTTCTGTGTTGAAGAAATGATGGGGCTTTTTTGTTCATTTTTGGGGTTGGAATTTTTTTTCCTTTTTTTTTCATTTTTACACAAGGGAAACGGAGGCATTGTTGTCAGAAGTTTGGCCTGGTTTTGATGGCTGTAGGTTAAATTTTTTGAAACACAGTTTCTGGAAACACTTTCAGAGAACATCTATCATCAAATTCAAAAGTTGTTGCAGTTGTAAATGTGCAGCATTTCCTGCAATTTAAGCCACATGGTTTCAAGTCAGGATGCATTAAATTGGTAAATGTTGAATTTTTTTGGTTTAGTGAAAAACTGTGGCAGATGCAGAGGTAGAGTCCATTTCTGCCTGAGGGGCATGCAGCTAGTTTAGGTGGTAAGACAATTGTCTCCTACATTCACTACCCATATAATAAGTGAAGCCCTGCTCCAAGAGCTCACACCAGCTCCTTCACTGCCCTGGGTGGATAGCTGGAGCAGGCACATCCACTGCCTGTGAGGACTGAAGTGTGACTGTGGGTTTAAAGACAACTATATCTGTGAAGGAGACACGCTTAATGTTGCAAGGGCAAACTTAATTCCAAGAGCTCTCAGCCTCTGCTGTAGTAATCTTTCTTAGGCCTGGGAGAGATCTGGCTCTTTGGTTTTGTTTTGCCTTGCAGAAATATGTTGACAGCCACTGAGTCAGTGGTAGATGTCTTCACCTTTAGCTGCGCCACATAGAGGGTTGGGATCTCATCTGAAGGGAGTCAGTAATAGCAGTGGTGACTTGCCACCCCTCATAAGGACCGACCTGTGCATAGGATGAGAAATGTTTCCTCACCAGGTCTGTCTCCTCCAACCATAGAGATCATAGGACACTCTACTGTTTGTTCTTTCCCTGAGATCTTTGGAGGGAGAAGGGAACAGGCAGCACTGACATCTAGGGTGGGTCCCTGTGGATCGTCCCAGTAATTTGTCCAGGCGCAGTCACTGCTCTCTCAGTCTAGCCCTCTCATATTCAAGTATCTCCAGTCCTTGGTCCAGATTCTTGACTTGCAGTGTTCACAATAAGTTCTGAGTATGTCCAGGTCCCTTGCTTCCCATGACCACAGCCCCCTCGATTCCAGGGTTGTTTGAGATGCTGCAGCCCCTGGTGACTGGATTTATAGCAATATCTGAGGCTCTTCATCCCTCCACCTTTCTGAATTGGAGGGATGTCACCTGGGGGAAAGAGGAGTTGCTCACCTGAAGAGAACATGGAGAAGTGCAGTGATGGCAGACCAGTGAGGAGGAGGGAAGGAGTGATGCACTGGCAGTGAGGCTCACTGTCCCAACACACACGCAGAGCTCCGCTGCTTGGAGGTCACTAGTTCAAAGGACTGAGACTCTTTGGCCTGTATCCATGTCACCTCCTGACCTTGTTTCCTCTCTCCCCTTCAGCTCTTTCTGCCTCACTTTTGTCTTCATTGCTTTCTTAACTCATTGTCCCTCTTCCTTTGTCTGGCAAATTCAAGGCAGCCTCAATACACTTTCTAACTCCTCTGAAGAAGCCTTGCCCTGCCCCTTATGTGCTCCTGTTTATTCCTTCTGTGCTCCCAGTCCAGTGACATTCAGGTGCTCTCTCTGACAGGGGCACATGCCTTGCCTTTCATGACTGTCCAGTGTCACCCTGGGAAATTAAAATTCTCTGCCTCAAAGCCTGGTATTCAAGAGGTATTTTCAAGTGTTTTATGTGAGAACATAAACCATGTATTTTTCTGTGACCTCATTCTAAGACATAGCTGAACTATTTCTGCTGAATTTTCCAGAGAATTTCAGCCCCAGGCATACATATGCCCTGGAAAATTTCAGCCTAAATGCTTGAAGTTTGGCAAAGTTTATGTGCACCTGAAAGTAGTCTTTATAATGGAAAATGTCAGAGTGTTTTAGCTGTGTAGCTTTCTGCATTGTTTATATTTAAGAATTGGATGCAGAAAAGCAAATATTACATTTGAAATTAATTAAACTTGAATTTAAGTAAATGTGATTATTGAAGATGAGACCTGGAAATTATACCCTGAAACAGAAGATGGTAGCAATGAAAAGTGCTGTTTGGCTTCATGGGAATCTAGTGGAGGTAGCTCAAGACTCGCTTTGAATAAGGATTTATGTTTGAGAAGAAGAATATGACAGGTGGTGTGCAGAACATTAGAACACTGAAATAAACATAAACTATTGTGGTCTATAGGAGGAAATGTAAGTTGTCACCTGGGACACTGTAAAAAGGAATCTATAGTTCATCTGCTTAGCCTTTGTGTTTTTAGTTGAAGCTGTGGTGAGAGTGCATGATGGCCTAAAAAACCCCCAGAATTGAGAATGTTGTTGTGGATCAGGTGATCTGAAGTGGTTGAGGAACCATTGATTTTGAAAAGTATGAAATATAAATAGTAAATTACCCAGGGACATTTAGTGGCAAAAATTAGAAACTTCTAATCTGGCTACAGAGCAAGCAAACAATAAAGGGAAAATTGCTGAGTAATACTTACCCAAAATTAGCAGTGAATGTGGAATTTGCTATGGTAGCAAAAAAGGGCGGTCCTCTTCTGAAGTGAATGGATGTGTCCTATGAGGAGGAGGTTATCATTTCCATCTCCTCTGGTGATGTGTGCCAATATTCAGAATACTTTATTAGTTTTGGGTGACACTCCTGGAAAATTGGTATTGGTAATGGTGGAGACAGCCAGGGAAAAAAAATGAGGTTTGATGGATTTTATTTGCAGTAAGGAAAGAATAATAATTCATTAAGCAGTGACTACTTTGGAAAGGACATATTTTGGATAGGAACAAAAAAAGTAGTGTGTCAGTAGTACAAAAAGCAGTGAAGAGAAGAAACAGGGATGGGAGTGGGAAATGTTAGTTATTGTCATAATAACTACTACATCAGAATATAATAGCCAGAAAGGACTTGAAGAAATCTTATTACACAGGAGGTTTTAAAATTGAACTGTTCAGCAGTATGCTGCAGGAAAACATGTGCAAAATGTGCTGCAGGAGGGAATCCTGCTCCTGGGGGTGGGGGTAGGCTGGCTGAGTGAATTAATAGGTCTTTTTGGTGGGGCGGAGCAGGACGGGGGTTTGTGCCACTTTCATGAAGATGAGATTGTGATAGGCTTTTTGAAACCTTCCCACCACATTCTTCCATGAATCTAACCAGAACTCAGGAATTAAAAAATGGATGTCGTATTAACAATACAGGGCTGCACTTCACGAAGTGTGGTATTTTTTCTGGTTCAGTTAGTTCTCCGTAATAAAACATGAGAGTAATACTACACAATGGTTGACACCTGTCCTGAAACTGTTACAGGGCTTGGTAAGGGCTGCCAAAAAGTCTAAAAATAAAACTTCCCTCCCTTACCTCCCTTCCCCCTCCATCACTGGTTGCAGTTTGGATTTTCTGAGGTCTATTAAGGAAGCAAATAAACTTTCATGTAAAATGTGGGTTATGATTTGCTTTTTGATCTGGAAACTTATTATTAGTGTGCACAAAAACAACAGGAAAATGCTGAAATGCAGTCTTCTGTATGCATTGCACTTCTTGGAAACTTTATTTTCTTTCTGGTTTCTCTTTTTTTTTTAATGTGAGAGAACAATCATTTTCTCAAGGTTAAGTGGCTTGTCCACTGTTTGTGTCTCTCTTGATATATATTTGTTTTTATTTTATTTTTGTTTTAACGTTAAGGTCAGTGATGCTAATCAGTGTGCAGCAGTATATTTAATTATTTCTTAAGCTGAAATTTTTTGGGCAGTTTTTCTGCTTTCTGTCTGTATAGGTAACAGACAGCCTCAAGTTTTAGTGCAAAATATTTTTTTAAGTTGTTTTAAATGGAATGGAAGTCCCAAACTTACTATCCAAAACCTCATTTAATTAATCAGAGAACCCAGGGTATGGTACTTTGCCAGTTTGTACATCAAGTCAATATTTGATGTATAAAGCGTTGAGAAAACACACGTATAATTCTCCCGCAGTGAGCATGACGATTCTGACCTTTTTCTTTGCGTGTCTTAAATATTCCCGTGCTTGTGTTTGCCAACAGGGCAGTGCGATGGATCCGATGGTGATGAAGAGGCCGCAGCTGTACGGCATGGGCAATAACCCTCACTCTCAGGCACAGCAGAGCAGCCCCTACCCCGGGCAGTCCTACGGCCCTCCCGGCCCCCAGCGCTATCCCGTGGGAATGCAGGGCCGAGCCCCGGCAGCCATGGGAGGAATGCAGTATCCACAGCAACAGGTTTGTGGAGGATTTTTCTGGGTTGCTTTGGTTTCCCTCCTCTCTTTCTCTTCCCTTCTGACATTCCGGTTATACAGGGGGTGCAAGAAAAAACCCTTAGAAATAGGTATTTCTTGTGCAGGAGGAGGATGAAGGACTGTTTTAAAACTAAATAAATTATGTTCACAGTGTGAATGTTTTCTGAAATCCCTTACAGTTAGAATGGGATTTAGTTTGTTGCTGGTATCTTTCTGGAGAGAGAGAAGTATGTCAAATGCCATGAGTTTTCTTTTTTTTTTTTTTTTTCCAGTTGACACCACTTAGCCTTGCATATTTTTTGGTTCTTTTCTTTGCTGTTGTTGCTATTTTGTTCTTGGTTTTTTAGGGGTTTTTATGTTCTCTTTCTCTCCAGCTTACATACACTTAAATGTAAGATGAAAACCTAGAGCTGACATCAGTACATCAAGGCTAGTGTAGTCCAGTGCATACAAAAGTGCTACATATTTATATCAGCTGTTTGTTGTTGTGGTGGTTGGTTTTCTTTTTTTTCTCCTCATTTTGATAGGAGTCTGTAGCTTTTCCTATTTTTTTTCTTTTACCAACTCTTTAAAGTCAGGATTTTTTCTATGTATCAGAGTATATAGAAAGGTAAGGCTCTCCTTTTTATCTACTTGGATTTCACTGCTGATGGAGACTTCTTGTGCTTTTTTCCTACCCTTTTTAAGAAGGTCAATCTCAATGTGCATACCATGTACTAAGGAAAATACAGCGGTTTTCAAAAGAGAGAGATAAACCGAGGTTATCAAGAAGTTAATGTTTTGCTAATTTTTTTTTAAAATTAGAGATGTGAGTGTAGGCAGTAAGACCTCTACACTGCCTTTTGAGCACAACAGATTAGTAACTTGATCAGTTATGGGAAAGAACATTTGTTTTGTGCAACTGACCAGTCACAGATTAGCTTCTTTTTATGTCATTTATTGTTAAATATAGAAAATAAAATAAAATTTTGGATTTCTGGCAGATAGGTGCCTGGCCAATTCTTGTTATTACCCATCCAGTACGACAAGATGTTAATCAGGCAGTTGATTAAATAACAGTTTTAAATATATTATAGTATCATTAGCACAAGTGTTAATTTTTATTCTTTTCTGTTGTTAAATAGATACTTACTGATAAGAAAGAGATTGTTTAGTTTAGAAATGCCAAACAGTATATTTGGTTGCTAGATTCAGGCAGCAAAGCATTTTGTTAGTTGCAAAAGGGAGGAGAAATTGAATAAAGGAGGCTTTATTTTTCTCTGTGTTTCTGTAACCAAAGTGAAGCTATTAAAACACATTTTTAATTTAAAAATGAGTTATTCTGTGTTGCGCGGAGATGAGTGTTGAATTTTCAGTGCATTTGCTAATTGCTTGGTAATTGTAAATTACCCGTCAGCAGGCAGTGACCTGGCAGCGCCATTGGCTGCCGGCCCCATCCGTCTCCTCGCAGCGTTGCCGTAAGTGGCGGAGCGGCAGCGCCGGCCCGAGCACCAGAGCTCTTCGGGGAAAAAGGGACAGGATAATTATGACATTGAATTTTTATTGAACGGACATCACCACCTAGGCATGATTTTGTTTTGGACAGCCTCCAAAGCTTCGTGTGTTTGTGAACCTCTAATGATCTGAGTCCAGTTCTTTTCATATTGCTCGTATATTACCACCTTTCTACAAAGGATTAAAATGCAGGAATGCAGGTTTGTAAATTGAATTGCCAACTTACCAGCTGAGTGGTAAGTTGTCTTTGGCACAGGATGCCACAGTTTGATTCCTGGCTGGATTTTTACTCCTGTGACATGAATATTAAATAAGGAGAGCCTAGCTACGCTTGTTAAAACTGTGTAGCACGTACCTACTTTAGATATCATATATATATGAAATACATAATATTGCCAGAAGTTTCAGAAGATGAATCTCAGCACTTTCTGGAAATTGGACTGCTTTACAGTGTCACATTGAATTTATCAAAAGCACAAGGCACTTCCAAACACTTGATTGGTTAAAAGATACTGGGCCTTCAACGCAGACTTTGCTCAGATTTAAGTATTGTGCAGAGATAGCATTGAGTATGATGAGCATTGAGGATTATGAGGGTGGAAGTGCCACACTGTAGGAAGGTTGGGAAGCATCAATGGGAGAGATTGTTCTTATTTTAAGTTATAGTTTGCTGTTGCCCGAAGATAGCTGAAGGTGTCAGCTCTGTTTCCTTGGATGAAACAAGGCGGCTTTTTGTTAAACTGTGAAGATTTTTGAATTTTAAAGAAGACCTTGAAATGTTAAGTCTGGCTCTTTGTCAGCAAGTGTTGTGGCTTGAGGTTAGAACTATGGGACTTGACAGGTTTTAAGTTGCAGGCTCTGCTGCAGGATGCTGCAAATGAAGAAATAAAGATGAAAAACAACACCCTAAAGATTGAGCTAAAATTAATGAAAGTGGTAGAATTGAAGTTAATTGCCTAGATGTAGTTAGCTGGTCTATGTCATATTGCAGCAGAGAATAGTGTGTTCCAGCCTGCAGCCCAGAGGTGGAAGAGCTCTCTCTCAGGAAGGGAGGCCTCTGGCATAAGCACTAAAAGATTAAAGAGGATGAAAAAGATGAAGTGGTATCAGGTGCAGTCAGCCTACGTATCTGCAGCATGGGTGTCAAATACAACCTGCTAACCAGTTTTAAAAGGGGTATCTATAAAATGCTGCAGATGTTCTCTTACAACTGCTGTTTGGTCTTGGCTTGCTTGACACCAAACATGAACGTGCAAATAAACCCCCAGACTCTCTTAAAATTCTGTGTGGGAGCTGCAGGGTGTTGAAGTGACTATGGAAGGTATGGGATATGTTCTGCAGAGGACTGAAGAGAGAAAGTAGATCCCCTAAGTGAGTTTGGAACTCATCTCTGATGAGTTATTGATGATGAGCCATAGCACAACACACTGAACCTTACATAAGGGGAACAATTTGAAATCCAGGCAATCTCCTTACACTAATACAGCTAAAGATAAAGGGGTCTAGATATATAAATGGCCATATAGGAAAGGCAGGTTTATTGTGATAAAAGTAATGGTAACCTGAGATTTTCACTTTCTTTTCTGACACTTATCAACAGAGATACAGATTTGTCATGTGAAGATGGGTGATAGCCTCCTGGGACAAAGTGCTAAGCAGTTTGAAGAGTGCTGCAGCATTCTGTAAGATTTTGAGGCATGTCCAGTTAACTCAGTGTGAGTCAAATAAATATATAAAGCATTTTGACTGATTTGACACCTATATAAAAGGGAAGGTATGAGAAAGGAAGGTGATACAAAAAGAGTCATAAGCTTAATTTATAGGATTGCAGACTTGACATATCTCGTGTAAGGATGCATTAATATAGAAAATTAATTACTTAGAAAGACATTTTAATATTATTAGGGAATTTGGGATTTTGTTTCTTTCCCATTCACGTTCAGTGGGAGAGGAGGGAAGAAGGCAAGGGAAAGCTGGGAGCAAGATGACCTGTGCGTATGTTGTCAGCCTTCATGAATGAAACAGAAGTTGCAACAAGGCTTTAAAATGCTGTTCTTGCATGTAAGTCTTAATACTGCTATCTCATAATCTCATGAACTCTCTCTCCTGGTTTGCATGGGATAAATGTAATTTTTGGATTATTAGCAATCCTTACCCAGGGAATGTATGTAAAACCAGAAAGCAGAAAAATACTCTTTCAGATTTAACTTTCCGTTTCTAATATCTTAGATATCACTTCGAATTACAGGGAAATGATGTCAAAATTGAAAATCCTAATATGCAGAGATAGGTAGCACCTGAAAACTTGAGGTTTGATTTTGCAATACATCTCACTATGAGTGAAGTACTGTCTGAGTAATAAGATCTGATTCTAAAGACAATAATTTGCTTTTCATTTAACTTCTTTTTTGCCTCATACCCTTTTTGGACCTCAGTCAAGCAAGTGATGATGCCATGATCAGTTCATTCTGGCTAAGTTTGATTGCCTGCTTAAAGTGCTTAAGTGCTGTGTGCTGTAGGAAAACCTTCTGCTGCTTTGTAAAAACATTTTTGCTAAAAATAAAAAGACCTCAGAATACCAGTCAAAATAAGTGGCTTTTTTCTCACCAGTGGTGTTGCTTTTTCATGATAATAGCATTCAGTATTTTATTTTGTGATGAATTTAATTAAGTTTTAAAATCATATACTTGAAATATTCACTTACAGGTTTTGAAAGTTTTCATCAAAGTTTGAAGGCTTGGATTTATGAAAATGTTTGAAAGAATTGAATGGTGTGATGTGCCTGTTTAATCAGATGATCATTGCCTAATTGATTTTTTTTAGCATGCATTAAAATTCCTTGTGTACTTGATGGACTGGAACAACAACTTATTGTGTAAATAGGACCGTGTTGCTATAATGCATAGTAAATTCTTTATGAAAGATATTTGCATGGATATGTACAACAGCCATTCCTAATACCTATTTAAAATGGAACATTTCAGTACTGATCATGCAGTTGCCGTAGTGCCTTGAGCCTGCTTGCAGCAAGACAAGTTATGAAGTCTTAGCCTCGGTCTATTCTTTCTCTTTTTTTGCTATAGAAATACGGTGAGATGAAAGGGTGCTAATCACTTGTCCCTTTAACTTTTTTTTTATATTCTTGACTTGCAGAATTCAAAACCAAATGTTATAAGTGTCCTCACTGTTTTAAGAATAGAACTGTAGATATTCAGAGAAGTACTAATTCCATTTCCCCCATTTGTTGATATACAGATTATTTTGAGGTGTAAGGAAAATATGCCAGTTGTTGTCTTAAATGGCAAGTTTCAATGTGGAATAACTTTTTTTTTAAGGGGGAAAATGTTGTAAAACCTCTAGGAATATGTAGCAAGGATTTATTGTAATGGAAACTGCAAGTAAACCAGAACTATAGCAGCAGCAGCGAGATTACATCATTTAGGAAAGGGTTTACAGTGCCCGTATTGGGTAATGTCCCAGGTTGGAAATGTCGAGTTTACGCCAAAGAAATCAGTTGGCTGTTGCCTTGGCAGATAGAGGTTTAAAGCTAGCAAACACACGTGTTTACTACTGGTTGGCTGGTTGTGTGCATTTCTTTCTGAAGTAGTTTTAATTCTGAAAGATTGAAGTATGCCAAGAAGGCGAGGCTTACTGTTGTATTTTGCTCTGAACCATTAACTTAAAATTAAGCAAGTACTGGTCAAGTGATTACCTTTTTGGTCCTCTGTGTGTATAACTGCCCTCAGCACTTAAATGATACCAAATGCATTGCAATTTTTTGCTCCTTAGTAGGTGTTAGCACAGTTGATGTTAGTCTTGTAAAAGAGAGCAGACACAGAAAATAAGCACCATTTTCAGTTCTCAGTCTGTTTCTTTTTCAAGAACAGAGAATGAATCAATGTGATTGAATCTCAGAAACAACCAGCAGAGGACAAAATAGTGAGATGTGTTGCTTTTTCTTAAAGATTGATAGACGCATTTGATGCATACACATAAGAAGTGAGTGTGAAGCTTTGATCAGCATGTGCTTCAGAAGTACATTTTTCCAGATTTTTGTTTGATTTACCTTGGGAGTTTTGGGGGCATTTGTTTTTCTTTTGGTTTCATTGTGGCTTTTGTGGTGTGTGTGTGTGTGTGTGTTGTATTTGGGTTTTTGTTTGCTTGTTTAATTTATTTTGGTTTGCTTTTTTCACTGGGCATTTATTTGGAGCTGTCACTAGCAGATTATGGACCTACTGTGTTAATTCCTGGAAAGCAGAAATGTTGAAATTCTAAATGATTATTTTCCCAACTTTCTGTTCTGTTAAAAACATAAATACTTTTAATTAAAAGAATTCCTCAGTAACATTTTATTTGAATGATAGATCTGCTGTCCTGTTGAACTTCTATAAACCTCTAGGAAAAAAAAAATCAGCAAAGTAAGTAGTGCTGCTTCCTGGAGAATGTAAAGTTTGAACCAGAAAAAGGGACAAGAAGTCATAGCTAGTTGCCTTTCATGTAAGGTCATCTTTAAGAATGGGTCTTTTGATAGTCAAGTGTTAATAATTGCAAAGAAAAGTTGCTGTTCTTTGTCATGTAAAGATGGGATTTTTAAATTTCAGATTTAGGAAAATGCTAAGTACTGTGCTTGTGCACTGTAGGAAAATGTTTAGCATGGTTCTTTCTTTTGGGTATACTAAGCCTCATTGACTAAATTGAAAAAAAAGGCTGCTACTTTAGTTCATGGCAGGATAAGGCTTTATGTTGTATTGTTTCCTTTAGAATTATCCCTTCTATTGAGTGTAATTCT
This sequence comes from Promerops cafer, assembly GCA_013398275.1. Taxonomy (NCBI): domain Eukaryota; kingdom Metazoa; phylum Chordata; class Aves; order Passeriformes; family Nectariniidae; genus Promerops; species Promerops cafer. The sequence continues at coordinate 499,733 of VZSE01003326.1, read as the reverse complement.
CTCTATAGAGGGAGGTGAGCACAGATTACAGATAATCACAGAATCAAATTCGACATAAGTTTGTGGTGCTTATGATAGTTTAGCTCTTCATCTTAATGCTGGTCATCTGAGATTGTTTACCAAAGAAAATCCCTAAAGTAACGGAATTGCATTATTATGGTAAATAGAAACATTTCAGTAGCTTCCATCATTCTTTGAAACAGTGCAGAAAAAAGCGTAGGTTGAAAAGGGAAAAGAACTGATCTTTCAGCTGGTGAGAGATGGCTCGGAAATGAGACTGGGTCAACATTTTTATTTGTTGAATTACCACCTAATGATGTTCAGTAAATGCTAATTTTTACATCCAAACTGGAGTAAGAGGCAGACAACATTTATACAGAAAGTGTGTAAGAATGATCAATATATTATGACAAATGAAATGTATTTTTGTTACTGCTACGTGATTGCCATTTAGCTGGAATATTTAATAGCTGTAATCACATTTGTTGTTCTGCTTGGAAATGGGGGCATGAGAGAGGAAAATATGCTAGCCCTCTGCGTTGGTGTTCTGAAAAAGGTTGTTGTTAAAAGAAGCAGCAGTTATTTTGTTACTGGAAGCTTGGTTTGCTAGCAGAATTAGCTGTCAGTCTGCACTGGAGTTAGGCAGGAAATAGATTTGGTGATCAGGAGTGGAGAACAGAGAACCGTTTGCTGCTTCACTAGGAAGGTACAAAATCACTTACTTATGAACAGCTCATTTTACATGGCAGCAGGAGACATGAGTTTATTTACATTTGAAGTAAAATAAGCATCTTGCTTTAAGAAAAGGCTTCTGCATTACTCTGTTCAACAGCTGCCATATAATGACTGTGCCAGGAGGGTTTTAAAGTGTAGGTAAGGAATAATTGACTGTTACTCTTAATATTATAGTCATAGTAGTTTTTTGTTAATAATATTAATCAAAAAATAATTGACACTTAAACAGTTGAAATTATGTCCTGACCCATCATGTATATATACTATATGATTTTTTTAACCATATTGTAACTGTATTTCCCAATATTCCTGAGGGAACTCAGATGTTTTTTCCTATTTTTTTTAAATCATAGTATGAATTTCTCAAAAGATGCTATCATTTGTCTGTAAATTTGGACTTGCTCAAAGGAAGCAAGGGAGGCAATCGAGTATGCTTTTTTAAAAACAGGGAGTGTGTTTCCCACAGCTGAAAATAGGGCTGAAGATAAGGGGAAATTAGTGGGAAATTTGCTGTGACTTCACTGGAGCTACAGTTTCACTTCGGTGCCATGTTGCTGGGATTGGGTGATGTGTCTTTAGTTGGTATCAGGGTAGGCAGAATTAATCTGCTAAGTCAATTGAGAGACTTTCAGAATGAGACAGGTCAGTACCCTTCACTTTGGTCACCCTGGGACAGAGTCAGGTAATGTTCTTCTTGGAACAATAGGCCTTTCTAAAAATATCTGATGTTTCAGGAGTTCAAGATTAGACTTCTATTGCTAGCAGCAACTTTTATTTTTTTATAGACTAAGATTTATATTAGATTTAGCTTCAGCAAAACTTGTGCAAAAATTACAGTGGGAGAGTTAGTACTGCAAAAACCAAAAGGTATTTTCCATACTTTTTTTATCTAGTCAGTCTTAAATGACACGGGTTCTGTGCAGTAAAATTCAAGCTTGCTCAGTAACCTGCTTTAGTTTAGCATGTTTAATCACCTAGAACATTAAGACTTTTTGTGGAAGTAGATGAGTTATAAAATCTTAAAAAAAATCTTAAATGTGTTTGAGAGTATTTAAATTCTCAGTAGATAATTTATAATTTGCTCTTATAACAATTCTAACTGGGCGCATCTAAAAATCCTAATGTAAATACTTTAAGCTTTTGGTGTTTTGTTGTTTTTCAAGATGGATGAAAGAAAGATTTAAGAACTTAAGGAATAACTCAAATCTACAGCTCATGCAATCTCTGTAGGCTTTTATTCTTCTGCTACCTTGAATGACCCCATTTTTGGGTACTTCTGGTACTTGTTCATTGCTTTGCCTAAAATAGAAAAAATGTGTTAAATGCTTGCATCCTTGCTGATAACGTTTTTCATCTCTGAATCTTATAAAGTCTTTTGGGGGTGTGGAAGAGTACCAAGGAGAAAATCAGTGTCTGTTTTATTTCTTTGTGCACGCCATTTTTTCACTCCTCTTCTGAATATTGTTTCTTAGTAATGCTTTTTGCATTTGAGTGTAAGAGCAAGACACATACCAGGTTATAAACAATTCAGTGACTGGACATTATTAAAAATCATGTTTGAATCTTATATCCAAATACACCTTCAGGAATGTAAGTGGATCTATTTTTGGTATGTACATCAAAGGGACAGATTACACTTGCTTGTTAGCTTCTTTCACCGAACAGCAATGAAGAGTTTCTGCATATTTCTTGTCAAACTGTAATATAACTTGTCTCTTGAGACAAGAGTCCAATCAAAATAAACAAGGTTTATATAGCCACTTAGGGAAGATGTTGTTTTAATTATTTAATTATTTAAAAAGTAACATTAGTTATCTGTAGTCTCTATACACGTGTGTTTTATAGGCCATGTTGGCAAAGATGTGCTTTGCAGGACAGGTTAGCGGAACCACCTTGTTCTTCCCACAGGATTGTCTCTCTGTTTTGTGCTCAGCAAAATAGAAACAAACACCTAAGAGTCCATGCTGAGAACAGACTGAGCCTGTGCATGGACAAAGCAAGGAGGGCTGCTCAGCAAGGACCTCTGCTTTTAGCTACTCCTGCCCCTCCTCAGAAACTCCATCGCTTGCCTCTGCTGTCTCTCCTAACTTTCCAAGCTGGCAGCACTGAAGATTGGTGTGTGTTTTGACTCTTCTACTGTACAGGAGAATGTTTTAAAGGACAGATGCAAATTGACTGGTTTGTATTTTTCATTGGTTTCATTTTATTGCTAGTTGGCAAAACTGAGGAAAATCAGAGACCAAGATATCCCCCACAGGTTTGGGAAGTGTGTACTTAATAGATTTATGGCCCTTTTAAGCTTGGAAGGTTATTCTAGGGAGGAACCTCTTATTTCTAAAATGAACCTTAAGTCTTGAAGAAAATTATACTTTAGACCTCATGTTCACAAAAAATCCTACCTGATGTTGGAGAGCAGGCAGGTGGGTTTTTAGTCCTCTGAGGTGATGCTGTGAGAAATTCCATGTATCCTTCTCAAACTGAAGATTGTTTTATGACCTGAGTAAATTTGCAGTCTTGCAGCGAGTTGTGAAGAGTAGATTCAGTAAATGCCAGGATTGTGTGGGGTATTTGGCCTTTTCTGCTTTGATTTTATACATCACAAGAAAAAATAATATTTTTTAATATTCATTTAGGCTTGTAACACCAGGGTCACAAGACGAGCCTAACCACAAAAAGTAACTGAAGAATATCCAGGAAAAGATCAGATATACTTTGTATGTATTAGGTGTAGGCTTTTCTTTCTTCTTTCTCTCCTGTGTTCTGTCATCCCATTTTTGTCTTTCACATGTAGAACTGACTAAAAATACACTCCTATTCTTGGCATGCATTAATATCTGGTAAAGCAGAATAAAAACTTGACAAAATACCAGAACCCTGTGTACGTGTGAGTTGCTGTGTCTTTACTGGAGTTGCTTTAGACCTGCTTGTAGGAACCTAGAAACTTCAGCTTTCTGCATATCTGGTTAAAAAAAAAAAAAGAGTTTAAGAGTTAACCTGGTTGTAAGACTGCTGTTTATAGGAATGTGGAAAGATCTATATTACGTGTAGTGTTGTGCTTAGTGGAGAAAACATGTTTTTACTTGATAAATATTTTTTGTACATGGACCTGATGTTATGTATTGCACTTCCAGACATAGGCAGGAATGGCTGTGTCCTGAATTCTTTCAGGTAATAAACTTAAGTGATCTCAGTATTTTAATAAATATTTGCTGAAAGAAAGGAGAGCGCACTTTGGCATTTGGTGTTGATCTTGTACTGAAATGCTGCAAGTGACAGGGTTTCTTATTGCATTGTGGTTTTGTTGGGTACTTTTTACTGTCTTAGAGATGCAACATTTCTATTTGCAATACCAAATGGTAATTTCTCTGAAAAAGATGGGTGCATATTTTTAAATGAGAGTTTGGTAAAAGGCATGGAAGGGAGCCTGGGACTAGTAGAAAAGCAGTATTGTCAGTGCTAGCACTGATTGTACAAGGAATGTTCATCTGCTTCCTGCGTGTCAATAAAAATGCAGGAGAGCACCTTTCTTGACACAGAGGTTGCTGAAACATCAGTGCTGTCTTTTTTTGTAATACTCCTGTGGATGTTTTTGCACAAAGTGGTATCTGTCAGAGCTTGAAATATTCTTGCACAGTTTCCTTTGAACAGGTAGCACAGGACAAGTTCTAGCACATAGCTGCTTGACATGGGGCCGCCTACCGCAGGGAAGGAATGCCTTGCTTACATACGTCTGAGCTGATGTGCTGAGAACTTTGCCAGTCATTTTGCCAGTTACATACTGGGCTGTAAATAATTACTGAACTTCCATTTTGAATCACAGATTTTTTTTTTCCTTTTTTCTCTCCCCCTTTAAAGTAAAACCGTAGCGGTGGGAAATACTGGGAATGCTTTAACACTTTGTGATTGCCCTGGAGATGTTTTTACAATGAATGTAACATAAATCTGCACGTCTTTATTGCTATGCCATCTTCATTTTTGAAATGCAGTATTTGTTGTCTTTTTGTTGTTTTCACTAGTACTGTTCATCTCATAACCACCTGGTGTGGGGTGTGTGAAATTTCAATGGGAAACAAATATTGTGAATGGTTCACCTAAAAGATGGAATAAAAATACTAAGACTTAATATTTTCCTGAAAAAAGATGCCTTTTCTTTCTTATTTTCATATACTTGACAAGACATTGCAGATGAAATTTGAGCAGTGGTTGCAAACAGCATAGTCGTGTTTTTGCACACTTGCTGGAGTTCTTAATCTATGCTGTTAACATTTTGGTTTAGAAACTGAGATACTCAGATATCAACTTCTGATATTTTGTGAAAATCCCAATTGTGTTCAAAAAAGGTAGAATGAACTGGGCGGTAGAACTCCTTGAAAAGATGTGAATTCATTCTTGTCCCATAATTTTTCCTATGGTTGAAGTCAGTGTAAGTGCTTATTGGAGCAAGCAACATACAGGAGTGTATTTGTGTGCAGTTGCCTTGGGGGATTTTTCTTGTCTTTTTTTTTTCTTTAAGATTCCCTGTCTTGCAGCAAGTTTCTCTGTTTAGTTGAAGGTGAAATGAGCCTTGCAAATATATTTGTCAGCTGAGGCAGAGGTGTACATGTTTGTCCATATTGCTACGTTAATACTGTTCATTACACTATATTTACTTGTGGAAAATTAAGTGAGTAATGAAAGCCTGAAACCTCATTCTGGACAGAGGTGTTATGGATGCTTGGTCAGTCTTCTGCTTGCTCTCCCTACTGGATGAGGAAACTGTGTTGCTGGGGGGTCTCCCTGTGTGTGTTCAGGAAAGCCCCCACTGGCCATTAGCTCTCCCACTGGCTTACATGATTTTTAGTGAAACTTGCCTAAGGTTGTGCTATTCGTGTCAGTTTTGTGCTTACCACTGCGCTTTCCAACTGCAGGCATGGAAGGCTTCCCATTTGGGTGGGGGAGCGAGGCTACCAGCCCTTCCTGTGGCAGCCTGTCCCTTCACGGAGTTATTTAGTAGGAAACTGCAGTGGCTATGAGCTGATCTGCCTCAAAAGCCTCCTCTTGTGCTTGTGAGACAGTCAAGGTAAATGTAGTGACAGGAGGGCTGTGGAAAAATCTGGACCTGTATTAACAAAAAATACATCTTGAAACAGCAGTCATTTGGATGCAGGTATGTTTTGATAACTATTAAGAAAAGACTTGACATGTGAAAATAAGTGTACAGATGCAAATCTTAAAAAAAAAAAGTTGATAATCTTTCTCCTGAACAAAGCTGATGATGATATGTGGCTGGCTGCTGTGTTTCAGTGCCTTTGTCTGGACTTGTCATACCTTTGGACAATGTACCATACCACTGATTTAGAACTGAAATCGTACTGCATATCAAACCAGTAGGGTTTTCTTGGGTTTTTTTGTTTTGGTTTGGTTTGGTTTGGTTTTTTTGGTTGAGAACAAAATTACTATCTCAGAAATTTCAAGGTAGCAGAAATAAGCCGACTGCTGTGGGATTGGAGAACTCTGAAGCTGTGAAGCTTGAATTGTTCCACTGACCAGAAAATATACCTAGACAGGCCTTTTCTGACATAAAGAAGAAAAGTATGGCTCACACACTTTATCCTGTAGAGGCTCCCAGAACATTGTTACCAAGGGACGTTCTGAAGTCTCAGAACATCCCATGAGGTAGGAGAAAACCCACTTTCTCCATTTAGTGCAAGAAACCTAGCTCCTCTCCTTTTCCCATTCCCTTTCCCCAGCTGCATTTGGCTGTCCTGTCAGTCAGCTGTGGTGGAAGAATTCACATTAGTAAGGTAGGGTTTTGATGCTAGTTGCCAGGAGGCAGAAGCTTTTAAAAAGCCTCTATCCAGTCATTTGGCTCAAAAGGCCTTCCTTCCTGGTAAGCAGTACAAAAACAAAGATCCTGCAAGTGTGCCACTGCTAGAGTGAGTAATTTGGTGTAGTTGTTGGTGTTTTCAAGAAGCTGGTTATTGTCTGCAAAGTGAAGGGAGCATGTTCTTAGGCTGAGCTCCCCCTGGTAAGCAGAGAAGCTATTCTTGGGGTCACTTTAGCTTGGGTGATTAAAAGAGCTCAGAGCTGGGGCAGTGGGGTTGGAGGGTAACATTACAGGAACATGTAAGCACACACTGAGATTGAAATCACGGTTCTGTGGACAGCAGTGATCAAGGAACTAAACGTGACAGGAGGGGCGCACCCCCCCCCTCCCCCAACACCACATATCCCCATTTAATTGCCTATACTCTAATGCTGGCAGCCAGGAAAATAAACAAGAGAAGCTGAAATTTCTCATTTACAATTACAAATTTTGTCTGCTTGGTATTACTTGAAATCTAGTGGAAAGGTTCACAGGATTGGAATGTTAAAATAAATGGTTATAAGCTATTTAGAGAGAATTGAATGGACAGAAGTGGAAGGAAAGTGGTACTCTATATCGAGTGATATTATGTATTTCTGAGTACTCAAAAGCAAATGATATTAAATGCTTGTGAGTTATTTTCCGGGCAGAGAAGGCAGGAGATGAGGGTACTAACCAGTACCTGCTAGGTACCACTGAAATGGAGTAAAAGCAAGATGACCTGTCTCTGAAGCATGTTACTTGCACTGGGGAGAGAATGGCGGTACAGGGACCGGACACCACCTGCTGCAAGCATTGAAACCCTTAGGAATTGCTGTTAAAAACTGTGCATGTAAATGCAGGCAGCAATTTGTCTGGAAAAACATTGTATCTGGCACTGAGGAATTCAAAAGCAGATGAAGAAGAACTAGTCACAGAAGTAAATAAGTGGTTTTTTAGTTGAAAAGACCATAGCTCGATTTAATTAAGTTGTATGCGGAAAGAATTGAGCTCAAATAAGCAACAATATAAAATCCGTTAGCATGGATGCGTATGGATTGCTAGATACATTGTGTACATTCACACACATCTGTTGCTTTCAGAGGGACAGCGGCACAAAAGATGGGAATGGTCATGAGCTGAATCAGTTGGAAGGATTTTTTTTTTCTCTGTAGATGATGCTTGGAATGGCTTAAAGGTTTTTTTACTAAACAAATAATTTAAGAAAAAGTTAATGCTGTCCTGCTGTTCTTGTTTCTAGCATCTGTCAGAATTTTAGAACTAGAAGCTTCACTTCTTGAAGCAATTTCTTGTTTTGTTTATAAAGAATATTTTGAATATGGATCAAGTTTATTTTTAAGTGGTTTCTTTAAGTAATGAAGACCTGTTTTAAAAGGAGTAAAATTCCTTGAACTATAAATGAGCACTAATTATGAATTTTAAAAAATGGTCTGGTAAGAAAGAAATGTTCTGTTTGCCATTTTTATAATGTAATAAGCATGTTAAACTTAAGCACTGAATAAATATTTGTTTTAGCACCTAATTGCTTAAAGAAGTGCATGAGGACATTAAATAAATTTTTCTGGTTAGCAAAAAGACTTGCCAAGCATAGTGTGAAAGCTAGAGCTAATAATAAACTGAAACAGAATAGTTACCAATCAGTGAGACTAAACTTTCCTTTAAAATAATTTTAAAAAAATGCAACACAAGATGAAAATACATTACTCACACCACATTTTCCTGTTGCCTATTTAAATGAAGATAAGACCAGACTTATAGAGAATACTTTGATTTGAATAAATCCATTGTGATCTATGAACTAAAATGCAGTTCTCACTTACGGGATATCACTTTCTTCTGGAAACGCAGTGGCAGAGAAAGCTTTGAAGGTCATGGTAGATAATCATTTGAGTGCAAGTTCCTTGTGCAGTCCTGCAGTTTAAAAGCATTAATATGATATTTGGCTGGGTAAAAGAAAGTGATACTGGCAAACTGAATCTGGGTTTTGGTCCCTCAAAATGGCTAATAGGGATGGTGCTCAGATACAGAGTTAGGATGGCGATAGTGAACTGGAGAGTGTGGTTGATCGTAAAAATTTCAAAGAACTGAATAACCTTTTAGATTAAAAGGAAGTGATTCAGGTCTCTTGGCCTGAACCTTTGTATAACCGAATACATGGAACAGAAGCTTTAAAGAATTTTTCAGTCCAGCCCAGAGGTATATATGGGCTATACTTTCACAGGCAAGGAAGGCCCATTGGCTGGAGAATGGTGGCCATGTGCAAATATTGTGTAAGGTGTGCTATGCCCTTCAGGTAACTCAAAAAATTACAATAACCCCAAGAGATCTGAAAGTTAACATGGTCTTTAAAGTATTGAGTGACATGAATGTGAAATCACTTTCCTTCTGCCATATTGCAATCAGAGCATTTGTTTTTCTTCCTGTAGTGAATCACACATTCCAACAATGTGGTCAGTTTATTAAACCTGCACCACATTGTTATGCCTTCAGAAACCAAAAACTTTAATTACTAAAAAACCAATGTGCTCTGGTTCCTAATTTTGTAAAAGTGAGTGCTTTTTGTGGAGGTGGGTTCTCTGGACCCAAGATGTTTGCCATCAGGCAAGTAACTTAAAATGCATGTAGAAGGTGTGAAAACACCTTCTGGAGATGGAAGGTATTCTTACTCCTTCTGAAATACCACATGTAAACTCTAAGAGTTCAGAAGACACGGAAATGATATTTTGTGTCTCACTTGCAATCATGGGCAGAAATGCACCTCCATCCTGCAGAAAAGAAACATTATTTTGAGAGAGCAGCAAGCTGGCAGGCCAGCCTGTGGGCTGCCATGGTCTCCACAGCAGGGGCGAGCTTGGCTCTGAGAAGTGCTGACCCACCATAGCTGGTAAGGGAGCACTTCTGAACAGGACAGTCATTGAATGGGACACACAAAAGTTTATCTCCTGAATTTGGCTTTGTCCAACTCTATAAAGCCCGTTTAAACAGTGGAGGTCTTTTTCCTTTTAGCTGTTTATATCCTACGGAAGCTTACTGAGAGTTTCTCCAAGGAAGGGAGGTCAGGTGTGGACTTTGCATGAGACACTTCTGGAGAATGGTTTTTGCATTTTTTTATGTTGGTTAGCCATCATCTTGATTCTCAGGCTTGTGAAATCAAAAACATGCAAATAAAGCAAAGATTACCTTATTGGTTTCCTTGTGAAAATGTCTGCAACTGTACCCATACTAAGCACACTGCCTTGTATCTGTTCCTGTCTGCCTTGGCATGCTTTGGTTGTAAGGGTCTTAATAAGGATTGATTAACACTTTACTTTCCAAAATTGACCAGAAGGAAGCAAATTTAACAAATTCATAAAACTATACAGTAGATTAAACTGAGGCTTAATCATATCAATTTAGTCTGGCTCTATTAATAGCTAAGAAATGTCTTTATCTTTTTTTAATACCTGGAAGCTGTGTTATAATACAGTCAAGTTACTTTTCAACCTCTCATTCTTCTAGACAATCTATAGTTACTACTAATTTTTATGTAAAATATAAATCTTTATTTTAGACATTTTGGGGTATTTTGGAGAATAAATTAAACTAAAGACACTATTTATTAGAATTTTACATGTAAGTTTTGCATTTAATAGTCCAGTTTTCTTTCAGATTTTGGTAAACCTAATAAAAATGTAACTGTAGTTACATATTTATGATAATTTCAGTTGTATGTGCTTTTAGAAATGCATGTATATTACATACTAATGAGCAAATGAGATAAGACTTCAGAATTGGAGTATAGAAAGAATCCTAGTAATTAGGATGCTTCGGTGCAAATTTTGACTCTGCTGCTGAACTGCTATGCTAATTTATTATAAAATGCATGATACATGCAAATAAATGATAAAATACCTACTGAGTGCTGCATATTAGTAGTGCTTTATCCAAATAATGTTTATTGAGCAGAAATGGTGTTATTGCAAAACATGGAAGTGAAATCTGAGTTTTCAGTGTGCTGGAGTTCTAGCTTGCTTTGAACAAATCTGCTCTTGCACATCAGGTGGAAACACTTGTGCTGCAGATGCAGCAATTATTGCCTTTATCTCACCTTTTAATTTGATCTTGCTTTCCCCCCCTTAATACAGTGTTGTCATGAAACCTTTTCTGTCTCAGTTGATGTCAAATGTGCCAAATTTCCATCATGAGAAACTGCTACCTTCTGGCACTGGGGCTCTAGATTTGTTCTCAAGGGTAGTAGGGTTTGCTGTGTTGTTTGCCAGCTCAGGCTTAGTTGGGTTACATCACAGGAGAAGGTCTGGAGATTGGATGGGGAAGACCTTTCAAAATGAGTATGAGTAGGGGAAACAGATACCAACAAAGATGTACTCAAGGGACAACAGGGCCAATGCAGAGAGTCAAGTAGTCATCTGCAGGAGTGTAGGACACTGGAGTACAAAGCTGGTGTGACTGCACCAAGAGGAATGTTGCAGTGACTGACCTCAAATGATGAGAGCACACATAAGATATGTAGCTATGCAGGCAGAGGAAACTCTGAATTTTAGGTGCTGTTGCTCTGCATGAAGTATCAGGGCTTTTCAATAATTAACATCAGAACTATTGAGGTAAGAGTGCTCAATGGTTTATTCAGGCACAATTTGTTTTATGTTTTCTGCCATGGTTTACTGATGTTACTGGATCCCTGAAAGATCAGTATACTGCGATGGGCTGTGTATACATGTAGCTTGTTAAAATAGTACGGAAAAGCAGTTTCAGAAGTTTTATTTAAGTGGGCAGACTGGTGAGTTTCTTCTAAAACAACTTAAATGCAAAATTTGTAACAGTTTCCATTTAGTTGTCAGGTGTTGGCTGTCACTTTATAGAATAGAACAAAAAAGAAAAGATGACCACCAGAAAAACATCTTGGCCTACTCTATCGCTGAGGAGAACTGGGAAGGGTGTGTGTGGGCATTCCCTGCCACCAGCTGTACTGGTGAACAGTAGATGCTTGAAAACAATTCACTGTGTTTCCCTCCTTTCTCTTACATCTGGTCCCACTTTTGTTAAATTTTGTCTTGGATGCACTATACACATGCACATATACATAAATACATTATATATACACATCCATGTATGTGGTGGTACATAGCTCTCCAGATCCAGAAATATCCTGATGGCGTGGATTCCTGGGCAGTAGTAGGCACTCGTAGTCACAGCACTGGCTGTTCTTGGTCCTGTCAGCCATAGTGATGCTTTAAATCTGGGATTTACTATGACAGTTAAATACAGAGCATGTATAGCTCACAAATCCCCCTCTGCCATGACCCCAGATATTGATTTATTTGATTGGACAGTTGGAAGACTATTCAGAATTATCTGTGGAGCAAGTAGCATTTTGAAACCAGTCTTTATTAACATTAAAATGATTTATTTATCCTTATCTTTAAAATAACTTGGAATTTGAGTCTGACATTGCATAAATCTCTAGGTACTGGTGGGTGTTTGAACAAATTTTATGCAGTCTGCTTATTCACTTAAAATTTTCACAACAAGTATTCAAAAGCTGATTCATTTGAAAGGACAGAGTTTTCACAGCTTACTGGGCTGCAGATTTAATACCAATGAACTTTGAAAGCTTTTGCCAGGACAAGTGCGTGCATCTTTGTATTGCTCCCCAAGTTGGTGGTTTAGCTGAAAAAAAACCCGTAAATGTCAGACCTGAAAAAGGACTTGTGCGTCTGTAAATTTGTGTGTGCAGTGGTGGTATTTTTTCCTCCAACTACATTGGTTAGCCTGGTAAGATGCTCTCTCCTCCACAGGTTTCACTTTATTTATTCCATGTAAAGTGTTATTTGTTTATTTATGTATTTATTTTTAAATATCGTTTGCATTCCGGTCTAAATGTGCTTGAAAATTACCATCTGCTCTCCTGCTATTTAGATAGGGCATGCTGCAACTGAGGTGAAGAGCTGTCACATCAAATATTTTCATTCCAGCTTTCGCACCTTTGATATCAAGTTACGTAATTGCAGCACAGGACCATTTCCAGGGATTCCTTATTTTCTTTTTAACCCTACTATTCCTCCTCCAAATTTCTACTGGATTTTGCTGCTTTTTGAGAGTGTTTCTGGTGCAGATGCACATTTGTGAGTGCTAGGAGAGGAGAGTTCAGCTCCTCAAGAAGGGCTTTTGGTAAAATGTTAAAATTAGTGGAATAAGCAGGAATATAAAAGCAGAATTTGCCTATTTATGGTGCAAAATGCTTATGTGCAGATAAAACAGGTAGGAGTAGGGTGATTCTGGGCTTGGTTGGGTTTTCTTCCCTTTTGTTTGGTTGTTTGTTTTCTATTTTCCATATTTCCTTTCTTTTCTCAAACAAAATACAAATCGGTCAATGACATACACAGAATGTATTTCCCATGATACTGAGGTTTAATCTGCCTGTGCTTTGGTGGACTTGTTTGATTCTGTTTTTCCTTAGTTTTTGTTTTTATTTTTGTTTTGTTTGGTTTGCTTGGCCTTTTAAGTTCAAGGAGTAGGGGAGGTGGAAACTGCTCTCAAAATTAGACCATTATAAAAATGAACAGATCATCTGTATTCATGCTGACAGTCACTTTGGTTTGAATGGGAATAAACTGACAGAAGATGGTGTTTGGAAATGAAACATGACAGGAAAGCAGTTAGCACAAACTGCCCAATAATTTCTCATAGTCAGGAAAAGAGTGCCATTATAGAGCAGGGGTTGTGCCAGTACAATAGCTGTAAGATAAATAAATGGTTTTGCAGTACCAGGCAGTAAATTTGGTGTATGTCATCTGCCTCCTCCCTAGTGGTTAATACAGTAATGGGGTGGGTACTGGAACAGGCACCAAATTCCAAGTGTCTGAATCTTCTGTGAGGTAGAGTTTATTACCCAGCTTGTTTTGACTCATTGGGGCCCTGGTGGGACAAACTGGTGTTGGTCACCTCCTGGTTGAGACTCTCTTGTCCTCTCTGTGGGGTGGCAGCTAGTTCCCCTGCATGCTTCCCAGTCCATCTTCTTCACTTTTCTGAAGACTAACAGTGGTCTTCTGTACAAGGTTTGTTTTGGTTTTTTTTTGGTTTTTTTGCTTCTGCTGCTGAAGCAGTGGATGCAATAAATGTAATTAGTTACTTTTACATGGTCGTTTGTGCATTCTTGTGATGTACATTGGAAGGATCTTTGCTTTCACTGACATCTGGGTGGATCTTTTCTACCACTGGTGGACACTGTGGAGACTTCAGTGGCAATTTGGTACTGCCAGAGCCTCTTGTGCTTATGTGGTGTGGGCATCTCTCTGCTCCATCCTTAATGCAGCACTTGAGTTGCCTGAGCTTGAATAATGGGATGGAGGAGCCAGGCAGCGGGACATGGCTGAGGTCATGGAGCTCAGCCAAACTATGGGGATATCAGGGGGATAAAACATTTCCCCCTAACCACCCCCCTTCTATTTTCCTCATTTAACCTGTAAAACCATGCAGAAGAGATGCTTCAGCTGAAGCTGGGCTGTTAGTCATAACCAGAGTGTGTGGGATCAACCCCTGGTGTGGTAGCTGTAACTCCAGGCCTGGAAAGGATGCACCTGTCTCGGATGGTATCATCCTTACTGCAGGTATGCATGTGTGTGCCATGTGCAAGCTTTCTCTTACAGCAGTAGATAGGACATTCTCTGTGTCTGTAAAAAGCTGCTCCAGAGTGCAGGATCACAGGTGCAGTTGTAGACTCAGGAGAAACAGACATTTGTCCTGGATTGATCCTGTTGTCTGAGCTACACCAGAGGGTTTTGTTCCTGTTTGCCGGTGCCACTTCATTATTTGAGCTTGTGTTTAATTTCTTCTGTTGGTCAGCTGAGACATTTTGAGGACAGTGGAAACCTAGTAACATACCCTTTTGCTCTGAGGTTATTTGGTACCATACGGAGCTGTGTAGAGGGCATTGCCAAAATTCATCCCAGAAGCAGTTATATATTTGTAGTATCACCTTGAGTTTGTTCTCCCACAGGAAACCAAAAATACTCAGCTTCACTCAATTAAAATTCCTTACCTCTTTTTCTGCAAGAAGAGTAGAGCACAGGAAAAAATACATGTTCAGCCACTGAAAGCTGGAAACTGCACAGCAGAGCTAGGTTTATGTTTTCTTAAAACTTACCTGCCTCCTCTTAGCAAAGACTCATGTACTTCAGGTAATTGAATGGGCTGCAGGGTACATAGGGAACTGTAGTTTTGCAGTGATTTGTGCTCTGAAGATTAATAATCTTACAACCCTCAGAGGGAGATAAAGAGAAGATGTTTTCAGACAAATTGTTATCTTGTATTTCAGAAATGTGCTTTGAGCACTGAGCATATCTTCAGTACATCCCTTCAGTTTTTACCTTGATACCCGTAGTAATGGCAATATTTTAAACATCTAGGCTTGTCTTTCTCACTTCATCCTTCCTTGGTTTTCTGCAAGTTTTTGGGGTTGTTCTGGAGATGTTTCATTTATAAGGCAGTTGTGTTTTTTAGAAAACTATTCTTGAAATACAAAACTTGAGGAAAAAATACTAAAAATACCATTGGTTTTGTAACCATATAGACACACACTGTGCAGATTGAACAAATAAGATATTAGCCTTTTATGTTTGAAGAGTCCTGGCAACACCCTAATAACAGTGTTTTAAAAATAATTTATGTAGTGTCTAACTTTCAGATAATTTTTGGCTTTCCTCTTGAAGTGGTTTCAGTAGCTTTTGTTATAAATTTGTTGAGTTTCTTAAATACTGGTTTTGGTTTAACCACTGAAGTAAGTTGTTACTCAAGAGCTTAAGTAGGCTGAACACCCAAATCCAGTTAGTAGTAAGAAGGTGACCATCTTTCTTCTTCACCTGTTACTTCTCTGTGTGTACACCAGGGAGCTCAGAGGTTTTCATGGCTCACTGAAGAAGTACAAATTCTTTATTGTTTCTATGCTTTTAGCACATACTTAAAAGTGGCTAAGAATGCATACAAGTACTTAGAAAAACGTAACTTTAGGCTGGTTGGCTGAACTAAAAACTCTTGCCGCCTTGCTATTTATTTTTCCTAACACCTTTCACATCCCTCAAGGCATGTTATGACTTTGAAAATGGGATTATATATGTGCATTGACTACCCAAGTGCTTAAAAAACTACAGTATGCTAGACACGTTACAACGTATTTGGAAGAAAGGAATTGGGAAAAAATACTTAGCAAACTAAATTGGTAGGAAATGATAAACAGGCAAAATGTAATTCCATATAGGGAGAGTTTGTTCCAAAGAGTTGAGAGTAGGTGGTGGGCTTCATTGCTCTGCCATAGGTTTGAGCGAAAGGTTTAATATGCAGTCTCTACTGAGGTAATAGTATCTGTCAGCTTCACTGATGTATTTTATGCATCATTGTGAATTACTTAAACATTTTCAAATGAAGGACTAATTACTAACAAAATTCAGTAAGGATGTCTGCATTAAGTATAGATGTGTATGTATGTATTTAATGTCTTGGATGTTGGAGTGATTTTTTATTCTTCTGAGATTCTCTTATGCTTTTTCTGCTTTGCATGATACAAAATAGTGTGCATCAATCACATTGCTGTTGTATGGCACTTAGCTGGTGTTACAAATCTGAGTCAGACTTGGGCAACTGTGGGAAACAGTTTCCTTAGTTTTGGATGGCTTTCTGTTCCTTGCAGCACATTGATTCCAGTTGGATCTCCTGCTTTCCCTTAGGTCAGTCCAGTAAGTTCCTAATTTTCATGAAGCTTAGCAGTGTTTTGCTGAATGGGTGGGAGGCCTTTGGGGTCTTCTTTGTTGGGAAGGAAGGGAGAAGGCTTCATTTCCTGCAGGTTCAGCATGCTAAAATGGCTCAGCTCATGGCTAGGCTGGTGCCAAAGCCATGCAAAAAAAAGTAGGGAGTATGTGCCGGAAGAATGGAGTGGGGGTGAATCTCTGGCACTTGGCAGTTAGATCAACTTGCTTTGTTGCATTGCCACAGTCAGAATAACTTAAAAATAAGACATAATTAAGGTTCACGTCATTGGACAAGGCACCTTGATGGCTGCAACTGGGTCTGCCAAAACTGTGTGGCGATGCTTTGTACTCTTCTGCCCATCAGTCCCATTCTGGACCTACTAAATGTTTAAAAGGAATTGATAAGTTTCCATTATTTTCTCATAGTTTTACAGAACAGAATTTGCTTTGTCTGTCTTCTCAAACTTCTCACTTATTCAGAAGGATGATAGAAAAGCATTGTTTAGGATGGCACTCCTAATGGGATAGTACATTTTTTTTGTTGTTGTTTTTTAAAGAAAATGTGCTGTCAATGCACTCTTACGTTATGAACTTGTTCTCTTTGCCAGAGGGCCACTCACCAAAATGCTGTCTGCTCCATACAGCTGTTTGAAATGGTTTTTGTTCTCCTTAGTTCTGGTAGAGAAGAACTTGTACAACACTGAGCAAAGGTGAATAGCAAGACTAAAAGACTGTGACAGTTGGCCCTCTTGATGCTGTCTTCGTAGATGTGTAGTTGCTTTTGTACATGGAAAAGAAAAATTGCAGAAGTCACTCTAATGACATGGGTCTGCTACCAGCATATGATTGCTCCTCTGTGTATAACAGCAACAGGCAAAAACAGAATCTTTTAATTCAATTCATGTATCTATTAATTTTCTCCTAATATGTTACATACACTGGAATCTAAGTTCCTTACGACTATTTGGAAAGCTTACTTTTTTCTTCACATTTCCTAAATAATCTTAGCAATCTAAACATCAGGCAGACTGTTATTTGACATGAATTTGTTGTCATATTCCAGATCTGCCTTGGATTTTGGCAGAATTTATCTAATAAAATCGCCTCCTTATTATTTCTCTTTCTTTTCAAATGGCACCACATCAAATGTTGTCCAAAATCTGACTCTCTGCTGAAATAAGTCTTTAAAAAAGACAGATGGAGAAAGCAAATGTTGTTAAAAATTTTGTCTGAATTATTGTAGCGCTGCTAATAGTCACTTTTAAATCATAATTGCTGTACAGAGTTCGATTGGTTTTACATTTATTTTTTGTTCTTCGTGGTTTCTTACTTGTACAAAGCTATTGTTTTGGCTGTACTAAAACCATTATGCTCTCATGCAGTTTCACAGTTGAGAAATATAAAGGGAGGTTCTGTCTTGCAGGAGAATAGACTAACTTTCTTTTTCAAAGATATTCTCTACTAGAATTGTTCCTTTTTTTATTCACTTTTTTTCAAACTGTAAGCCTATATAATTGTTTACTGAAATTTGTGGATATCTATAAAGAGATACAAAAATTCTTAAATACAGTATCTCATAGATATACACAGCATAGTTTCTATTAAATTCACAATACTGTGGGGAAAAATACGATTGAGTTTTTATGTGTGTGTGTATGAAACTGGTAAGGCTTTTGTTCTTCTTGCGATTTGTTTATTAGTTTCTCCAAATCTGTACATAGCTGTCTTCTTCTATTGATTTTTAAAGGAAAGACAGTAGAATTTTTCTTTTAACTGCTCAGATAGTGTTTTCAATCAGGGATATTTCTCAACTGTGATGTCCTTTTCAATTATAAAATAGTATTTGCCTTTTATAGCTGAGTATTAAATAAATTTTAAAATAGGATCAGCATGACTGAAATAAGATCTTTTTGTCAAGATTAATGTGTGTGCATACAGAAATACTACATTTCTGAATATGGCAAATAATACGTCAAATCTGAGCCACAAAATAGGAATGTAGATGGATCCTTGCAGTGCATGTATTTTATTGCCACTTTACCAGTGATTTTTCTTTCATGCAGATTGACATAAAGACAAATATGTACTTTCCTTTAGATATTAAACCCACTATCTCACCTGTGAGGGATTGTAAAATTATATCCCTTTAAAAGAGAATACATCAATCTACAAAAAATTGCATCTTCAAGACAAGGTCTTTCTTATTTCTCTATTCGTAGGTGCATTCAGAAAGAAAGAGAAAGCTACAGGATTTAAGTCAATCAGGAGATTGCATCAAATACTGAGAGTCCTCTAATTTTGCTTTAAAGTTATGTAATATATTGACATTTTTTCACACTCTTTCGGCATAGAGTAAAGAGGCATTTGTTTTGTGAGTATCTGTTCAACAAATTTTAAGGACGTACATCAAAGGATCTTACCACAAGTTTAAAGGATGTAGAGGTTTCTCTGGCACCATAAACAATATAACAAATAATTTGTTGTAGAAGCAGCTTCTAAAATTGGGTCTTTGGGGTGGAGAGAAATGTTTAATCTGCGGATATAGCTTGTAGTTCTTAATGGTAATTAGTAGCTATTGAAGTAAGAGTTTAGGTAGAACATTAATTAAAGTAATCCCATCCAAGCCTTGCAATAATAGGCACTGACTGCCATCTATCCATGTGGGGTTTTTAATAAGGTTTATCAAACCATCATTAGCTTTCTGCCTAGCCTATATTTTCAGTGCAGTTTTACATCTTAGTACGTGAAACCCCGCTCCATCTGGGTGATTGCCTAAGACTTACCTATCTTCCTGCAGGACTTTGGTGTTTATCTTGTTGGCTCTGAAAGCAGAAATACAGAGTATTTTTCGGAGTATACCCTAAATCTAGAAACAGCTTCATAACTGTTTGGAAAAAAATACATTTGAAGGATGGGCATCATTGCCTTGCCATTGCCAATGTGCTTCCCTCTGTCCATCCCCTCTCCCATCGTTGTCTTTTTGTCACTCTATTAAGTACTGCTTGGTCATCAGTTGAAAAAGCACTGAAGATGGGATTAATTTAGGCTTGCCCTTTTTTGTGTCTTCTTTCAGTTAGATGGAAGATGAGGACAGCTGTTCATTCTTACAGCTGCTCATAGTGGTGGTGGAGCTCTTACCATTTCCATCCATTATACAGCTTGGGTCAGGGGGTAGAATGGGTGCGAACAGTTGGATACTGTCCTTAGAACTTAAAAAGAAAGTCTCCTGTTTGAAGTTGGCATTGGTAAGTGTCCGATGAGCCATATTTATTTACTGTAGTCTTGTTTGGTTGGGAGTTCAGATGACATTCATGCAAGGGCTTTGCTGCACCTGGGTGGGAGAAGCAGTAGCTTGTGACGCTTCATTCCTCTTGGAGCTTGGGATTTGACTGAAATCTCATCTTTGAAAAACCCCTGAGCTGTTGCAGCCCAAACATTGGCCTACATTACTTTCTGAGCTGAAAATATTTTCATCAGTGTTGTTCAAGTCTTTGGTGCTTTTGATTTCAGAGCAATTTTAAGAGAGGATACCAGTTGATTTAGTATCACAACTCCATTTTCATTAATTTTGTGAGACTGATTTGTTCATTTTGTTGATGTCAAGTTGCTTATGTTCCAGAGAAATGGAGTTAGAAAAGACCTGTTAGTGTCCTGGAGCTCTGTAGATGGGTACAGCATTTTTCATGTTAAAATTACTTTAGCCTCCAAGAAAGTCCTGTTCCACTGTGGCTCAGTTTAGTGTGTGTGTCTACGTACAGGTTTGCGTGAACACTACATTAAGCAGACTATAACACAATGTATAAATTTTAACTCAGTGTGCTTATGTTTGTTCTGTGTAAGTCTGTTGTAAGTCCATATAAATTTTATGTATATTAAGTGCTTATTAATTTCCACGTTACCAAAGTAGGATGGTGTACTGCAGTGTGTTTGTTTGGTTACCTGTAAGCTGTTGGAAAATGTGGCGAGTGTAGTTTTCTACTGGGTGATGAATTTTTGTCATAATTAAAGTATCCTCAAAAGAAAATCAGTTTCAAAAGAAGTATTTGATGGGAATTTGAAAAGTTTTGTTTCTCCCCCCACTCCGAATACTGTTCTTCTTCTAATTGACTTCTTTTTTACCAGTTCTAAGTTATAACTTGTATGGTCTTGGCAGTTATCGTCAAACCTAAATATTCGGATTTTCTAACTTACTGTAGTTTTCTGTTTTGGTAGACTTTGATTTTTTCTTTTTCTGTGTCTACGTGTAATAATGCTTTCATTCCGAGTTGAAAACTTCCTGGTTAAAAACCACTTTTAATAATTTCTGCCATGCTTTAGGGTACTGTGTTTTATTTAAAACAAAACAAAACAAAGCACCCTAAACTAAACCTCAGGAGCTTTCACATCTCCATAAAAAACATTTAAATATTCATCCTTATAACTAAAAATTTCAACTTCTAAGGAAAAAGTGGTTTTTACATTTCTTTTATTTCGAAATGTCATAGACATCAATTTTATTTTTCTCCCTCTGTCCTGCACTTTGCTGAGCTCTGAAGATCCTATTAATCTTCAGCCTTGCTCTCCCCTTTCTTTAGCTTTTTTGAAAGCTCCTGCTTTTTTGAATTGGGAATTCTGTCTCAGTTTGCCAACTTCCCTCAGCACGGTAGCATGGGGAGAGATAATAGCAAGGGGGGAGGTGCTCTGCCTATGGCTCAGAAGATTTCTCTCCCATTAGCTGTGCTGACTTCTTTTTCCTTGTCTAAGGTAGGGCGGGCTTTGATGGATCTTTTAATATGAGTATCATCTTCCAACACAGAGCATGGGAATGGATTAGCCTAGAGGGTATGAGAGTCGTTCTCTAAGATAGTATTTTAAGGAGGACATCAGTGACAATTCAGCTTCATATCTACTTTTTTTGTGTTTTGCCAGCACTGTTCTGTGTATGTATGGGGAGCTTTGAAACAATTTTCTACTGTTAGATGTTAAAACAACTAAGGAGTACATTTCCTAGTTTGATTCATTTCCTCTTCATCTTATGCTTTCAGGTGGCATATAGCTTGCTTATATGGAGAAAAATTAGGGAGATATTTAACTGAATTTGGGGTTTTTCCTGAGTCAGGCAGGCTTTCTTTCAGTATTTTGGTATATATAGTCCTGAAATAAGTTCTTAGTAATTAACTACAAAAAAAGAGAAGATAGGAGGGTACTAGCTGGATGTGCTCATTTGAAAGTTACGCTGGAATACAACGTTCTTGGGCAAGACAAATTCAGAAGTAAAAAGACACTGCTGGGATAAACTTTAGGCAGAGTTTAACCTGTAAACAGTTTTCTGGGATCTACCACGTGAAGCATGTGGAGATGTTGTATTAGATAGTGATGTGGTCCTGGTATTCCTAAGGAAAGGAACGGCTTTGTTGATGTTTTCCTAACAATTTACTATTTTCCTAAAAAGTATTTATTTTTGCCAGTGAAGTACAAATTCAACCACTTAAAACATAAACAGTGTGTGGTTAAATAATTTTTAGTAAAGATTATTATGGATTGCTGCTCTTGCAGCAGTGGTCCTCGTGGTCAGGAAGAGACTGTTAGTGACTTTTGAGCTGCAGCAATTAATTTTAATCTTGTTTTGATTAAGTACCCTTGATTTAAACAGCTATTTTGAATGTACGCCTAAAGATAATCCTCACTCCTGGTCCTTTTGGTTTATTGATGGAGAATGTTGCAGAACCTAGTGAAGTCTCCCAAGTCTTCTGCATAGATGATAGCATTAGCACTGAAAGGGTAAAACGAATGAGAGCAGGAAAAACACAGTACAAACAGAAGAGAATCCTGGTATTATGAAATAGATCTAAAGAGACCATGTCTAGAGAGATCTGCAGAGTGAAAATAGAGCACAGAAAGACTGAAAGGAAAAACTCCCTTAATGTCAGTGGAAGGCACCATCTCTACCACTTCCTTGAGTTGTTTTGAGCTGTGGGGAGGCTGCAGCTGACTGGGTGCAGGGTGAGGGGCAGGGGTCAAGGTGTCCACTCTTCCTCACCTGAGAAGTTTCCTATGTACAGGCAGGGTCTCTTAGGCAGCCTGAGTAAAGCTTGTTCTCTGCCTTTGCTTTTGCAAATCCTGCTGTGCAAAGGTGGTGCTCATTATATGCCATCGTGATATGTCATCGTGGTGAACTTCTTGACTTGGACTGAAAATTGCTAATGCAATTCCTCCATGAGGTCCCTGAAGTCTGAACCTCTCCTGTAGACTGGTGGTGGTGTGTGGTTCATGTGTTGCTCCATCACATTGTACAGGGAGGGGACAGCTGTGTCCTATGCAGTGTTCGGTAATTTATGTGACTTGGGTTTGATTTTTTTCATAAAAGAAAATTTCAAGGCATGATGAATTGCTAGTTGAAATCAGCCCCATGTTCTTGTTTTGCATCCTCATCTGCAGTTCTTAGGGGGTTTTATTTGTTTTGTTGTTTTGTTTAGGTCCAAGTTGTTCAATATAATCTCTTTCCCCTTTGACAAGCCTGTCTGAAAGCACTTTTTTGTTAATATTACTGAAGTGTTTTACTACAGCAGTGGCGGTGATTACAAGACTACTACGTTTTGGCTAACAAATGCTATAAATGTGATGAAAATCCCCCTGTGTTTTACATTTCACTGCATAACATGTTTATATAACATGTTAAACACTTCTGTCTGAAGAACAGCTTTCCACAAAGGTAAAATGTATTTTCCATGGCACTTTTTTAGAAATACTGTGGGAAAGAATAATTCCTGGTCCTTTCTCACTCTCCACATGTCTTAAGTCTACATTTCCCAGTGCTTTAAAAATACACATTTTCTTATTTTCCCGCCACACTTTGAAGTATAATTTTTCAGCATGTCTTTGAGTTTTATGAGGTGAGAGACTGTTACCTGAAGGACACAGTTTTCCCGATGCTGGGGACCTGGTAGAGGTGCTGGGTTGGAGCAGGCAGGTCCCTGCCTGAGCGCGCCATTGCGCAAGCACTAATTTGGCTTTTTGTATTCTTGTCCTGTCTGTTTGTGGTATTTAATGCTCTAACATCTCTCTGGTTGGGTGAACCCATATGTCATTCAAATGGGAACCTGTGCCTTGCCATTGGCCTGACAGCCACTCAGCCATGGAGCACAATGATAAAATTATGAAAACTGTGTCTCTGCTCATTGGACCCGTGGAATTTACAAGCATTTCTCTTCTATGTGCCTAAATGCTGTGTTGCCGTGCCTTGGCTCACACGGCAGATTTTTCTGGATTATAAGCCTTGTCAATAGTGTGAAACCTCACTTGTGTCTTTTTCTCCTCTGCCGTATTGGAGTTTTTCTCTCTTCCTTTATTTGTAGATATGTGCTCCTCACAGACAAAATCAAAAGTCAGCTGCTTGCTTTGATAGTTACAAAAATAAATACTTTGTTCATATCTTTAAAATAAAAGCAGAGATTTTTACCATAAGCAACATTTTGCTGCTGTTTGGTTCTGTCAATGTATTTAACAGTCAGTATAAGAAATGTTATTTGTATGCAGATTTTGTTTAGTTCGGCATTATTTATAAAGCAATACTGTGTGTGGTAGTCATGTCTGTAAAGTCATGTTTTTCTTCATGTCTCCCTTTTTATGGTATGGTGCATATTACAGATACATAAATGTTATTTGACATGAGGGAATAAAACTATTTTCAGCTCATGAAATAACCCTGTTAGTATAAACTTGAAAAGCTCTTTCTGTAAATCACTGCTGCTGAACTGATAGCACATTTCTGCTGTAGCGTCACCTTTCTCTTTTGTGTGTGGTTGAAATGTCATGGTAATAATCAATTCATCTTACAAAAGTCAGTGAAATACACTTGCTCGTACTTGGTCACGAAACCAAACCCTGCAATTCTAATGTATTAGTAAGATATAATTTTGCTAAAACAACCTTGGCTTCCAGTTCTGTGTGTCTTACTTGCTTTGTGTACCTTGTTACTGATGGTGTTTAGAAACGCAAGACAAAATTCCAGTAATTAAAATTATCAAGGTGGTCCTGCACTCTTAAAATTATGAGAGAACTTACTGCACTTTGTGCACATGAAGGATGAATTTGCTATTCAAGAAAGAGTGTTGAATATCTAATGCAGGGTATATATACTGAAATATCAGAGAAAGAGTCATTGCTAGGCTAATGATTGCTTGTTTCTCTGATAGTGAATTTGATAGTGTATCTGTGTGTGATTTTTTCCCCTTTTTTACTTACTGAATAAGCTTAACAGCAGGAAAAATGTAAGGAAGATATAGTTAGTGTAGTTGAAACTGGTTTTGGTTTTGTGTTTGGTTTTTTTAATAGAAGTAGTATAGTCTTCTGCTTTAGACAAAACTAGAAAAAGATAGCTAAGAATGGCAGCAAGAAAAGTTGGTTCCTGATCAGTTTTCCAGTTAATCACAACTTTCTTTTATCATATCTTTTATGGAACCTTTCCTGACTGCCATCATGAGACAGAAGATTGTGGAGATCCTTTTAATCTGACATATTGCAGAGCTTTTTTTGGGCTCTCTGCTCTCCTCTTTGGGCTTGCTGGTAATAGGAAAATTTTAAAATTGAAATCTTTATTTCCCATTTTCCAGCAGAGTTATGTGCTGCTTTGTGAAACGTAGGAAAAGCCATATTCCTTGCCCCAAGGATATTGTGGTATAAATCCCTCAGCTCAGTAGGCTGATGTTTGCATCACTGGTTACGTTAGTGGCATTGGCCCTGTTAAGCTCAGTCGCACTACTCTTATGATTAAAATTTTAAATGGCATAGTAGTTTGTAGAGTTGGAACCTGAATCACACATAATGGAAGTAAATAGGATGTGGTTAGGAAAGATGTATAGAAAAGGCTCAAGATTTTGCTGAGATTGTAGGGTTTCTTTGGAAATATAAGCATTTCAACTGGGACTGACTTCATGGTTTTATTTATAATATCAAATTTAATAAATTATAAGACCCATAGAGCAAGTACTTTGAATTCGGGTATTCCATGAATTGAGCCGTAATGGGCTTTGTAGGGCTGTGCAAAGCACTGCACTGCTTTGTGTGTCTGCCCTGTTCATGTGCTGAATTTCTTTCCTACTCTTTCTACATTACTGCACTTGAGAGAATTTTCACTTGCTAGTTGGAACAGAAGCTGAAAGGGATCTTTAGGAAACTACAGTCGAGCAGACATAATAAATTTTGAAAGGCATAAAAACCTACCTCCCAATTGAGGGAGGTAAAGATTTACAATACATCATAGAAATGCTTTTTTTCTGAGAGAGCAAAAATCTTCTTACTTGGCAAAGGTTTTCTTGCTGAAAGGCAATGGAAAAGCCACTTGCAGTGTAACAAGTTGTTTTCTTTTTGACTTGAAGATGAAATAATAATATTTTCAGATCAGTTAGAGGTAACAAAGGAGGCAGTGCTTTTAAAGAGAGGTGCTTGTCTAGGTTTTTGTTTCTGGTGCACAGAATGGTTACACTGGTTGCTAATTATTTGATTACATGCCTTTTCTTCTGCCCGAGATGTTGAGATACACTGCACTGAAGCAGCTTATGTTTCCTCAAGGGAGCAGATCCTCAATGAAGTGCTGCCCAGAAAGAACAAACACTAGTGAAACAAACTAACATTTAGTTAAAGATAGCATATAGTAGCTGATGCCTTATGGTGTGGGGTTGTAGCTGTTATTTTAAGGGTCCTCAGTTGACAGTTTCCCTTAAAAACAAAAGAAAGCAACGCTCCCCAAACCCCATCACTAACCCAAAATGTGAAAAAAAAAAAAAAAAAAAAAAAATTCTAACTCTCCCAAATATTAGGCTAAACAGGATATATATCTTCAAGTTTGAAGACAGATTTTTCTCTCAGATTGATAATTTAATGACATTCACTACATATTGAAGCCGTTGAGTGAATTGGATTATAAAGATTTGTAGATAGTTTTTAACAACATAGGCTATTAATTTATTTTACCTTTCTAACATTCCTGTTACTTTGAAATGTTTCTTTTTAAATAGCTGTTATATTTTATCATAAAGCATTCCTGCTTTCACTGCAAAAGGGTATTTATTACTGATTCTCTTCTAGGTGAAATGTGATGACATCATCTTTTGATGAAATGTGATGACACCTCTTCTAGGTGAAATGTGATGACATCATCTTTTCTCATCTATTTTAAATGTAGTAAAAGGAATGGTTCTGCAAGCACACTGCTATATGTGAGGAGCAGAAGAAAACAGGTGGACATCAGAAGTGTTTTCTAATGATGTCCTACCCATAAGAGACTTCCCTCTCTGTAATTTAGTATCCAAATTTACTTGTCTGAGTGCAAATCACTAATTTCACCTTTTTAATACCCAAGTAAGACTTGATAGTAGATATTTATAGACCTTTGAAGGTATTTGTGGCTACTCTATTTGTGTGGGTTTTTTGGCTGTCCTTACTGCTTTGAATGTTGATCTTAGTTTAGAATCACAAATGTTTTACAGCTTCTTTAGCATACTAAATTTCTTCAAACATTCTGATCTTGGTGAGTAAATAGCAGTACATGCGGTAGTTCTTTAGCTATATCCTGTAAACTAAATTTTAAAAATTTTTGAAAATTTGAAGTAAGGGGATTTAGTTTAGTTTTGTCTCAACATGCAAGAAAAGCTGAGTAGAAGCTGAAGGACTGGATTGAAAAAGCACCAATTATTTAATGTTGTATTTATTTATTTATTGTTTGCTTTTAATTGGCAGTGCTCCAGTTCCTCTCCTGTTCCTCTTCCCTGCTCAACCCCTACCCCGCAATTTCTGTGCTGAACATTTAAACTAGAGGTCAGTTTGGGTCCGTGTGTTGTTTAAAATATGCTGCAAGTGACCTGCTAAATGGAACAACAGCATCAGCATAAAATGCAGAGACCATATTAGGGCTGGGAGAAGGGAAGTGCACAAAAGTTATCAATAAATACTCAAATCAAAGAGATCTTACTGTATAGATGTATTTTTTCACAGTGAACTAACAGTGGTTTTTAGCTCCAGTCCTCTTCTCATCACAGAACAATAATCCCAGTTCGTGCTGTTCCTGTTTTCTCCTTTTCTTTCTTCTAACTCCCATAGCACAGCTTTTTCAATCCAGCATTCACTGCACATGTTCCAGTCATGAGGTTACAAAGCTGACATTGCAGTCTCAGCAGAGGTTATCTCTTTAAAATTCCCTAAAATTCCCCTTTGGCACATCCAGTTTGGCAGCTGGGTTTCTGTAGGAAACTGATGGAGCCACCCCCTCCCCTTATGTCCTTTATAAAAATAGAAATCTATTAAACCTCTGGCCAGAAGGGCAGATGGGTAAGTACTCCCTCCAAAGCAGACAGTGCTGCTTCCTAAGCTTTTCTCCCTAGTTTTATACTCCCAAAAAAAAAAAAAAAATTACATACTTCAGAGCCAATTAAATAATGAAAATACCTGGTTTTAAAATTAAAAAGCCTGTTTTTCAGGGTGTGTGAACTCTGTGCTCTGGAAGGTGTATACAGCTTCTGAGAAATATTGACCTATTGTTTGAAACATTTTAAATAGTTATGCAACTGGAAAATCAGAAGCTTAGTTTAATCTTAGAAGCTCCTGCCTGAACAACACTGTAGCCACTAAAGTACAACTGGTACTCAGAGGAAGATTTGCCAAACCAAACAGGAGGTTAAAATACCTAACTACCAACATAGATAAGTGATCATTGCCCTGATAATTCAAGAACTAATCTAAATGGGAATTACCCACTTGCACTTTACTTTCATGCTGAGAATGTCCCTGAAATGCATTATTTCTTTTCTCTTCCGGCAAGGAAGGGAGAGAGAATTGTGTGTATGTCCCCCTCCCCTTATCACTACTTTCTTTTGGATGTCACTCTAGGTGAGAGCAGCAATGAATTGTTTTCTGCTTAAAGTGGATTAAATTTTATGGCAGAATTTGAGTGTCTTGAGTTTGAGGAGATCTGAAAAGCCTCCCTGAAAGTCAGGGAGAAGCTTCTTTTGAACCTTCACTTGGTAGTGCAGCAGCTTTCTCATGGCACCTCTCCCTTAAAAGGGCTCTCTATGGAGAGCTAGAAGTTGTTACTTTGCACATGGGGTGCTTTTTTGGAAAGTAAGAATTGTGGATTTGGATTCGCAAGATGAGGAGAGCCACGGAAAACCAAAATGAAAGAATCTGCAGTTCAACGGCAGCCAAAGCCAACCCAGCTGGTACCTGCGGTACCACTTCCCTCTCGTCACTGCTGGGTTCCTATGACCATACTGAATTGTTGTGGTGTGCTAAGCCAGCAGACGGCTGCCCATTATCTTTCTGCTGTTTGAGTGTGGCAGAACCCTTGGTAGAGAGTCAGGGAGAGCTGACAGGTTGGGTGAAGTAGTGGGGCTTCTGTGGCGGCAGACAGATGGGCTTGCAGCTGTAGACCGGTTGTCTCAGTGCTTTTGCCTCTGGAGCATTATACGAAACGTGATCAACCCACACTGTGTCTTTCATGGTGCCTACTGTCAGGAGACCTCTTCTTTCCACAGCTCCGCAGCGTGCAGAGGTGGGAACTGGGTAGCTGTGAGACAGGAACCCACACAGTGTATTGCATGAGTAGCTTGGGAGCATTTCTGCATGGCGTGTTTTTTCTAGAACAGCTTTGAATAGCACCTTCCTAAAAACGTCTGGTTTTTCCATCAGCCTTGGAAGAACTTAGCATTCTGTTGGCCCTGCTAAAGAACTGCAGCAGCAGCTGGAATTTTGTCTCAATCTGCCTGGTACCTGCGATTGTTCTTTGAGCTCACAAATAGGCTTATCTTAACTCTTTCCTGATGGTCAACAAACAGTGACTACATGGCCCTGACACTTGATGCTAAATCCCATATGCGTTGCACAGTGCATTGCGTTTTCTCACTGTAAGTTACTGAGGAAAACCTTTGCTAACATGGCCTCACTACTTAACCGTCTTTGAGTCAGCCTGAAGCCTTTTCTTAGTATGTTTTTTAATGTAATGAATTGTCTGCCTTCTTATGCTGTTTTTACCACTCCTGATTTCCTCACCTCTTATTTATTAAGAACTTGGTATGTGTTTGTCATGTGAAACAAGTTTGTCTCCTTACCTTCTCTTGTGTTTGGTCAGACATGCCCCCACTTATCCCCTGCCACGAACAGCACCAGTGGTTCTAATAAACTGTAACATGAAGGACATGGCAAGTTTATCACCAGTCTGTGTGCAAGAGTGTAATGCATTGTGTGAGCACCTGTAACCTATTTCAGTGCAGAGTCAGATGGGCTAACATAGATTTCCCTTCTCCACCACATGTGCAGAGGAATTTATTTATGTGACAAAAACCTGTTGACAGTCACCTCCTGAACCCCCTTTTTGAACAAACTGCTTCTTAAAAGTATTTTGTAAGGAGAAGTGAGAAGGCAGAGGATGAACATTCGCTAAGTGTGTGTGGGGAGTTGCAGTTGACTTGGGGCGGAAGTGAGGATGGTGTAGGGTCCTCACTTGTCTGTTGCATTCTTAATCACCTTTCCTTAATCACCTTTCCAAACAATCTGGAGGTTGGGTCTCTTGTGCTTACCGAGGACGTATTACACAAAAGCAAAACAAACTATTCAGTTTCCTGCTTGTCTCTTAGTTGTGGCAAAATGCACTGCACCAGATAGGTCCCACCATTCTTTACAGCCTGAGTATCCTGAAGGAAAAAACCCAAGAGCTGATTGCTTTCTTTGTTTTTAGCTGAAAGATTTCTCCGTAATGCAGCTGTCTTGTCAAAAGACACTCCTCAAGACTTTACAGTTTGGAGGTATTGAATGTTCCTGATGGATCCTTTAAAGTGTTTCAAAGTGCATAATTGGGGCACTTGAGCGTAAAACTACAATTATACACTTGTGTGTTAATTTTGTGTACAGATAGATATTACTTCAGTCTGGACATAAATGAGGAGGAAGCATTTTCTTGTAAGAATTTGTTTTGTGAATATTTAAACAAAATAGGTGTTCAGATAATAGTCTAAAACAACCAGACTTGGGGGAAGGGGGGCTTGAGCTTTTTCAAGAAAGGAAGGAGCATGCGTGGGTATACTGGAAATGCTTGGATGCTTTGAAAGAGTCGTAGGTATTACAAAAATTAACAGATGGAGCACAACATTTGAGTTAAATTTAGTTGCAATATTAATTAAAAAAAATTCTAGTAGTTTGATAGAATGAATGTATGAATTTGGTGGTTGATTCTTCATAGGTTTTTACGGGGGCTATTTTCAATTAAGCAAAACAGGTAATTTTTGGTAAGTGATGTTAGGACTTTAAAGGTTCTCATTTGTTTTTCTGTTCCATTTTGAGTATAATGTTACATGAATTGGATTAACTGTGTCCACATATTTAAATTTAGCAGATGTTTCTAAAACGTACTTGTGGTAACTGATATGAGCAATAATTTACAATAATCATCTTATTTTGAGTATAATAAAACTGTAATTATTTTAAAAATTATGATGTGGTATATGGTTTCAGCTATGAATTTATAAGATAGATGTCTTTGATGTTTCTGTCAGGGTTCTTTTGATGTTTTCCAGTGCTAAGTAACAGGTCAAATTAAATAATAGAAATGGAATAAATCAAATATCTGAACTCTGTGACTACAAGGAATGATTTGAAAGTTTTCTTTTAAAAATACTTGCAGGAATATTTGAAATCACAGCTGTTATGTAAGTACTCCTATTTAAGAGGCTGACTTGGTTTTTAGCTGTTCCCAGTAGGAAAACGGAAAGAAAAGTCATCACAGAAAAGATTTACATCTTCCCTTTTTCTTTTAATTGTTTTGGTTGATTGGTTTTGGTTTTATTGGTGGCGCACTTTGGTCAAATTCATCTAAAGAAGAAGGGTTTCTCATAGGAGTTGCTCTGTATTTCTTGTTTTTCTAAGCCAGCATAAGTACCCTCAAAAGAATATTGAGGAGCTGTGCCACAGGAATGGGATCTTGATCTTAGGCAGTTAATGCTATGCTGCAGAATAATAAATGATCCTGGATGGGTAGAGATGTAATGAAATTTTCTTACCTTTAGTTTAGCCAGATATTCTCTTTGCCTCAGGATTCCTTGCTGTGGGAAATTTTTAGGGTCCAGATGAAAAGTATGATTTTGATCCTGCTATAATAGAGGAAACTAGAAGAATTTGGACTGTACAAATGACTAGATTTATCACTGATATTGCTGCACCTAAATGATACATATGGGAGGTCATCCCTTTTTCTTTGTGTGTTGACTGACCTCCTGTGCTGTGGACACTACTTGGGGATTCAAATCCATAATGGGAGCACAAAGAGCTGTAAAAAAGCTAAAACTTAAAAGTATGATACCCCTTAACACAGTGAAGGACCAGAACAGAAGATGACTTGCTGGTCTGCTCTTTGTGGGGGTTAACTCAAAACTGGTGATCTCGTCAAAGGTGTCTGGTGCAAAACCAGAGGGGGTTTCTCTGTTAAAGACCAGAAATTGGGTGCACCCCTTGATGGATAACTTTGTACTAAGACACTACTAAACAGAAGTATAGAATCATACAATGGTCTGGGTCACAAGGGACCTTAAAGATCATCAAATTCCAGCCACCCTGCCATGGGCAGGGACACCTTCCAATAGGTTGCTCAAAGCCCCATCCCTGGTCTTAAACACTTGCAGGGATGGAGCATCCACAACTTCTCTCGGCAACCTGTTCCAGTGCTTCACCATCCTCAAAGTAAAGAATTCCTTCCTAATACCTTATCTAAACCTGCCTTCTTTCAGTTTGAAGCCATGCCCTGTTGTCCTGTCATCACATGCCATTGTACAAAAACCCTCTGCAGCTCTCTTTTAGTGTCCCTTTACATGCTGGCAGGCTGCTACTCAGTCTCCCTGGAGCCCTCTCTTCTCCAAGCTGAACAGTCCCAGCTCTCTTACCCGTTTCTCATAGGGCAGATGCATGAACCCCTTAATCATATTTGTGGCCCTTTGTTGAACCCTCTCCAATATGTTCATGTCTCCTTTGTACTGGCGAGCCCAGAACTGGACAGAGTCCTCCAGAGTAGAGCAGAAGAACCTCCCCTGACCTGCTGTCAGTACTTTGGCTAATGCAGCCCAGGATACCATTAGCTCTCTTTGTGGGAAGGGCACATTGCTGGCTCATGTTCAACCTGGTGTCCACCAGGACCTTGGGGTCCTTCTCTGGTCCTTCTCTGGTCCTTCTCNCAGGACCTTGGGGTCCTTCTCTGGCAAGGTGTTTTCCAGCTGGGTGACCTCCACCATATATTGGTGCCTGGGGTTGTTCCTCCACACGTGCAGGATAGCAATAAAAGAAGAAAAGCAGCTGTCAGGGAAAGAGGGTGTGCACTGTAAGGGTCTGTGAAGCCCTGTGGTGGAACTGGACAAGTTTAGGTGGAAAGAAGAGAAAGGCTTAGTTTGCTTAAGAGTGCATGGCGTTGCTCCCTGTAGAAAATCTTTTATATTCTTCTGCTGTTTTAAGAGATAGGGTGAAGGGCTCTGAATGATCTCAAATGATTTAGTTCTGAAAGCCATTGAGTTTAGGAATGGTAAAGACAGTATTCATTAAGATTGATATCTTTGGAGGAGAACATGAATTAATTAAAAAACACCTTTTTCTCTCAAAAGACTGGAAGAAAGAAAGAAA
Source organism: Promerops cafer (assembly GCA_013398275.1). Classification (NCBI taxonomy): domain Eukaryota; kingdom Metazoa; phylum Chordata; class Aves; order Passeriformes; family Nectariniidae; genus Promerops; species Promerops cafer. Next base: position 466,787 of record VZSE01003326.1, on the reverse strand, counting down.
ACTCAAGGGTGTGCAAGATGCCAGGGAAGCAATGATAAACAGGGTGTGTGCTCATTCTGCCTTTTACTCACTGCTGAGATTAAGGAATGTTTGCAATTTTTCCTCCTACAAGACTATGTGCCAGAAGAAATGTAGAGTGAAAGCTATTTTACTGAGGGATTTTTCAGTCTCCACTAGCTAAGTGTTAGGGGTCTCTCTGTGTATAAAGGCATAAAATTGGAGGATTACTCATGCAGCTGGATTACCTGCTATTCAAACTCAACCCATACCTCTCATTTGTGTTCCCTGCCTTTAGAAGGTTTGAATGGCATTGGAGAATTTGTCTGAAGAAATATGTTTCTCTGTATTTTTTTAACCTTATTTTATTTTAATTACCATTTAAGAAATACTAGTCAAAATTGTTACAAATTTCCTGGAAAATAAATGGCGGCTAGAGGATTTGGGGATCAAAGATCACTGTTTATTCCATTCATGGATGCTCAACAAGTGCCCTGTAATAAATTATTTGTTATATGATGAAAAATCAGTTAATATAGGCTTTTGCATTTTTCTGGAATGGCTGGCATTTCATAGGCGAATTTCATGCTACTCACACAGCAAGAGGTGAGGTTTCCTACAACTTTATTACAGAAGCCCCAGTCATCAGAATCACCACAGAGATCAGGTTGTGAGAGTTCCAATGTGCTTTTTCCTTAGGTTGGTTTGTAAAGTGGAAATCTATTACTTAAGCAGATTACATGACGCCTTTTAATTCTTTCAATCACTTTTTTAAAAAAACAGAAGGAAGGCAGAGTATAAGAATAGATATCTTACCTGGCTCATCACTTGAGAAGTGTGTGTGTGTGTGTGTGTGTGTGTGTGTAGGCACTATGATTTCTCTCTATTTGTAATGCAGTGTATCAAAATAGGTCTTCTAAAAACAATTCTGTTGCAAATTTTTAGTCTTCTCTATAGGGTTGGTCTGAGAGCACAGATACAGCAATGTGGAAATCTCTTACTGGAGATTATCATATTTTCATCCCTTAACTTGCAGAATGGACCAAATGTTGCATTAGTTCAAGCTGTAATGCACGGTGTGAATCAACTCTATTGTAGGAAGAATTTCTTCCTTTTGTTTCTAGGCTCAGCTGTTTACCTCTCCCTTGAAACTAATTTTAGCTCATCTGAAACATGCAAATTTTTTATTTTTGTTTGTTTGTTTGTTGTTTTTAGGGGAAGGTGGAAGTGGGAGGTGGTTGTGATATTGGCATAGATTTAGCATTTACAGCAGAGGTAGTTTTCATCAATTTCTGACAGGGGAATCAAAGTGTTCTTTTTTGGAAGGAGAGATATTGCTTTTCCATGTAAATGATTGACTATTTTGTGGTAGTAGTCTTTTATTTATTTGGCTCTCATCATGAAGAATAGCAAACTTATTCAAAATCTCAGTACATCAAAAATATGTCAATACATAAAACATAAGTACTATTCCATACTGCAGTCTATGCAAAGAACTATGTTAATAAGATGTGAAGGTTGCACAGCTAAGAAGTCAGAAAACATAAATGATAAGATTCTAGCAGCCACAGTAACTAAGCCACATTTCACATCCTCTGTATTTTATGAAATGCTTTTGACAACATAAATCAGAAAGAGAAGGTGCTATATATGTATAACATGACTCAGTTAATGTTGCTTTTGGAACTTTAACATCTGTATTTTCTGACTGGAGAGTTCCTTAATCATGTAATATTAGTAGATTTTTTTTACACCTTTTTTTTTGGTAGGTTGGTTTGGGCCTTTTTTAGGAGAGGAAAATTGCCTGTATTAATAATTGGTTAGCTCATGTTGCTTTGATTTAAGCTACAGTAAAAGGCAGTATGTAGAGGGCACCTTATGACAGGTACCATGTGATGCCATATACATTGCACTGACAAGTGGTGTAATTGTGCTGCCATGTACTTCTTGGGGAAAAGGGGATTACAGGCATGTGTGTGAGTCCTGTCCTGTCTGTAGTACTGGGTATGACTGCACTGCAGACTGCAGCGTCTTGTGAAGATGGTTGAGCTACCTTTTTTAATGAACTGGCTTGTGTACAAGAAGCAGTCTGGCTACAAGAGTGTGGATCTCCCTTTGACCTAATTCACCCTTCTATGGAGCATGGCAAATTAGCTGAGCACAGCTTTTGGTGTAGGCTCCTGCCAGCATCTGAGCTAGTTTGCAGATCTGTGTGCTGCACTGCAGTCTTCAACATAGGCATGCATTTAATGACTCTGCAAAATCCACTACCTTGCAAGTTCTGGAGTGGGGATTATGGTTCTGTGACACAGAAACATGCTTTTTATGCTTTTGCTTCCTTGCTCTGGGTCACAGGGTGGACCAGTATCAGGCCTAGTGTTAATATTTTAAAGTCTCTTAATAAGATGTTAAAGTTCATACTTCAGTGTAAAGGCAAGCAGTGTAGGAAAGACAGTAACACAGGTGAACATTGTGACCAATGTATTGTCAAAAGGTCAAAGCTAAGTGATGAGAAGTAATAGAATTTATAGAATGTATGAATAAAATGCCGTAGCATCAGGATTTCAGATTTACCTCTGATTAATAGCCTTGACATTAACACCCAGCCTTCTACTTGGTTTCCTTTTAGATTTTTTCTTTTTTGTTGTTCAGTGAGAAGGATTTTTAGCCTTCATTGAGGCTGTGTGCGCAAGCATGCTGGGGTTGAACATGTTGATTTGAGACAGGAGACCATGCTGCCCTAACTTGACAGAATATTCCACTGAACATGTGCCAGAGGATTTCCTTATGCTGTATGAACATATTGTATTTTTCTTCTTTCTGTAATTCAGCTAAACATACAGATGAAGACCTGCGCTTACGTAAATTTGAAAGTTCTAGATATGAACCAGATCTTTTTGTTAAGTGTGTGAAAGGCAGGGAGTTAGTTGTCCATTACAGCTTTCTATTGGAAAATATGGAGAAATGCATGGTTTGAGTGTTTGGAGGAAAATACTTAGGGTTTGGCACGGGTCTGACTTTGGAAATCTAAAACTGAAGCAGAAGTTGTTTCAGAAATCACAAGTGTTTTATTTGAAGGTTTGATAGGAACTGAGTGACATCTTTCTTTATAGTTATAACTGAATTGACCACTGTAAAATTAAAATAATTAGAATTAAATACTGTAACCTTTTGTTAACTGAAGGAATGTGCTATTTAACTCCTAGGGTAAAGTACCAGGTGGTAGGGTTTTATTTATCTGGGAATACTCCTCACTATACATTTTTAATTCTAATTTCTATGTAATTACAGTGTTACAGGTGCTAAGAAAGTGGAATGTTACTGATGATTATATTACTCAGGATGGTACTTGTTTCACAATATTCTGTCTCACTGTTCCTCAGCAAAGTTGGCCACTGAACCAGGTAGTGCCACCCTTTCTTCTGAGTGGTTCCTTGGCCCCTGAAGTTAGTTTTTCTTCTCTTTGTAAGCTGGGCTTAATGCTGATCAGGGCACACAGACCTGTTTTCCCCCAGATTTTTTTATCATGACACTGTGACGATAGCTTCCAGCTTGTGTTATTGCCTTCTACCAGTATCATCCAGGGTAATGGATATCCAATATCATGCCTCACTTTTTGGGAACCCAGTAAATTTCAGGGAGAAGCGAGGATGTAGCCAGGACTCTTTCCCTGTAGTGAGCATGTCATGGTATCTGATGTGTTCAGGTGGATCCCAGAGCGACTTCGCAGAGCTTTTTGTGATAGGGAGTATGTAAAGCTCCTTCCATTATTGACTGGATTTAGCCATCAGGATGGTGTAAAAGGGCAGTAGCTGCATATTGCTGGTATTATTAGTGTACCTATGCTAACACACTAATTCTGTTACATTTTAATTTTAAAAATTATTATAATGACTCTAATGCTGTCTAATGATCCTTCTTCTTTGACATCAGTCATGGATTGCGCATGCAAAAATTGCTTAAAACTTCCATTTCTATCAAAGTATTACCTGGAAAAAGAATGCCTGCCACCAGATCCCTTATTCAAACAAGAATTAAAGATAATGGGCTAAGTTATAGGTTTAATTGCATTTCCCCTTTCTCTTCATTTTGGCTGCCCATTTTGTTCCTTTTATTCTCTTCCCTTCTTTGTTTGTGTTCAGAGTGGTGTAATCAGTGATGGTCAGTCATACTTCTCCCAAAATAATGCTATTTACACTGTGCAAGTCAGATAGCAGTCCAAAGTAATTATTACAGTTTCTGTGCTTGTATAGAAATAGATTCAAACTCAGGTCTGTTCTCTCTTCAGCTGTCCCCAGAATGTCTGCACTACCACAGGCATGATGAAGTTTGCCAAATTCTCATCTCCTGCATTGTGTGGCCACAAAAAATACGAGTATAAGGGAGAAGGGGAGGGAGGGTTTACTTTATGAAGAAAGAGGATGCTTGGGTCATTCACTCCAAGCATTGTAAGTAATTGGCTTTAGATTTGTTTTGTTCTGGGGAGATTTTAATTACGTTTTTTTTTTTTTTTAATGCAGTTTAATAAACATTTGTCCATAAGCAGTATCTTGTGATCCCCATCAGTAAAGCAGGAGGATTAATTTGCATGTTGTTGTTTGTTATTTATTTAAATAGCCACAGCAATTATATGGCGTGTTCTGCTAAGGCAGTGGTGATGAGTCTGTGCACTGAAGAGAACAGCATACAAATATACATGTAGCATTATGATTATTGCTGTATTTTAGGTGGTAGTGTTTGGTTGTGTTTTTTAAAGCAGTTTGGATTGGGAGGATGTGGAGGAAAATTCTAACATAAGTAATTGATATATAAGATCAGAAGAAGAGCGTGGTACCCTTTCTTAAATCAGTGTCTGAAAGCAGATTGCTTGGGGAAATATTTAAGAAAATGGAGCAGTCTCAGCTTTGGCAGTCAAGGTGTTATTGCCTCTTCAGGTTGCTTATATTTGTTACGTAGTATCTTGCAGACCAAAGTTTCATTGTTTTCTCTGGGGGCTCCACTGTCTTTTGCAAAGAGGTGAGAACATAGGCATAGCTCTATCAGGGCAGATCAAGGGTTCATGTAGCCCCGTATATCCTGCCTCCAGTGGAGGCTTTAATTGGATGCCTAGAGGAGAGTCAGAACAAAGCAAGCATGTGGTACTTCCCCCAGTACTCCTCAAGCCTCCAGCTATTTTCAGTTCAGGGACTTCCTGAGCCAGATGTGGCTCTATAAATTTGGTAACCCTCAGAGGATGTCTCTTTTGTGAACTTGTCCAGTCTTTGCTTGAGCCCACATAAACTTTCAGCTTTCAAAACATCAATTTGGCAAGGACTTCTAAACATCTGCTACCTCTGTGACTGGAGAACCTGTTTCTCTCTTGAAGTTTGCTTCTGCTATTGAATGCATCCTAATTGTTGTTGGACAAGATGCTTTTGTAGCTTTCCATCATGTTCCTACTTCCCAGTGTCTTTTCCATCCTCAAAGGGTTATAGATTCTTTTTATGGAAACTGTTCTATACCTATGATGATTCTTGTTGCATTTCCCTCAACCTTTTTGTCTGACTTTTCCTATTAAGTCCAAGAAGTCAGTAGAGAGGGATTTTCTTTTGCTGTGTTGATGTTTCCTAAATCTCATCTTCATTCTTATCTGTCATGACTTATCCAGAACAGTCATCAGTGTTATGTAGTCTTAAATTACTCAAATCTCTGACTTTTCTTTTCAAGCCATACTGCAATTCTCACCTACCAAGGCAGCTCCAATTTAGAGGCTGTATATGGTCTTTAGTAATTCAGCTTTTTAAATTTGATTAAACCTCTGGACTGATACTTTATGGTCCCAAGGCGCTTCTGACTGTTCATTTTGCACTTTATTCCATGAAAAGTCCCATCACATTCAGAGACATTTATCAAGTCCCTCACAAAGGACTCCAGTATGGGAACACCCCAAGATTTTTCCACAGTGCACCCTAGAGCCAAAGATTTTGTTAAGCGTCTCTGTGATGGCAATTGTGCTCTCTATATCTCCCCTTATACCTTCATCATCATTTGTCACTTCAGACTCTGGCAGACCTCCTACTTCTGATGTGTTTGAAGAAATGAATCATTACTCATTTGATTCCCTTTTCTAGCTGTTCCAACAGTTCTTTCTGGCCAGTCTTATTACATTTGAAGTGCCAGAGTTTACAGTCTTTTCTGTTTTCCTCATTTGGACCCGGTGCTGGCTTATTGAAGGGGATGCCTTTTTGCCTCTAGAAAGCTGCAGTGAGCCTTGCTGGTGTCCCTTTGCTCTTATCAAATCTTTCTGAATGGGTGGTGAATATTGTTTCTGTGCTTTCCATGTGGTTATTGTTAAACAGCTTTGATGCTGCCAGTCAGATTTTATTTCTCATAGCTCTCTGTTAGAGATTGCTTTTAACAAGCTTTCTCATTTTCCTGTAGTTACACTTTTTGAAGTTAAGCACGACGGTAGTAGATTCTTGGGTTTCATTGTTCCTGCAGGGATGATCAGTTTAATTCTGTTATGGTCACTGATGCACAGTGGTTCTGCAGCTGCAGGATGCAGTACTAGATGATTCTTGCTGCTCTGGACTGAGCCAAAGGCAGTGGCTCCTCATGCAGGTTCCCTAAGCAGCAGCTCTATGGAGCAACCTTCGACAGTTATCTGATATTTTGGTCTCAGCTTTGTAGTCTGCTTACTCAGTCTGTCTGGGAGGAGTTGAAATCTCCCCCTCATCAATCTTGCGGCATGCCTTTTGCTGATCTTGCTAGAGTGCTGCTGTCAGTGTTGTAGTAGTCTGGCCGTGCATGGTGGTTCCAGCACTTAATCTTTATCTGACCAAGCTCCAGACCTCTACTGCTTGGTGAGGTGGAGTTTTATTTTTATTAGTTTTTAAATGCTATGTAACATATAATGTTACTTTGTTATTAGCTGTCTTCTCCCTGAATTTGTATCCTAGGATGATGCCTGCTAGTGACCCCATGAATTTTTTCCTTTCTACTATATACTTATATGACTACTGTTAGTGCTTTTGTTTGCAATTTGATGTTCCAGTGATCCAGTCCACCCCTCTTGGTGTAGAAGTCCATGTATTGTTGGAATTTCTTATTGCGACTCTATTTACTCTGCAGTCACTGCATGTCTATTTTTCATTCTTTGATTCTTCTCAGCGTCTTCACTTGATGACCCAGAATCTCCATGTCTTCATTTGGCATAGCAATACCACGCTTTTTAACCATGTGTTCTTCTAACCCTCTCTTCATTTTAAAATTTCATTTTCTTGCGCTTTATGTACCAGTGGACTGGCTCCTATGTCCAGGTGAACTCCAGCTCTCCTATACAAGTATCTTTATTCTAGAAATATTCTGGTTGCTCATGCATCTGATCTTTTGCTTTGTTACCATCCTGTCAACTGGGCATTTAAGTTCTATTTTTTTTTTTCTTTTTTCCAGCAGCCCATATTTTGCTGTCTGGATATCTTTCCTTTTCTTCCCATCGTAAGTGGAACCCAGATGGACCACAACATAGGTTTCTCCTCAGCATTTACTAGGAACCAGTCCAGGCTTTGTGATCTTTGCAGATGATGGGCAAATCACCATGTGGTCTTCTGTCAGATCCCAGACTCCAGCTGTCTGTTTGCCTGATGATATTCCAACATACCCTTTTTAGTTTGCATTATAAAGGCCTCATTTATGCATCACTGGGGAGAGGGTATTTGTCAGAAAGGGTTGCTTTGGTCACAGAAACATTCAACTGCCTCTGAAATGATGGGAAAGGAAATGGAAGCGAAGGCAAAGAGAGCAAGTGCAGGAGTGGAATTACAGTGCTGACCTTAGGAGTAACCAAGAGGTAGGACTGCCAACTTCTGGCAGAAGTAATAGGAGCAGATCAAGTTGTGATAATAAAAACAGCCTAAGCAGGTGTTTAAATTTAACTTTGTTGTTGTTGTTGTTGTTGTCATTATTATTATTATTATTATTATTATTACTACTACTACTACTACTACTACTACTACTACTACTACTACTATTACTACTACTACTACCTAGCAAATACTGTTGAATTAATGTTGTAAATTAACTTTAGGTAGAACACGTATGTGTTTGCTTGTTGAATAAACAGATTTATCATTGTATCAGAAACTCTGTGGGAACAGTTCAGAGATCAAAGCAGTTCAGATGTGCTCAGGTATTTGAGACACTTGCTTAGGGCAGGGATGTGCAGGACCAACGGGAGGTCCATTCTAGAAGAGAGAAGTCGTGTGCAGCATCTGTTATTTTTCTGAAATTATATTAAATTCCAGAGTTTGGGAAAAAGCATGGGTACCTAAAATCAGGGAAATCTGGGCATGATACCAGGAGTCCGTTGAAAGTGTGCTCTTTCAAATACCTCGAGAAAATGTCAGTGTCTATTGATACAGGGCTTACAGACTAAATCAATGCAGAAAATTTATGTGACATTGTAATTGACTTGGTTTTGGTTCTAACTTAAATTCTCAGTGTGTGCAGGCTCTCCGTACATGATACATGTTCCAACTGGTGTGTAACACATTATTTTGTTTTGTTGTTATTTTTAAAAAAAGTATATCTTAGTAGGGGGGAGAAGACTAAGAGAGATTGAACTTGACAAAACCAAAATCCTGCCAAACCCCAAGACTTTTGTGTAAGGCTTAAATACAAGCACTAAAAACCTGAGGATTGCAGGCAAAACATTAAATAAAAATTGTTACCTGATGGCTCAAAAAGAAAAAAGAAAAAGAAAAGTCAAAAGGCATTTCTCTTTCAATGTTTGTTTAAGAGTTGTGCCTTTTTTCCACAATTCAGCTTTTGGGTCAGTGCGTCAGAATGATTCCTCTGTTGATTTGCCTCAGTAGTGTGCCCATGGAGGACAAATACTTCAAATAGCTGCTTCTGTGTTTTAAGGGCGGGCATTACAGAAGCATAGCATTTTTCCTAGAAGCTCTTTGGGAAAAGAGTAACTATGCGGAGCACTTGGGCTTACTCCCCCTGCTAAGGCAAGAAGATCTAAGGGCTCCCATTAACTGCTGAGTAAAGGAGTCAGACCTCTGAGTCAGGTGTGTAGCTGAGGATATCACTTCTGCTGAGGTTGCCGTGTGGGTGGGACATAGCTTGATTTCATGTCCTTCTGCTTCCACTCATGCATTTGCTTTGCTTGGCTCTTCCAACAGATCCCACCTCAGTATGGTCAGCAAGGTGTAAGTGGCTACTGCCAGCAGGGCCAGCAGCCGTACTACAACCAGCAGCCGCAGCCGCAGCACCTGCCGCCCCAGGCACAGTATCTGTCGCAGGCCCAGCAGAGGTACCAGGCTCAGCAGGTAAGCACTGTCCTCCACTCCTGACAGTCATCCTGGGGCTCGAAGTGTAAAAGGAACCCACAAGGTGTGCAATGAACAAAACCCGCCCCTCATCTTTTCGAGGAAACAGTGTTAAGTAAATAACAATAATTTAATAATAAATTGAGCAAAATTAAATGTACATGGAATCAGACCTCATCTTCCTGAACGGTCTTTAGGGTATACACACAAATACATCTGCACACATTTTCAGACTTTATTAAATACCACCTTTTTAGAGTAAAGCCAGAGTATATGTCCCAGCAACTATTAACTATTAATATTTAAAACCAGGTAACAAGTTCTTGATGAGCTGTCAGTGGATGCTGGAGCTTTTCCTTGCTTTTGTTTTGTTGTTTCCTCACAAGACAGACATAGTTGAGAATTCCAGCATTTAATGTGGTCACTGCTGTTTTGGGTTTTCTTGTGGAGGAATTCAAGGTATTTTGGACTTGCTTTGTCAAGGGAGCTTCTTATAAGATATTTTAAATGGATATTGCAGCTATTAATTTGAATGTTTTCAGTTTGCACATCCAGTTAGGGAAACCGCACAATTTGTTATCCATTGCTGGTTTTGAATTGTGCTCTTTATATTAAGCATTAAAATTAATTTCAAGTGATTCTGTTTTTGACCAAGATCAGAAGTGATAATTTATGGGTCTGGTTCCCGGAGCTGGAGAAACACTTGGATTTTAGATACTGAACAAAATGGATGTGCACAGCTGATGCAGCTGAACATGTAGGCTCAGTTCTGTCTGCAGTCTCAGCTCTGTTAGTCATGGAGAGGTGATCTAGAAATGGAAGGATGAAACTAAAGCATACTCACCATCCTGGGAAATCTAACAAAAGTGAGTTGCTCAAGACTGGATATTAGTGGAAGCATCAGCATTTGCTGCAAGTCACTGGGGAATTCTGTTGGGCATGGTTGATTAACATTTTGTGATTATGCTGGTGCAATGTAGAAATCTTAGCTTGAAATAAACATAGTGTGTAAAATAAACTAACAAAAGATGCTGTAAGTGGCAATGATACTGGAGACTCCCCTCCTTTGACTTTAAAATAAAGCTATGATAATTTCACTGTGTAATTACATGTTAATTTTTCTTCATCTACATTTTAAAATTCCATTGAGAATTAACTTTTTTCATTAAAATGCTGGATGGTTTATGAAATAGAATTCTTAATTGTATCTATGATATTCTTGTAAATGTCACCACATTCTGTCTTTTGGATTAGATGTAACTGCAACTTTAAAGATTGCAGTTGCATCTTTAAATTTAATTTTCTTCCTTTTTTACCTAGCCATTAAATGCTTGATTTCTCTATGACTTGAAAATACTGTTCATAAGTATTTTGGTGAAGTCTCAGCAGATAAAGACCTAGTAATACAGCCTGTAAGATAGAAGAAACACAGCTGCTCCAATGTCTACATATCACAGTGTGTGAAATTGAAATGGGTTTTTTGCTGCCTTGGACACCTTGTCATGTTTTAAATATACTGTCAGTTGAACGGATTGAATATTTTGGTTTAAAAAATACACAAAACATTCCAACTTCATAGGCTTTAAGAGTAACAAGGTACTGATTTATCTGTTGATAGGTGTTCCAATTACATCATTTGCTATCATAGCTGGGAAAGAGAAGGTTTGTGCAGTGAAGTGAGAGGGATCATAGAAGGATGAAGGCAAAATTAGAGTAAAGCCTTCCATATATTTTGAATTTCTGAGAACTGGGATGAAGAGAAAGGCAGGGGCAGATTCACAGATAAAAGATTGCAGCCTTGAAGTAGCCAAATTCCCTTTTTGAGGATTTGAAGTGACACTGAAGGACAGTCTAAATCCAGGCTCCAAGGGTGATACAGGCATCTGAAGGTCAGTTGGCATTTTTTTTGCTTCAATCTGCAAGATGAGATGATGCATTAGGTCCTCACCAATACAGCCTTGCAGTTGGTAGTCCTTTCTGTGAGAATTTTACCTGAATTCTTGATGGTTTGTGAATGACTGTTCCTCAGTAGTGGTCAGCCTCTTAAGTTTTGAACTCTGATCCCAGGTTCTGAATTATTTGATCATTTCACTGTGTAATTGGAGTATTTGTGTGTAGATGGGACTATTTTGTATAAATAATAAGGAGTCCTAAAACACGTTGGGGCTTGCTTCATTCCTGATCTCCAGATTGCTTCCGTGGCTGCTCTTCCCCCTTTCTCAAGAAGAATCAGCAGGTGAACGCTTCTTCTGTCATGTTTCTCTGTAAAACCTCACCACTGTGTGCTTTCCCATTCTTTGAGAGCTGCTCATCTAGAAAGCAATTCCTAACGCAAGAAATTGAGCTCTATATTTCTGACACTTCAGCAAAAGTGTTCTTTCTCTGCTGGTAATGCATAGGAGAATTACGGTCAAGTGGTAACCAGTGTGGAATGCAAAAATTAATAATAAACAAAAACCAAAAAAAGTTGTGAGCATATGTCAAATTCTGCTACTGACAGAAAAAAATTACAAACTGTGCTTACTTAAGCATACATATCTCTGCTTGTATGAGACTGATTACCTTTGAAAAATAAAGAATTATAATTTATTTGATTAAAATTTTAGCAAGAGAAATAGGAGTAGGTACTTGTTTAGTTTTAGGAGAGATACCAAGTTGGGAAATGTGGGTGAGAACAGAGTCAAACTCATCTCAGGGGCACAATGGAAGGACAAGAAGCAGTAGGGACGCACTAAGAAGAGGGATGTTGCAACTCTGTAAAAGAAAGAAACAAACTCAAAAATCATAAAACCCCACAAATTCCAGAGAGACTAGAATCTCCATCGTTGGAGAAATTCAACTAGACAAAGCCCCCAAGCACCTTGTTCTTGCTAGGCTTGCTTTGAACTGGAGGTTTGACTATATGACCTCTCTGTGAAGGTCTCTTCAAATATATGTGATTGTTGCTGTGACTTAAAACTGGCTTTACATAGTCTAAATACAATTTTAAAATAAACTACAGAATCATATATTACCTGTTGCACCAGTTGGTGTATCTTTCTTATTTCTGCTCCTAAAAATATCATTACATCCTGTTTATATAATCCTGTCAATTAGAAAGCTGAGGTAGTTTCAGTCATGCAATCTGTCATCCTTTCTGTCTGTCATCCTTAGTTTTGGTCTTTCTTTTCAGCTTGCAAGTGAATTTCCTTCATATTTTCTATATTCTTCATTAACCATTTTTTTGTCTTTCTGTATTGATTTTTTGATGTGAGTGTGATTGAATTGGTTTTACTTCAGGAGGGAGAGGAGAAATGCTAGACTGGGGAAAGAGGGCTTCTTTAATTTGTCTTCTTTTTCTGTCTGTATTTTCTTTTTTTCCCTTGTATATTTATGTCAAGCTAATTGTTCTGGAGATTATAAAGCTGAAAATAGTGTTTTTTCTGTCTGGATGATGGACTTTTTCTTGCCACCAGTTTCCTTTTATGTAAAACCCCATAGTGTGATGATCTGGGTGTTCTGTTATAGGGAGAAAACTGATGTGAAATTTCTTGCAGATGATGTTTTCTTTTTGCTCTTTTAGACACATTGTGAGCGAGCTCCTGAGGTCAGGTATAACTCTGTGTTGTGCCTTAGAATTGGTGCTCGTCTTCATTTCTCACATATTGTGGAAGTGTGAAGCCATTGCTGTTTTTCCTTGACTCACTTGAATTCAATATGCAATCTTGTCTAATAAAAGTAAACAGATAAAACAATTTCTGGGACTGTTCCAGTGACTTGTGACTTTCGTTCTTCTAATAAGCATAGATGGGAAGGAGGAGGATGGGATTTATTTGAATGTTTGAACTGTTAAGTTGTTTAGATCTTTGTTAAATTGATTGCATGGTAGGCAGAAAGGGAGTTTCATAAGAGGTGATTTGATAGTAACACTGGCACAGTTTACTATAGAACTGTATTGTAAGCCAGCATCAGTCATCCCCTCTTCATATCAGGAGCCTGCTGTGTAAAAAACATTAAAGGAAGAGCTTTGTTTTAAGCAAATTTATTGCAGTAGCAGATTCACTGATCATTAGATATTGTCAGTAGATGTAGATGGTGCCTTGTTTTTTTTTTTTCCTTTAACTTCTTTTTTACCTTTACTGCTCTTTAAAAGAAAAAAGAGAAAGAAGAATGTGCTACACTACTATAGTGTTGCCCTTGGCAGGGTTTTTCATCTTGAAATGGCATATAAATGAATAAATGCTTCGCTTGTTTTTGCAGTTTTAAATCTTTTGCCATAAGTAGAAGTGATATTTTGCTCAAGAATGTCATGTAATTGCAAACTTAAACTGTCATCATTAAACATTATTTTGTTAAGATAGTGTGATGTGTATTTTTGGTTATTATGCTTTCCAACTGGCTTGTAAACAGCCATGTTTATATATTTCCTTGCTTTATGTAGCATGTGTTCATATGTATCGAGATAGAATCGTGCCTTTAAGCTTTATTGTGTTATTTTATGAATTGGGACTGTATCAGTTTTTGACAGATGAAATGGATCTGCAAAATAGTTATGGTCTCACTCTTAGTTAAACAAAAATAATGATTTTATTCTGCACCTACTGCTGTTATCCAGAATGAAGTAATCGTTTGTTTTACACCTTCCTGGAAGCTCTCTGCTTGCAAGTTTCCAGAATAGAATGCTGATCCCTTTTCTCACATACAGGCATAAGATTAAATGGGAAAAAAGTGTGGCAGGTCCTTGAGGTGGGGCATGCATTTGCCCTTTTCTGGGGCATTGGTTATTTTGGTTAACTGTGTGCACGAAGAGTTTGTGTGTTTGTACATCATTTGTTGTGGTTACTATGGGATTTTTTAAGTAGTTCAAGCTCACTCTTTAGTCTGCTTTTACTTAAAAGGAGAAAATGTTTTGTAAACAAGCAAACAAACAGCACTCTCTCACTGATTCACAGGTTTTATTTAAATATTCTAAAAGCTGGCCAAAATCTTGTTTGCCCCCCAGAATAGTATACCTTACCTACTGATCTTGGTGAGATTTTTTTCCAATACAAACTGTACAGGGCAAATAAAGAGCAAGACTAAGCAGTGGGTTTTTTTTTCCTGAGACTGGGCCTGGGGACAAATGTAGTTTGGGCCTGTATGAATTTGTGAATTTTTTTAGTAGTCCCAGGTAGAAAGGCATCTGAAGCAGAAGGCAGTGTACATGAGAAAGTGGGAAGCATCTCTCATGACACTTTGGTCAGTCTCTCCAGGCAGAGGGTTGGAGAACACTGATGCTTCCATAAGGGGCTGCAACTTCTTTATATTTCCCTGAACTGGGATCAGTAGTTGGAATTAGTCTCAGTTTTAAGCCTGAGATGATGGTGGGAACGTTCTTTCACAGACATCTGTTTCTAGTGTTGAGTCAGTGCAAGGTAGGACAGATAAAACATTTCCTGATTTGAAACAGTCTTTAAAAATGTGAACAAAATGTGAAACTAATTAATCTGTTTTCATGTCCAATCTGTATGACTGTCATGAAAACAGAACAAATTGTATTGTGGCAAAATGCATCAAATTATTAAAGTGATTTTGGTACAATGAAGATGAAGTATTGTTTTTAAATTCAATGTGAGCTGCTAAAGTTCTTTAAACAGTATAATAAGCAACATGTTAATTAACATTGTCAAGCTGTTTTGGGGTGTAACACTGTACAAAAATAGTATTGTAATAATAGGAATAACTGTCGTACATGCAAATATCAAATTCACTAGTAATACAGACAGTCCTCAGTGAGTCCAAATTTGTGTACCTCAACGCAATTACCCTTCATAATAAAATCTTCACTCTTAAGCTACTAGAAATTGGCACAGAATTAGCAGGCAACTGTACTGTAGTTTAGTCTCAAATCCTTCAGACTTTAATTTTAAATTTGTTTTAAGGACTACCGTGCCGCTGCACATGTCTTAAAGTTGTAATAAAAATTATTTGTCCTTCTGTCCTTCTTAAACTTTTGTGTCTGTAATCATTCTACCACTAGATGAGTGGTTGCACTTAATATTTGTTGGGTTATGAACCACAGGAAGTCTGGGAAAGAACAAGCTTGTATGTTAATCTGACATTTGCTGCCAGGCATATAGGAAACTATTCTTTGTGGAAGTTGGCTATTACAGTTATATGGGACCTCATAATCAAATTTAATGTTCAGAAGAGATAGTTGCCTGCTGTCAGCAGCAGTAGCTGACACCACTGCTTGTTGTGTACCATAAATCCTTCATGGCTTTCGTCATCTCAGCAACAGAGATGCCTAGTGCTCAGTGTACACTCACTCCATTCTGAAATGCTGGACTTGTTTTTAGCTTAGAAGCAATTATATTCTGTCCAGAATGAAGAGGTACAAGGGAGAAGTAATTCCTGTAAAACATTTAATCCCAGGCTCATGACACTAAGAACTCATACAGATATATATACATATATATACACGCACTTGGCCAGCTTTTTCAGCCTCCCTTATGGGGGAGCTGAAATTAGAGACAAGGAACACCAATAGTATTACTTTGTATGAAGGTATCAGTTTTGGTACACTGAACCTTCTGTTGCCAAGGTGCTTCAGAGAGGTCAGATAGATACCAAAAGGCAGAGTGCAATATTGGCTTCTTGCATCTGTAGTAAAGCTTGACTGGCCTTGGGGAGGGCAGGGAAGGGCAGCAGGCTTTCAGCAAATGGCTTCCAAATTCACACACCACAACTTAAATCCTAGCTTCTAGTCAAGCCACCAGTGACCAGCACCTGCTGAACACTAAAGTGATTTAAGAACTGCTGAAATACTTAGGAACCATATTGAACTTGTGCATAAAACTGATTTATCCTTTTTGAGCCTTTCTTAAGCACATTATATTTTCAAGAAGGACAAGAGGGGTTTGAACCCTTGTAGGTTCAATAAATACTTAACTGATTGAAATCTTTGCCAGTTAGATCTCTGTTTTTATAAAGTCTTATTTCATAATCATGATGCTGCTATGATAGCAAATAAGTGTTAAGCATAAGGCTATTTATCTGGTGGAGGTTACTTAGCTCAGCTCAGGAGTTCAGTGAAACTGACTCCTGTGCTACATCTTCTCCCAGTAGTGGGAATGGCTGATTATTGTCCATTTGGGGACTGCTCTGTTTGCTCATCATTGCTTATATCTTTCCAGGAAATGTGTCAAACCTCTCTCTTTTTTTCCTCAGTGATTTCTCTCTGTATTTATAAAATTATAATAGGTGCTACTTTGTCAGACTTGGAGAATAATCTTCCAGAGCCAAGTAGCTAGAAGGAATAGAGTCAGGCAGAAGAAGTATAATTGTCTGTAAACTCACACCTGAGCACAAACACAAAATTGAGGGCATAGTACAGAGCAGCAGTCACAGCAGTGCAGGCTTGTTTTTGCTGAAGGCTTGTTGACCAAACCCAAAAATCTGCATTCAGATTTAGAGAAGAGTTTCTTGGCCCTGTTATTTTAAAGAGAGTGTTTACAGACATGGTGATCAATTTATGCAAATAAAAATCCAACTCCAGTCTGTTAGGCCTGAAGCTGTTAAAGTTAGCAGGTATAACTACCCCTTACACATAGCTGTCTTCATAGTAACTTGGATTTGTTACGTGATACTACTGGGAAAGGAGAAGTACTTTATCGTGCAAAGTGATGCTACTGTTCATGTATAAAATGTAGCAAGCTTGTTTATACTTCTGTTTTATAATCTTCCAAAGGACTGTCAGTGAAAAAATTTGTTTGCCTCTGAGTTGTCTCAACAACTGAACAGCACCTTCAGTTTCAAGTTCCCTCATGGTAGTTAAACATTTTCTCAATATATATGTTCCTTTGCTGTCTTCATCTCTTAATGGTTTTCTGCTGAAAGCAGGCTTTTCCATTTGAAAGAGGAATTCTGAAGGTCAGCTTTCTTTTCCTGAGAAACCAGCAAGTGCACCTCTTCAGGCATCTGCTGCTGATGGGGGTTTGATGATACCTGGCCGGATAGTCAGAGGAGATAGGTCAGTGCACATTGCAAACCTGTTTGGCAGGAGTGTTCATGACCACCTGTATCCTGCTGGTTTTTAATTTGTATTCCTGTGTTTTTGTATCATTCTGAGCCTGGCAGACATATTGCAGCTTTTGTGCTTGAAAGATAGGCAATGCTGAAAGGCCTGATTCTTGATTTTTTTCATGTACTAAAATGAAGTTAGCATACAATATCATAAAGAAACTCTGTCAATAAAAGCCTCCTTTCAGCTAAATTGGAAAGAGAGGAAACTTAATCTCCTAGGAAAAGGGAAGTCCTGTTTTGCTGCTTTAATTTTAAGTGGTCAGTTACTTACATGCAATCAGTTTGTAGATTTAGTAAGCAGTGTTCTATGTGCATAACAAAAATCTTCACAAAGTATTCTAGTGCAAAAAGCGGGGGTGCTGAATCATTTGTTCAAACTAAAAACTTCAGTATTTAAAAGTAAATAGTCGTAAAAGGAAACATTTTTCAGCTCAACTCCAAAAACCATGTAAAATCTATCATGGATTCAGTATGCTATGCTTAAAGAAAGGTCTTTTTAATGAGTTAAGAAACATAGTAAGATACACATGTCCAAATGTATTTCTTAAAGTTCTCAAATCAGTGATTTGGCTTTGATCCACAAAGTATTGTTGTTGTTATGATGGTGATATTATTTAAAGTTTCTGAGTTCTGGTTTCTCCCAGTATTTAAATCACAGAAGGTTAATTAAAGCAGTTCTTTATTTTGCAATTGCTTTGGAATATTAACCTCACAAAGTCTGCATTAAATCAGTGAAGTGACAGAATTGCATTTGCTTTATAAAATAATTCTACAAGAGCAAAGAAAAGCCATTTATAGTTCAGTGCCATTAATTGCTTGGCATTTAGATATTAGCATAGGAGTCAATTAATTAACTTGATAGTAAAACTACTGGAATTCAGACTGATAAAAACTATTTTGTTGTAGGAGATTAGTGATCATAACTATCGTTGCTCCCCTTACCACTCTCCTTACTACTCAAAGAGGTTTTTCTTTTCATGTTATTCTGAGAGCTAAATTAATATCCCAGAAATAATTTTATCCATACCTTTGAAATTTAGCAGTAAGTTAAACAGAATAGTGAGTTTATCAAATGATTCCTGATCATGTAATTGTCATTTATTTTATGATCCACTAATCTGATGGTTGCTCATTGACAAAAGTTATGTAGGCAAATATTTTAGAATATAAAGGCACAAGTGCTGTTCTAAGAAAAATTCTAAAATGCAAATAGAATAGCATTCTGAATTAAGTGATCATGTTGTAAAGTCTAAAAACTACTAATAAATCTGAGTGGTTGGGGTTTTTTTTACTATTTGTTTTGTTTAGTTGGTTTGGTTTTTTAGTTCTGTATGAGTAGTATATATTCCAAATTTCAGTGGTCTTGTAAATTGCACCTCATGGCCAGTTGCAATATAGCAGTATTCTCTTATGGCCTTTAAATTAACACACATTATTTTCCTCAGAGGTAGGGAAAATAAGTTTGTTAATATTCCTGGCATAAAATCTAACACTGCATTTTTTTGGCTGCATGCATTTCCTTTAATAATTGAAGCTGTTCAGTGTACATATATTTAGTTTTATTTTCTGTATTTTGCATTGGGATTTTGTTGTTGAGACAATGTTTTATCTGAATATTGACCAGCATATATTTCGTATGCATTCATTATCCTTTCCAGTATTTCCCTTTTGCTGACACCTTTTCCTACTGTAGTAGGATTTTGAATAGAGTTTGGAGCATGCAGCTGAATTTTTACAGGGTGTTTTAGTTGTTGCAATCAGATATGTACAACAAAGAAAGAACTAGCAAATCAAAATAAGTAAGATACCACTTAAAAAACAAGTTTACCTTTATATGTTGACAAAACTACTTGGTGTTTATGTTGCAGAAGATAGGAGAACAACTGTTGGTCTTGGTGAGCTGTCCCTCAATAAATCAAGCTCTGGAAGAACACAGCCTCTCTCTTTGTGTCTTCCTCATGTTTATCCCTGAATGCCAAGAAGCTATCTTCCACATGCATTGTAGGTAGAAAGCTAAATAACCAGCTGTAACCAGTCTGGGATTTGGGTCTCTGCCTACAGAATTCATGAAGATTGTTCTCCTTCACCCTCACAAAAAAAGAGAGGATTATTGTTGCTTTATTACCTAGTAATTCTCTACCAACTTTTAATGAACGTCACTGTTTTTTCATTGCTGTATTAAAGAGTAGTCAGTGGTCTGGTCTCAGAGTTTTAAGTTTTCACCACTTCTTTCATTTGTCCACCACCCTCTTACCCCCTTCTCCTGCCACTCCCACCACCAGCCCAGCTGGGAATATTTTCTTTTGAGAAATTGTGGTTGTGGTGATGGTGGCGAAGACTTCTCTATCTCAAAAGAATAAAGGAATAGTTTACTGCTGTTGGTTTAAACTGTTGTATTGTGCAGTCCATTGAATTGCTTCTACTGGTGGGCGCTTCCTTTTGGAAATTACTGTTCTTTTCCTACTCCTTGGACTAAGATGTTGTTCCATGTGGTGGGCTAGATTTAAAGAGTTTTGCACAGATACTCTCTGTCTTCACAGTCTGCAGAGAAAGGGATGATGGTAATGCAGTTAATGTTCTACTTCCAGTAGCCAGCCCCAGATGTAACACACTAATGCTTTCACATACTGAAAAACAAAGAAAAACCGAAACAGTAAAGACCAGTTGAGGATACCTTCTTTACCAAGTTTATTACATACTTTTTTGCATCTGAGCTTCAGTTCCTTCTCCTATGATTTTACTGTTGCTAAAATAGTAGGTAAATCTCCTTTCAGTTTTTATATAAGGGCTCTCTGTGGTGGAGTATTAGAGAGTAAGTTAGCAGGTGTCGCTGGACTGTGATATAAATTGTCTGTAATACAATATAGCTTTATATATGAGGGACAGGGGCTAGGAAGCAAACCTCTCTGTTCTGTTGGGTTTTTTTTAAATGTAACCTCAGTGATGTTTTGCAGCCCTTCCTCACCAATTTGCAGGTTTTCATGAGCCTTTAGATGAAGTCCTGGCTTTTACCTCAAAGCACAGACACAGACGTGCCCCTAAGAAAACACTGAAGTAATGTTTCCCAGTCTTGAGTGAGGAAGTCTCATCCTTGGGTACCTAGCTCGATTAGCCTAGAGGTAGCAGCTGCTCTCGGTGCAGCTTTTCTCTTTATTCTGTAAGCTGGCTTCAGGCTTTCAGCTCTGCTGTAAGCTGCGGGCAGTGCTCTGACCTCATTTCTGCCAGCGAGCCGTATGCTTGGGAGAGCTTCCTCGGCGGCAGCAGGCAGTCTGGGGCAGGCTGCTGCCCTCCGGGGCACAGAGCCCCCCAGCTCTCTGCTTCTGCAGCAGCTGAGTTGAAAGAAATGGCAGGTTTTAAATCCTGCCCCTCTCCCACCTTTTGCCGGGTTTAGCTGTTTCTTTGGGGTGCAGAGCTGTTTCTCAGCCGAGCTTCACGTCCTGGGTCTGCTGAAGCGATGCATTCCTCCTGGAATTTTAGGAAGGACTAGTGTGGCAGGGCAGGATGCTGGATGGCACAAAATCTGTAAGTCATCACATTAACAAAGTAGTCTGTCCCAAGTGACTATAAAGAATAGGACATGCAAAACCAGCCAGGCCTCTTTTTTAAAAAACTTTTTTGTTCTGATTTGTTTTAAATACAGCTTTGTCAGTGAAAAAATGGCAGGGAGAGGAAGGAGGGGGTGTAGAAAATGAAAGCATGGTTGGACTGTCAAGCCTTGTGGTTTTTTTAGGAAAAGTCCAAAAAGCTCTGTAAACATGGCAAAATGCATGGAAATAAAATTATCATTTTACCCCTCATTTCCAAGTTATATTTCTCAGATTCCTTCTTTGGACTCGCTCTCATCTCTTTATTTACACTGGAACTTAAGATCTGTAGAACAAAATCCTACCTTTCTTGCCTATAAATGAAGAGGTGACAGCTGTTTATCAGGTTGTGCAGTGTGCAACAGTCACATTTTAATACAAACATCAAACTGGCCTATTTTTCTTGTGGCATGTTACAAGTATGAGAGAAGAAAACGAGAAAAAATGTCTTGTTTCTGATTAAATCCTCTATTGATATGCTCTGTGATCCATGGAATGCAATAGTGGTGAAAGAGAAAAGGAAGATAAGGGTTTCTGAGAATGATTTCATCTTGGAGCTCTTCCTGCATCACTTGCTTAATGTGGCTCCTGGAGGCCATATATAGCAAGACACATGTGAAAATGGACTAGAGCATTGAGGAAGAAAGACCCTTCTGGCTTGTTAGTTGGCTCACGTTACCTAATATGCAACTAGAAGCTGTGTTGTCCAAACAAAAAATCTTTCTGTAAGATGTGGGGAGGTTTTTTTGACCCTGTCTGTGCTTAAAATGTTTTTAGTGTATTCTGCAGCAAAAAGCCTTTGATAGTTAGGTAGTCTGACTTGGTAATAACTTCTGGAGAATTCTGATGAGTTGACCCTCAATAATATATTTGCTTACCAGAATTAAGTATCTTTTGCATCAACTGCTGCATGGTATATTTCTTTTCTTCCCTCTGCAGTCTTCTACAACTTAACTTAGATGTCATTTCATAATAACTTAGATCATGAAGGGAGAAAATTATGTTACCATTGTAAATTTTTTTTTTAATCAGCTTAACAAAGGATGTCTAGGAAATAGTAAGTTTTAGAAAGAAACTGCAGATATCTTGGAAGGGACAGTATTAATAACATTGAAGATGTGAGGTGTCTTATGGACAATAACTGGTCTGCACTTGAGGCATGCAAACTGGTAGGTTTTCCAATGTCTCCATGTACATGGCTGGATTTTTCTCTTACAGATTAGTTATGATTTCTGGATTAATTTCTCCTCTTCGAAAAGGAAGGGGCTATTTTGCTTTGGCAATTTTCTGAAGTTGTTGATTCCCTTTAGTACCTGTAAAGATGTTGAAGACCAAAGTGAACTTGCTGAGGCTGAGTTTTTGATCTTTGTCTCTGAGGGCATGTTCCAGCCCTGGCTTGATGGTGGGCAAACGATAATGACCTGAAAGAGCAGCAGTTGCTGGTTGCTGGTGCCACTGAAGTAGCAGTCAGCAAAATAGTGTCAGCGTGTTGAGGGAGATGCCAGCCTGCTGGTTGCCATTCTTCAGGACCACTGCTTTCCTTGTCTCCATTCAGGTTTCTGCGGTGGTGGTAGAGGGTTGGCTTGAAATGATTTACGTATTCTGGTTGTGAACAGGATTTATTCAGTTCATCACGTAAACACAGACTTGCATGTTTAAGAGGATTACCAGACTGCATTGGTAATCCACCTCTGGTGGTTAGCACGCTCTTCTTTTTTGTTGGTGTAAGAGGACCAACAAAACTATTTTTTTTTTCCCTGCAATCACCTGTTCCTCCTGTGCAGCAAGAGACTTGCTTGCTGGTTTGTGCACAGTGCTTTCCACCTGCAAGATATCAATTTTCTTCAAGGCTTTGCAGGCTTCTGTTTCACTTTTTCCTTCCCCATTTCTGATTCATAAAATTCAAGATATATATTTCTTCTTGACCCAAGAACTTCTGCAAGAGTCCATCCTGCAGGACTTCTGCAGACCATCTGGCCAGGATTCAAGCAAATGTCTGTGCTCTTTTGTCCTTAGTGGACCGTTCCCCACAGGGTTGCTTGCATGAGACTCAGTGTTGCCTGTGCCCTTGGGTATAACATTTTTTCTGAGTGCAGCCTTACCTACAATATTCCTCTGAGAGGTTGGCTGGCCTTTGTTGTCAGTTTTGTGCTACCAGAGAATATACAACTTGAGAGATGACAGGTATTAGAGTTGGGCTAGAAGTTGGCTTTTTAGGGATATGTCACCATTCTGCTAAGTAATTTTTTCTTTATTGTAGTCTGTTAGTGCAGAAGGTGGAAATAGGGGAGATGTGTTGATACATATTTATCTACACAGAATGGACAGATGCTTGGTTGAGTGGTAAACAAGGCATGTCCTTCTAGCATAGCCCCTAACATATCACTTGGCTTCTTTCTGTTCAGTAGTATTCCTTCAGAGATGAGTAAAATACTCTTGTACTGTAGGGCTGTCCACTTCTCTTGGCTGCTCTACTGGGTTCTGATTTCCATTCTCAAGTGGTCTGATGCAAAAAAAAAGAATTAACATTTGTTTTCAGTTTTGCTGTTGTCACATCGCTATAGAATTTGCTGGTCTCAAACTTGAAGTCTTCTTAAGATTAACCCACTGAATCAAGAACATGGGCTAAAATAGTTTTTAATGAGTTTTTTTCAGATGGAAGTCTAGCATATTATTTTCAATAAATTATCCTCTTTCTGTTTAACCATTATGGTACTTATCTTCCTGGGTGGTCATGTTATCCCTCTGAAACTTGCTGCAGTAGAAGCGAATGAAGCCTGAATGACATTTCTCACCCAACCCTCCTTTAAATGTGGTTTTCCCTCAAACATTAATATTTTCACTATGCTTTCATTTTCCATTAAAAATACTTTAAGCTATTTAATAATTAGATCTAATCTTCTTCAGCAAAACTTAAAACAAATGTGCATTTCATCTACATGGTTTCAATCATTTTTGGCTCTATATTCATTCAGATTTGCAGAGAGTACATCTATGTGGACGGGCTTGCTTGTCTTAGGCTAGGTCCAGCTAGAGAATGAAAGCATGACACTAATTACCATTGCACATGAAAAAGGGAAAAAGCTGTCTGGCAGTGGCCTGCTCCAAAGTGGTTGCAGTGTAATTGACTCCTGCAAATGTGGAGCCTGGCTCATGGCTGGCTGCTGCCCGAGAAGGGAAGTTTCCTTCCTCTCTTGCTCACTCAACCCTTCCCAAGGCCAGCTCTACTCAGTAAGCCATGATAAAGCTGAGGGGGAAGGGGTTACTTACCTGGCAAGTTTTAAGTTGCACAATCGAACAAAGTGGTCTGATAAAGACACTAATACAAACTAAGGGATGTGTGTCCAGCTGCAAGAATTGTGGGAGGCAGGAACAAGGAGCCTCTGACTTTATTGCAGGCCAGTATGTAGGCTCACGCCGTCACTTTAAACCCCTGTGGCAGTGAAATCCCACACCAGAATTAGAGGCTTTGAAAGTCTATAAGATGAATACAGTAACAGAGAAAAAGAGGGAGGAAAATATCCCATTTCCGCCCTTACTCCTTAGACTACACAAATCTTGAGCTCCGTATACCTCAATTTGCAGAAAAAGCTGAAAGTGTACATAAATAGGAGATGAAAAACTAGTCCAGGCTCTGTGGATTATAAGCAATTGGTTGTTGCTATTATTATTTCTTCCTAAATATAATAATTGTTTATGGATCAATTTCTGAATAGCTAAACCAATATATAGGCTTTAGGCTCTGTCTAGTCCTTTTTTTTGTCTACCTATTTTTATCATAAATGTGTTTCTAAAAGTCAAAAAAAGTCTAAACCTCAGCTATTTTGAGTATATGTTTATGGCTTGCTGATTATTTGTCCTTGTGCTTTTTTAAAATCTGATGGGGGAAACCCTGACTTTAGTTATTTTACAACTTTGTTGACAGTTTGTGCTTTAACAGCTATGATATGATTGGGTTGGTGCCAAGTTGGGAAGTTCTGAGTGGAAACTTGTAGCCTTCTGTTTATAAAAGCCTGGGTTTCTGTCTTACACACATGCTCATCTATGGGAGGAAGGATTTTCTGTGATTCATAAAAAATCATAAGCTTTATTTTGAAAGCTGATGTCAGTGATGGATGAAATACTGGGAGTCGAACAAAAAAAAAAAGTCAGGAATCCCAGGAGAAGACTGAGCCCCAGTATCAATGGGGAATTCCTCAGCCATGACTGTAGCACAACACGTGGTAACATGTTCCTCTTCCCCTTATGTTCCCTCTGTTCAGTCCCTGATAAATCCATTCCTAGATGCTAGGAAGAAAAATGACCTTTCAAAGCTGCGAGAATTGCCAATTCCATGCATTTCCTCCGTGACAGACAATTTACTCTAATACTTCTGTCCTTATTTCTTACTTATCTCTCAAAATCTGTTGTAGCTATTCTGTAATATGCTGTATGTTAACAAAATTTCCAAATGCAGAACTGAAGAAAGGCAGTAGGGATTTTCTCTCTTCTGTTTTTCAGTGAAAATGATACTAAGCAGTACTTTGGTTATGAAGCCAACCTCTTAGTGAAATATGCTATTATTTAATCATTATGTTTAGGATATAAATGGACTGTTTTTATTCGACAGTATATGTGTATAAACAGATAAAATTATACACACAGTCCCATGCATATTTCATCTGGGAGATTCCCAAGCCTGCAGCTTACTGAGAGCAAACTGATCCTTTACTTCTCAAGAGCTGCTTTCCAAGTTTCTAGTGATCCAGGTATCTACATAGCTTTACAGAGAATGTAAGAAAAAGTTTGTAATCTCAGTCCCATTTGGAGTGCACAGGTGCCTGCATCTTTAACAAACACAAATGTCTGTGTGTTTCCAAACCTTACCTAGAACTGAGCAAATAGATTTGATTTTTCTACAGACAGAAAGGAAAGCTCTATGAAAACAGTGCATTTAAAAAGACAAAGAGTGTTGTGTCTGGGGTTTTTTATGTGCTCTTCAGTGTGTGGAAAGACATTTCATACATAGTCTTCAAATACCCAGGTAAAAGTAAACTGCATTCAACCTGCAGTATTTCTCATGAGAAAGCATGTTGTCTCTTCTCTGTCCTGCTCTGGTCTCCCTGGAAATTTCAGTAGGAAGCAAGGTTAAAATCTTGAAAACATGTGGGAAAACCCATGCTTGGTACTTTGTAAGGAAGTAATGGCTCTTGATTTTTCAAAACATAAGACACGTTTTGCTTCCCAGCAAAGTCCTGTAGTGTCTGTTTGGAGAAAGGAACAATTGTGTTTCTACAGTGACGTCTCCTAAACTGAATATTCCATTTATCCCTTTTCACCACTCTTGGTATAACTGTGTGGATTTTGTTGTTGTTGTTGTTTTGACAAGTGGTTTTTATTTAGTATAATTTTTTAAGAATTAGGAAGAGCAGTGTTGAACGCTGAATTGGAAGTTTGAAATCTGGAGTTGCCGGGTTTATTGCGAATGCCTGTGATTTGACAGCCCCAGCGTGCGTGAGTGTGTGAGTGTGTGTGTGTGCGTGCATGTTTTTAAATAAAAAGGAAAGCAGAGGTTTGCTCATTTGTTTGCCTATTGTGAAGCTGTCCTGCACCTTTCTACTCCTTTGTACTGGGGTGAAGGCTGCTGAATGGAGGCCTTGTGCCATTTGTTGATTTTAAACCTCACTGTTAATCCACAGGAACCTGCTGGTGTGCGCAGCAGGAGAGCTGTGTGACAAGTGGAAATCTGGGCGGGAGGGAGTGCGGGGGGTCACAGGGGATAATAATCATTCAGCCATCAGCCTTTGTCACCCTTAAGCCTAATTGTTACCCTCTGCTGGTAACCACATTGAAGTGCTGGCCTTTTAAGTGTTTCTTGATTTTACTTGGCACAGGCTTAGGGATAGGGTCATTTATTGCTGGGTTTATATCGTATCAGGTTTGCTGGGGTTTGTTTAATTAGCCCCATTGAATTTTCTGCATCCCTTAAAATAATCTGTGAGAGTCCAAATGAGTGGAAGGGGCTGAATAGAAATGGTACAGTTGTTAACAAATTTCTCTCTGTCAGAAGCTGGGCTAAAACCGGAGACAGAAAGCTTTCCTGCTCTGCCAGCCAGCTGCCTTCTGGAGTCTGTGCATGAGCTGCAGCTGTGGCTATGGGCCCTGGGCTGCCTGGGCAGCCCTGCACAGGCAGCAGCAAGGTGATGGTGGGGTGGGGCAGAGGGCAGCTTGCCCTGTCCTTCTGTGCCTTGCAGCTCCTGCCTGCTTCAGGTATGCCACAAAATCAAAGGCCTTAGGGTGGCTGAAGCAAACTGAACTGGTAGTAAACTAGGGAAGGGGAGAGGAGAGTTAAATCATTTAAAAACAAAGAAAAAGGTGAGATACCTTTTCTAGCAGGAACTGGTTCTTCAACTTTCCCTGCCAGTTATACATGCTGAAGTCAGTATTGAGCTTTCTGTTGTTTTCCCTAAAGAAGCTGGTGTAGAAGCTGTTATAGAAGCTAAAATGAAGCCTGAATTTAAGGCTTTGCAATGGGCAAGTATCTCTGTGTGTGAAATGAGCTTGTGCTGGGGGGTGGGGGATGGGGTGCAGGACAGGAGGTTGTTTCATTG
Source organism: Promerops cafer (assembly GCA_013398275.1). NCBI lineage: Eukaryota > Metazoa > Chordata > Aves > Passeriformes > Nectariniidae > Promerops > Promerops cafer. The sequence continues at coordinate 439,259 of VZSE01003326.1, read as the reverse complement.
CTCACCCCAGCCCGTGCATTGGTGGGTGTTGTGTTGGGCCATTAACTATGACTGCTTGGGCCTGTGTAGGGAGGAAAATCCCCAGGTTACTGGTACAAGCTTTGGAGCTACTCTTGATCAAATACATGTGCCCTCTAACCCTTCAAACAGATGCAGTGACTGTGCTGTGTGCTATGACCTGATGGCCTGGGTTTGAAATTTGCGCCAGTAGTACTGATGGTAAATCCAGGGTTGTTACAGGAGTCTGATTGCACTGTGATTGCAATCCTGTTTTCAAGTCCAGTCTTCCACCTGGTTCAGTACTTTATCAAAATGCTTGACAATACGTCTTAGACTAGGATGAATGTTTGTGCTTGCTACTAACTCTTTTACAGTAAAATGGGCTTGTTTATGTAAGAGGTTTGATTTTGTGTGTTTTCCCATGTTCCAGTGGTATGATTCCCTGCTGGTTGTTGGCATGCATCTCAGCCCCCTGGTTTTCTTTACAAATGGCACATGTCATAGTGGTACCTGTGTTGGCTTGATACTTGTATCAGAAAGGTTTAACTAGTAAAAACTTCAGATCAAAAAACCACCAGCACTCAGCTGTTACATTTTCACTCTTCTATGATGCAGATTTGATTATAATTACTGAGTCAGGTTAATAATTCTTTTACAACTGTTGTTGCAGGACATGTCTCAGGAAGGCTATGGAACCAGATCCCAACCCCCTATGGCCCCAGGAAAGCCTAACCATGAAGACTTGAATCTAATCCAGCAAGAAAGACCATCGAGCTTACCAGTAAGAAAATAATGTTTGTTTCGGTATTTTAAAATTGAAAGCACTTTACATACCAGTTCATTGCATCTGGGATGAGCAGATGAGAAGTAGTGTAAGAAGAAATACTAAATAAGGTTGATGAAGAATTGTTTTTAAAAATATGGGAACAGATAGCTTGTATATGAGTGAACTTGGTTTAGGCTTGTTCTGGTTCAGAACAGCACTATTTATGCACATGCGTGTTCTGTGCTTCTGCACATGTGTATTTGCATTGAGGAAACTGATTGATTTTTTAACTTTAGGAATTCCATCCTTGCACAAACGAATCTAGTGAGGAGGAGGCTTTTTTCTGTGTCCTTTTTCAAATGCTTTCAGTAGATTCTGGTTCAGAATACCCTTACCAAGAGTTGTCTGTTCCAAACCCTGATCATCAGTAATGAGTTTGACATGTTAATTCTGCTGCTTTCTAGTATTACACAAGTGTAGAAGCAGGAATGACAGCAATATTTAGGCTAGGTTGATTTTTGGTTAGGAGATTATTTTGGACTAATATTTACCAGCTTTTCTGAGCTCTACGCATTCTGCTGTGGGGGAAACAGCACAAATGAATATACGTTGTGAAGACATTGCAGCTGCTTGCATTTTTGAAGGTCTTATAGTGGACAAAGTACTTAGCCTTGTCTCTGTGTGCTCCTTGTGCTTTGGGGATTTTCTTGTTTGTGGGTACAAACCAGCATGAATTTAAACCAACTAGAATATGTTCAGCTTAAATGATGAAAACTTTATAAACTATGTGACCTCTGGCTTGGAATAATGTATCAGGAGCATGTAGGCTGTTTCCTGCGGTTCACTGGGTATGTATTCATTTGCAGTTGGCAGAGGGATCTCTGAAAAGTCTACTGTATCAAGATATCACATGTATTTGTGAAATCTGGTAGTATGTTATATATATTACCTCTGGCACATGACACAGTTGTAAATCCCTAAAAATAGGGCAGTGAACATCTTCATAGCATTTTAAAGTTACATTTTAGGCACCTAGGAGAGTATCTGTGCTACAAATTCTTTACATGACATTTGAGACATGCAAGTCTCAGGAAAAGCTATGGAAACTGGTATGAGAAAAGATATCCATTTGCTTTGAACCTAGTATTAATTTGACAGTTTTTCAGGAACCCTTTTTTAAACACTGATTTGTCTGAGCGGTTCTCAAAAATGGATGCTGGCAGTTACCTTAAAAATAGTAGCTCCTGTGGACATTGAACTGTTTTGGCAACAACTACCAAGTTTAAAAAGCAGGGATACTAAAAAGGACTTTTTATCTCCCAGTTTTTCATGAACAGTGTTTATTAGGGTAGAGAGAAGTAAAGTTATTTATCAACTAATGTTCTGCTAATTTGCCTATGTTTTTTCTTAAATAATTGTCCTACTTTTAATCCATGCTCTGTCCTATCTCCAGCATCATGATATTTAAGCAGAGTATTGGGTATTATCTGTGCCCCTGAGTGTTTGGTATATTTAGTAGCTCATAATTATTCTAGGTATGAGTAAGCTGGTTGTATTAACAGTGAATGTTAACCATTTTGTTAACCACCGAGCTTAAACTCTTAAGTTGGTCCCGAATGCTGTTATTGAGACATCTAATTACTGAAAAGCTTTGATGCATAACCTGAGAGCACTTCATATACTCAAAAAACACTGCTGTTTCCATGTGGAGGGGAATGGAAGATACTGTAATTCTGTATTTTGGTGTTGGTGTGGGGTTTTTGTTCGTTTTGTTTTTCAAATTCAAAGCCAACTTCAATTCTTTGTATGTAGCAACAAGGGTTTTTTTTGATGACCCATACATTAAAAGCCTTAATGTAAGTCTATTTGGGGTAATGGTTTGAACATGGTGTTTTTTCCCTGAAGCAGGAGAGTTCTGTATTCTGTTTTAGACTGCTTATGAAAACCCTTGATCACTGTTCCTTGTTCAGTATTCCTAGTTAGCTTCATTTTGGTATACTCAATATGGCTTCTTAAGCTTGTTTTTAGGGTAATGTGGTTCTTCAGGGTAGTAGTCAGTAAGTTTCAAGCTGTACAGTGAAGCTTGAAATTATAGCAGTGGTGTTAGGCTTTTAATAAAATTTAGTTATGTCTTGTTTCATGGTATTCTGGTATTTATACAATTTGCCCGTTATCTTTTTATTTCTTAAGGGCATTGTGTAAAATCACAGCAGCTATATAGCAAGCTTATACAAGTGTCGAAAAACAACAAAAGAGATGTAATACTAAATGGTGAATGGTTTTCTCTGATGTGGCTTTAAAAAAAGAATTTCCCTTTGATGGATTCGAAGAGGAGCTGGCCACTTTCTGCAGCACTGAATGCTGGCTTGTGTCACCCTTTGGGGGAGTTTTTTCAGCAGGTTTGTGTCACAGTAAGCACAGCTAAACAGCTCAATAGTTGTTCCGTTTCCTTCACACATTGTATATAAAAGTCCTGGCATCAATGTTCCCATAAAGTTCAAAGCAGACAAATTTGTAATGTGGGTTGGTAACAAATGGCTACAAACAAAATATGGCTTTATTAGCTACTTCTAATGGCCTGTCAGATTCTATACAATGCTTGCTTTCCTTCTCCTAACTGCTCTCATATCTGGAGGGTTTGACCTGTGGGTCTCTGACCATGTGGAGTCACTGAGAGCCCACATGAAAAGTTGCATAGAATAGTGCTCCAAGCACTTTTGTTGGGGTCACAATTAGAAGGAAATCTCAAGCCTTTGAGAAAACATGGGAGTTAGGTACTCTGTGAAGGAAAGGAAGTCATAAACACAAACTGTTCCCTATTAGAGTGGAGGAATAAAGGGGGAGAGGCCTGAATGAAATTGTCTGGAGAACAACTACTACAGAACATATTTATCAAGACTTAAGGGATAATAACAAAATACACATTTTTTCTATTGTGAGAAAGCTAGAGCAGACTTACTGGAAAAAGCTTCCAAAGGATGTATCTGCAGATTTGTTGTTGCAGTAAAGGAGCTTGTGTCAGCAGTAGGCTGTGCATGTGTATGAAGACTAATCCTTTATTTTGTCTTTAATAAGTGCATTTATAAATGTTCACATTGGATTGTGTTGCTAGAATGAGGAGCAGAAAACATGAATTAATTAATTTTTTTTAAATTGGCATGAGTATTAAAGTTATTTCAGATGGGTGCTACTGGTTTTGCTGTTACTTTGTTTTAATAAGGCCCTCTTTTGCCCAGCGTCAGCTGTGCTTGTTTGAGCTATGAGGCCAAATGGCCCAAGGTTGCCAAGCTTTTGAAAGACAGGTTTCTGCTAAGACTTTTTTGTTGCAACCTACACGTAAAAGCTCTGTAGCATCTTGAGCTGTTTTAAGCCAGGGCAGCTGCAGTCCTGCTCTGTGCCTCAACACATATTGTCTGTGCCATCCCATCTCCTCCACTGTTGCTCCTGGGACTGGCTAGTGGATTTGACTTGGGGAACTGAACCAGATGAAAAGTAATCTCTCTGTTTCTGGGTTAGTTTTTGACTGAATCACTGAGTCACTGCATGGGCATCAGTGGCACCTCAGACAAGGAGATGAGAATCAGTAGCTGTGATGGGAAAGGGGACAGACAGTGGGGACCACAGCAGCTTTAATTTTAGCCATATCCTAAATGACTGTATGATCTTGCTAGAAGGGTTTAAGATGCTGTCAACCTGTCAGCTGAGACATGGTGGCACAGCAGATTCCAGTGTTCACAGTCAGGCCCTGTAGCAGTCACAGAGCCACAGACAGACAGAAGACAGTTCTTTTTGTAAGACGAGTTTCCTGCCAGTTCCCATCCCTAAGCTGCTTAATGCAAGCCCATGAGTGCAATTGCGGAGGCATGAGCACGCATGGACAGAGACTGTGGACAAGGTGGGGTTGTGGTGGTCCTCACCTGCATCCACGTAAACTGTAGGGAAATTGTGGCTTTAGTGTAATAACTTAGGTTTATCATGTGCTTTCTGGAGGTCATGCAGTGTTGAAAGGGGAAGATTTTATGTGGAATTGAGGGAATCACTGCTCTTCTAGATCGTTCAGAATTCAGAGTTTATGGATTCATTTTGTGACATCAGTTATTCACAGGGTCTTTTCACTGAGGCAGAGCAATTCCTATGCAAAACATAATAGTAGCCAGCAGTGGAGGTAGAATGCCACTTGAATTTTCTGTAGTGCTGTGACCTGACAAAGCTGGTTGTGATTCTACACGTCTATAGTTGCAAGAGCTTCAGAGCTCAAAATAATACATACTGTTGCTTGGACAAAGAAACTTTTTAAAATGTCAGTTGTCTTGTTTCATTATGCTTGGTACCGTGGAAAACAGCACATCAGCAATCCCTTCCTGATTTTATTAACTGCTTCACAATTCTGTTCTACCTCATTTTAATGAGCCTCTGAAAGATGTTTAGAGTGGTGGACAGTTTTTCCTCTGGTTGACACACCTTTTTTGTTGTAGAAGGCAGGTACTAAATTAGATTTCAGAGGACCTCTACTGGGAATTAGTAGTGAACTAAATCCAAAACTAGATACACTTGGCTCATGGAACAGCGTAATTTCAGATGGATCTCAGTAGGTATAGGCTATGAGGAAAATACATAGGAGGGTTTGGGAATCCAGATTCTCTGTCCCACTTCTAAAATATGAAGTAGCTTGGAAAGTCATCTCAAGCAACAGCACACCCTGAACAAGTGCCTTGTCAGTGGAGTCTTAATAGGCCAGGAAAACACTTCCCAGCATTACTTGAGCAACTGTGATTGAGAGCAGGAGGTAACTCTTCTTTTCTCAGAGATAAAACCACTGGGACGAGGACCTCTGGTGACATTTATATACAGCTTAGTCCAGTAAGCCCTAATCATGATCAGGGTTGTGGGCACTACCATCATGTAAATATTAATTGCCACTGTAGCCCTTCTTGTAAGGACAAACCAGTATTATAGGAGAAGATTGTGCAGTGACCCTCTTTTTTTGTAATCTTTGTTGAATTCTTTGCAGGTAAGCAAGTACAAAGTTTGATCTAAATCTTAGTACTATTTTAAAAATACAGAGTATTGGTTGTGATTTGAGAAAGAAGAAAAAAAAATCCTATAAATTGATTATTTTTAATTCTTGGGAGGCAAATGCTGTTGCCAGTTGATAGATGTGTGTAGTACGTGACAGCAAATCTGTCCTGAAGTTGTTCATGTCTCTGCCTGAAAATATCTGTTTGGGAGTATGGTATACCGTGAACAAGAAAGAAATGCGAGTATGTAATACTTGTGAATTAAATTTTCCACTGTTTTTACATCAAGTAGGATAAAACTGGTGTGCCTCTTTCCCACTTTTCCTTTCTCTTTTCTGCAACATTGTAAAATAACTGAATGATCTTGTTTTCCTTTGTTTGGGTCAAGAAATTTTAGCTGAAAATTGTTACTCTGTGAAAGAAGATTATTGACTCAACAAGCCTTCAATTTTCAGTGAATAACACTCCCACCCTCTAGCTTCAGGAACATGTGGTGCATGCATTCTATTTTAAAGTACAGACTGTAATTTAAAACTGAGGCAGTTTGATGCCCCACTGAACTTTGTTTAAGCCTGGAATAAAAGGAAAAAAGCTTCAAGTTGCAAAGAAGTGACTAAGCTATCTCAAAGGTTTTTCTTAGCCATTATGTGCAGAGTTAGAAGAAGTTGCTATTTTTTCCAAGTTATTTTAATTTTGGATCAAGTGCAGTTGCTAGGTTGGATTTGTTTGTTGTTTTTTTTTTCTTTTTCCCTGTAACATTCTTTATAAACCTGTAGCTAGAACCAGTTTCACACAACACATGGGTATAGAGATATCAAGTATATGTATTTCTGTGTGTTTCTGAGGTGCGAAACATGCTCTGCAGCTGCTGCATCCAGATTCTGTATGTGGCCTCCCATTTGTGTCAGTCAGAATAATGGATCAAAACCAGTGTGAGCCACTGCAGCACCACTGACATTGGTGATGTTATCAGGGGAGGGAATTTTGTGTGCCCACGTCCTAGCCCACATTTTACATTTGACTTCAGTTAAGCCAGGACTTCATGTAGGGTGGTCAAAGGGATTCATTGTCCTAGAGTCAACTTGTACATTAAGTCCCATTTTGGGGAAAAAGTGCAATTAAAGTAGTGCAGAGCAGCCCTGGACATGTGTTGTCCGTGTAGGGTTTAGCTGAAACATTGAAACCAAAATTACAGATGCTTGAATTAGGTATACTTAATATTTGTAGTGTGAAGAGAAGGACCTGTTGTTATTAATTTGTGTTTCGTGCTTTACAGAATTACTTGGTTTTGCCTGACAGATTGATCATATTTATTTAAAAGAACAGTTTCAGGTTGTTATTGAAGTATAAAAAGTAATTTCACTAAGTATTGTAAAAAGATACTTGACTATTCATCACTTTTTCCAGATTCAAAATACTTTTACATTTACAATGTTTACAACATCCCTGTAATAACAAAATGGCTAATTTATGATCCAAAAAAATTTACAAATGCAAAAAGAAGTACTTAGTCTGACCTCTATGTAAAATTTATGTGGGAAACCTGCTAAGAGATTATAGATCCCAGTAGTAGTTAAGGTTGCAAAAACTTGTAGTTAAATAGGCCAGTGTTGTTCTAAGTGGAATAGTAAAGTATTAGTAGCTTTTTTCCTGCACTGTTTTTTGAAGCCATGAGAAGTTGCATCATATACCTCCAAATACTAGAATAGTACTGGTGTTGATTCAGAAATTAAGCAACTAGATTTAATTTGGGTGCTTGAAGCATTTCAATTTTTATTTCCTTACCACACCCTGCCTCATATTGATCCCTTCAACAGAGGCTGCTGCCCTCCTAGCTAGGGTGACTGAACTGCACTTGTGGTAGCCCCTGAACCACCAAATCTTGCAGCTTGAAATGAGAGGCAAGCTGAAAACTCCCAAGGTTACTTTAATATGCAAGGCCGTAAACTGTAGTAGCACGGATGCGTCTGCCTGCAAGGCTCAGATGTACCTGCTGCAGGGGCAGGAACTGCACTGGCTGTCTTTTTAATCTGCCTAAATTTCCAAGTCAGTGCCTTTAGGTTCTGCATTTGAGAATCTATCTCTAAAGTGGTAGGGATTTTTTTTTATTTGGGGATCAATTTTTACTGTTTGAACATTTTACATAATGTGTGTACATACATGTATAGTGTATAAAAGCACACATCTCTTACCTGCTTGGTTGTTTGTAAATTTTGAGTTGATAGCATACTATAAATTCCAAAGCTTAATGTATTCATTGGTGCATGTCTTTGTTCATGCCTGTGTGAACATGGGGATTACAATGCAGAAAGTAAGACAAAGGAGTATTACTCACTTGAATACCATTTCAGGAAGTACCTGAGACACTGTAAATGTTTTTACTTTATTTTTACCACAAGTCTTCCTGTAAGATCAGATTTTTTTTTCAAGTAACTCTTTTGCTTGTCCAACCGTTGTGAAGTATGACCTCAGCTTCATAGCCTTGGCTAAACACAGTAACTCACTCTGACCAGCAACATCTGAAGCCTAGCAGTAGATGCCGCTTCTTTTTCTTCCTCCTTCCATTCCTGTTTGCTGGAAACATGTTGGTTTCTGGTGCTATTATTGCAGCTTTCATGTTTAAAAAAAAAAAGTTACCAGTCTTTGATGTGACACTGACTCCTGAGTAGTCCTGGTCAGCTGCTTTTTCTGTGCGAGCAGATGTTTGTGCAGTCACGGTCAATAGTGTTAAGATTAGGCCAGGTTTCACAGTGCTTTGTCTGATTGTTTATGGTGTGTCCATAATTGCTGGGGATTCTAGGTGCCATCACAGTGCAAATGGGAAGTGTTTGTAACGTACTGTTTGTTTCATAATACTGTGTTCAAATAATGATAAATTCAGTCCTGTACTGTGAGGCCATTCACATGTTTTAGTAGTGTTCTTTTGTTGTTGGTTGCTTGTTGGGGTTTTTTGAGGTATGAAACAGGTTTTTAAACGTTCCTTAGATGTGTTTTCTTTAAACTTAATGTCTTGTACTACTTAAACTTCCAAAACCTTCCTTTCTTTGCTGGAGCCATACATCTCAGATTCATTATGAACCTTTTCTTGAGGACAGTGATATGTGGTGACTTTTTTCAGAATCTGTGCTATATTGTGCCGTATGTGAGAAGTGCTTTTGAAGTGTGTTTCATGTAGATAAGTTTCCATTATCAATTTACCTTTAAACATACATATACACAGACACACACAAGCAGAGGGGGCGTCTGCATTTGTCTTTGGAAGGCATTTACATTTTAACCTGCTGCGTCAGTTTTAAGACCATGCAGATTATTCTGTGCCATTTCCCACTCAATTCCAAACACAAGACTTTGTAAAGATGGTCCTGTTTGAATTGGCAGTGTAATTTTGGAGATGAAGCATCACAGAATGTTGAAATTAAGACAGAAAAACTGATAATGCCAGGAAAGGGCTACTTTCAGTTCCCAGTCTTTAGGCTTTTGATCTCTTTCCTTCCATGCATACAATTGCAGATGACCCTTTTAATCATCTTAACCTTACTGGGAGATTTATTGTGTTAAATAAAACTTAGGACCTGAATTTTAAGGCACATTTGAATAACTGCATTAGGATAGGGAAGTATGCCATCCTGGATAATTTGTTTTACATTATAGTTAAATTGTGTGAATTTGTATCAATGTGTAGTGTTGGGTTTGGTGGTTTTGTTCTGCTTTTTTTCCCTTCAAGGTGGAGAGTCACTTAATGGTTTATCTTCCACCTTCCGATTTAAGTTATCACTTTGGGAAGTAATATAAAGATAAGCATACAGGAGCACTTGTATTTATGTTTGTATGTAGTAATACATTATGCATCAGTAAGCTTTAGTAAGGTTTGCTGAATATACAGTAGTGGACTTAGTGTAGAGGACAAAGCTTGTTTCATGCCATAGAATAAGGCGTAGATTCACATGTATATTTACAGTATCATAGCTGATGAAATTTCCCAATGCATTTTGCATAAAAGGTAATGAAAGAGATCTAAAATGTTACTATTTTTGTTTCTTAAACTGCAAATTATTCAATAGCCAGTTCTTGCTTTTGAAAAATATGGAAATAAAGGAAGTGGAAGTGATCTGAGATTTTTAAACTCAATTGTTACAATCAAAATAAGATTAAATAGGTAGATAAAGTGGTGTATGGATTAAGTACAGACATTGACCCTAGTGAACTAATTCATTATGGCATGGGATAAAACTTAATGCAAACTGTTATCTTTTAGGTTTAGACTTGAAACTGAAAGCCTTAGCAGTTTTTCGTATGATACTCCATGGTGGAGTGGAGATGGAAGAAAAACTCCAGATTATTTCTTTCCTTTATTTTAACTTACAGTTCATGTCAAGATTTTAATAGTATGGCTTAATGAAAGCTTCATAGAAATCTATTTTTTTCCATCTTGTTTGTTGTATCATTATTACCATGCCTACATGAAAGTGGGAAAAAATCTAAAAATTCAGTGCGATTTTCAACACAGCTCTTCAGAATTTATTGAAACAAGGCTGTAAAATCTTAAAATCTGTTTTATAGCTGTTGTTTTGTGGGGGGCTGGCTTTTTTTTTAATAAGTAACATCTCATTCATAGCTTCATTTGGATTCTCTCACACTTCATTTTCTCTCAGTCTTCTTTTTTTTTGCTTGTACCTTTAAAGATTTACGTAGACTGCATATACACATCAATGTTTTTAAATGACTGCTGACTCTTCTTGTGTGGCTTTTTAGACACTTTGCCCCACTGGAAATCACAGTAACAGCATTTTTGTTCCTATTCTGAGGTATGATGAAATACAGGGATTTTTTTGGCTCTGGAAGCTTTGGGCTGCTTCTGGCCAGAGGGTCATTCCGGTGCTGAGACCACAGATCGATGTGAGAGGGGCCATTTGGCCTATCTACAGAGTTGTCTTTCTCCTCGGCAAAGAACCAGAGGTTATGTATCAAATCCTATGAAATGATGAGAAATGCACCCATGCATGTACTTGCATATACTTACACTTTAGCTCTTTAATGTTTGCTGGTTAGAACCAGTGCTTTCTAGTGCTTGCTTTTTAATGCTATATGCACAGTAATATAGGTCAGACTGAAGTGTATCCTGTAAATTCTTTACCTTGTTTTTGCTAGAAAAACAAACTTTCCCTCCTGTGTGAATTTTGATCACTTGACCTCCATTTCCATGGAGATGTGGTCAGAGGGCAGTAGTCAACTAGCCACCGACTAAAGACTACCTTCACTTACAGCATGCAGTGAAACTCCAGAGTTTAGAAGTAATTAAAGGACTTAGTCTGACACATTTTTCCTCCACCACCCACATCCATTAATGATGAAACTTGGAAACAAAATATGTGATCAGCTATGGTGCAAATTTTTAAAAAAATGTTTATATAAAAGGAGATAGAAACAAAAAAACCCCAACCTTTTCCTTTATTCTTACTTTTAAAAATTATTACTTTTCCCTGCAATCTTAAATATTCTGTATTCCCGTCTATGTATATTTGAATTTTTCACATACTCTCAGTTTCTGTGTGCTTATTTTGAATAACATGGGCTCAGGTTTCTCAGAAGCTGAATTTTGTATTCCGCAGAACTCAGAGATTCATGATTAAACAAGTGCAGATCAGGCAGCTTATGCTTCTCCAGGTTCAGTCCAGGGTTGTTGGTCCAGGGTCATGTGCAGGATCCAGCTCAAGCTTGTGAGCCCTACGTACCTCCAAGCCTTACAGAGTGACGAAACCAAACAGCAAGTGCTGGCCCCTGCTGTGCCTTGGACGGGGAGAATGTGGATTAGGGACAGGGTGTGGTGGCGTGTGCTGCTGCTGCTCACCCTGTCAGCTCAGGGGCTGACATGTCATCGTGGACTGAAGTGTGTGCATGGGTGGTGTGCTGTGTTTGCTGGCTATCCTGTGTTAGGTAGGTTAACCTGAGGCTAACCTCTGTGCCGCTGTGTTTGGGGTTTAGTGTTAGAAGTGTCTCTGGACACTTCTGGGCTCTCTCAGGTGAGAAGATGCCTTTCTCATAGGGGTACAAAACCTCAGAGTACTTTTGTACTGAGAGGGAAGCAAAGTGTCCCTATTTCTGCAGAACAGGCTTAGATTTCCTTCAGACTAGGCAATAACCAAGTTATGTTTGTAATACCATTTTGATTATACACACCACATGTATGTTAACGGTGAAAAATATACTTCAAGTTTTGCGTTGTTTGGCTTTTCTCCATCTCTTCTGTCTCTTCTCCAAGAGATTTGCAAGGTAACCCAACTTTAGTAAACCGAAAGGGAGTGCATTACTTTTATCTTGGTTTCGGCACAAGGCTGTGATGCAGTGGGGAACATGGCACCTCGGAGAAGAGCTGCATTCCCTCCTGGAGACTGGGTACAGCAGATTTTAAAAAGTGCATCCAAGCTCGGATCTGTGGCTTCCCAGGCAGCACTAAACTACTGCTAGGCTACGAGGCCAGCTTTACCGATTGTTTTCCAAGTGGATGTTTTTGTCACGTTTAATAAGAGCACATTGATGAGACAGCAGTGTGTAAGCTGAGTTAATGTCTGTTATTTCTGCACTACCATTACTTTTTATTGCCATTATCCACACAGTGGCGAAACTTAAGTGAGCTTTTTCCTTCCCGCTGAGGATTTTCTCCCCAGAACTGATGATCTCACAAGTATCCCCACTCTTTTCACGTAGGATGAAAGAGTGAAAACGACTTTTGTTGTTGTGGTGGTGGTTGGAATGACACCGTAAACCCGAAACCGTGTCGGTGTAGCAAGCTCGGGTCGTGTGTCCTTCAGCCGGGCCGGGCCGGGCGGGCGGCGTTCAGGCCGCCTCGGCACCGTGCAGGGCATTTGTGTAATGGCTGGTGAGGTGGCAGGGAGCTCTCCCCGCTCCCTCTGGCTGCTGCGCGTCTGAAATTACAGCTTTGTCTTTGAAGCCGGGCGCTCTGTTAGCGTCGCCATGGCGACGGGCGGGTAATGGCCTCCGCCGAGCCCAGCCTGGTGTTCAGCGCAGAGCGCGGCCCTGCGAAGGCCTCGCTCGCTGGAGCGCTCACTGAGCTGTCCCCTCTTAGAGAATGTTTAAAAACTGCGCTTTTACATGGCCGTACCAGATTAATAGTCATGGTTTATTTCGTTTTAACTGCGGGGATAAAAGCATTATTCCATTAAATGGGTAGCTTTTTTCCCCCCTCCTTTGGTTTATGCATTATTAACACAAGCTTTCCTGTTTTGCTTGTAACATTTTATAGGCCCTTTCAAACATGTAGACAGATTTGCTCTGCTGCTCTTTTATTTTTCAGGACTTAACCCTTTCTCTTCTTGATCTTGTCTTCAAAAACTTGGAGCTCAGCCTCCAGCAGATTTGGTTGCTCCCATTTAATGTGTTCAAAACCAGAAAAAAGCTTTCTTTTTATTATTATTATTATTTTAAAATTATTTTTTCAACAATTCTGCTTTTCTGAAGCACTCTGAAAAGCAATGCAGATTGGTCTGTCCTTGTAATTTAATTGAAGCAGATGCTGAAGTCAGCACACATGAGCCTTGATATGATTGTGGAGGGTTTGGGTTGAGGAAGTGTTTTGGGGTTGCTTTTAATTTGTGTGCCCATCTTCTCTTCTGCCCATAATGTTTTCACCCCATACTCTTTACATGTAGCATTTTTGTTGGCAGCCTTCAAAAGAGATGCACCTCATGGTTGAAGGACTGGGGAACAAAACATCCAGAACAATCCTGGGGACGCAGTATTTACGTCTACCACCTTTCTTGTTAATATGGAGCTGGTGAAATACATCTAGACAAGTAGAAATATTGCTATAAACACAAGCTGCAGGCTTTGTTTCACTTTTGCAGTGCTCTAAAATATAGCTTTCATTTTAGTCTCTAGTCAGAGGCATATATCCAAGTGCAGTCAAATGCTGTGGATACAGGGATTCAGTCATCCCTGCCGATACAAATGCCTGTTACAAACTTGGAGGGTAACAAGCAAACCTGGAATTCATATTTTCTCCCATCCCCCTCCCTGCCTTTTTTTTTTAACTGTGAATTTGTTGTATGGGGTGCTTACTGGCAACTTGCTTTGTCCATCTGTATCTATCACAGATCCTTCTGTCTTAAAACTTCCTAGGACATCTCCGGAAAAGGCAAATATTCCTCATTTTTTGTACCCCCTGCGGGATGGACTTGCAGCTTCTGGACAGTGGACCAAAACGCTGAGATTTATTTCACCTACAGAGCTGACTACAGACTGTGCTCGGCTATCTGAGCGGGGAGGTTGTGTGTGCAGGGCTCCTGCTCTCCCTACCACATCCATCTCCAGCATCCATGTGACTCCTGCAGACACCTTTGGTTCATCTAAAACTCAAGGGACGTGTATTTGATGCCTCAGGGAGTTCCAGGGTAGATGGGCGATGGACGGGCATCCCAGCTCCCTGGCCACCTGAGATCTGCATGAGGCCTGTATCTACTCCTGGTCAACAGCAGATGTGGGCTGTGTTGCAGGCCAGCCTGGAGTTGGTGTGTTGTAGTGTTCATGAATGTGGCAATAACATACATTTTAAAAAAATTCTTTTTATGTGTTTTTAAAATTCTGTTTAAATATTAAAAAAAAGAAAAAGGCAATGATGGGTAAATCTGCTCCAAGTGTGGATATAGTACTGTACAACTGCATATATTAAATAGACTGGACCAGAGGCTTACTCTCATCTCCATGCTTTATAGGTATGAATTTCATCCTTTGAGTTTCATTCCCCTTAAATCTGCAAATTCTGGGAAAATTAGACAAAACAGTTTACATTCCATGAATAAGAAATTACTAATTGCTTCTAAAACAGGCATATCTTTATCTACACAGGGCTTTTCAAAGTTGCTGCTTAATCTTTTTTCTTTTTTAATCACTAAATAAACATGTCTCAGCAGTCACTGGATGTGAAACCAAAACCTGGATGTGGACAAAAAGCAAACACACTACGCTAATTTTCATTAGCATATCCTATCTCCTAGAACATTTATTTTTTCATCTCCTTGTAAATTGATTTTTCACGTGCTTGTGACTGATATTTGAACTGTGTGTTTGTAGTAACTGACTTATGTAAAAGGCAGGTCCCGGATCTCCCAACATGAATATATTATGGAGGTGACCTCGTGGGTTCATAGTTAAGGTTGCACTGAGTTCTCACTTAAAACGAGGTTTAAATCCCTTAATTAAACATTAAAACTCACATGAATTCTCAAACATGGACTGTTTCAATAAAGAGGATAAACTTTAATTATTTAGGTACTCAATGTTCTTCTTAGTGCTGTATTTGCAGAATTCAGAACAACTTGAAATTATTCCTTCTGCAGGTTATTCCAGAGTTCCTGGTATTTTCGGTTTCTCAATTCTTTTTAAAATCTTTTGTGTAGATCTTTTGTTGCTGTAATTGTCATATCTCTGTTGACTTCATCAAACTATGACAATTTTCATAAAATAATTTAACTAAAACCAGTTCGGCTTCAACTGTAATAATGCATGATGCAAAAGGACATATAGAAGATCAGAATGCTCTGTATGTTTTATTACTTCCTTGCCATGGCAGGCAAAAAGTATATTGGCTTCTTGTAGGTGATATCAGTCTTTGATTTGGAATGAGAAGAAAAGACTAGAGAGCCTGTTGAAAAAAACCAACCACATGGAAAAAAAATCCAAACTCAAACACCAGTAGCATCTCTTCCATACAGGTGACTTTTTCCAAGTCAGTCAATGAACAACAGCTACAGTTGTCCCAAATGAATGTAAATTTCACTCTACTTTTCCACTTCTCCTTATTCTTAGAGGACTCAGTTCAGACTTTTCTGAAGTGGTTTTCTTCACTCATTTCAGTGGGCTTAGATTAGGCTGAGTAATTTTTAACATCTGTTCCACCCAGTTGCCACCCTGTTGCTCTCTATCAGTGTCTGTTTTGAGCCCCTTGGACACAGTCTGCAACCCTGTTGTACACAGCAGCTTATGCTCTACCTGTAGCGACCAGAAAATACGTCTCTCCTTGATAACATTGTAGTCTTCTGCTGAGCTATAACAGCACCCTTCAGCACAGGTAGAAGCCTTGCTGAAAACAATATATTTGCAAACTATTCAAAAATGAACAAAAATTCGTTTAGAAACCAGTGTTACATAGGTTAGTAGTGTCTTTATTCAGAGCTCTAAGCCTTCAGCCATTCCTCTGACTAGCTGGAAATAGAGACAAACTGGAGAAAAAAACCAACAAATTCTCATTAGCTTATGGTCCATGGAATGTTTTTTAAGTCTTTTTTAGGTCAGGATATCTGTTTTTCCATCGTTTTTAACTGACTGCCACTCTAGTCTCTTATGCCTATTAGTTAAGGTCTCCTGCCCATTAAAACACAGCAGCTGGTACTTCTGAAATTATTTTTGAAAAAAATTCTTGTCCTTGTTGCCAGCAGCAGCTAGGGCCTACAAACATATTTAATGCTTATATGAGAAAGCATCTATATGAGAGCATGCTAGTTCTTGAATTTTGCAAAGCACAAGCACTATAGCCCGAGATTGCATACCAGTTCCATAAAAATTCAGAAGTACTTGTTAATTTGAAGAGTTGCTTATTTCTTTAGACATTGGATGAAGAACAAAATTCACAGGAAGTTATTACTGTCACTGTTGCAAGAGTAGGTTCTCAAGATCTTCCAGAGTGGGGATTGATATGATGGAAGTGAAAGAGTTTGTTGCACTTGCACACTGCAAGATTCATGTAGAAAAGCATGTGAACAGAAGCTACTGGGCCTGAAATGTTCTTTTGTTGGTGATGTTCTTGCATTTCACTGACTCTACTGTGTGTATACTTGAGCAGTCTGAAATAAAATGTAGTGGAGAGGAATACATGAGAGCAGCTAGTGGTGAAGTAATGTGAGAGTCTAATTTGTATGGGTTGGAATCTTTGGCAATAGGACCATATCAGCGGTATTTTCATATTTTTGAGGGTTTACTAGCCTGTGTAAATTCTCTTCATTCTTTTTGGTGGGGGAAGGGGAATGTTAAAAACCCTAGATCCACACACGGTATATACACAGAGACAGCAAGGGGTTAAAGAGATGTAATTATGCATTCTTCAGTAAGTGTTCTGCAGTCAGCAGTACAGCTAGCTGTGCAGGAAGCGGGAAAAAAAAAAAAGATGACGGAGGGAGAATATGAAGAGAAGGTCAGATCCAAGGATTCTCTTAGGGTGTTCTTGTGTTTGCTTTTCCTTTGTGACTTATTATGCTCTGTCTTGGTAGAAACAGAAGAAAGCATTATGGCCTGTTGGTTCCTCCTACTGATAATGTAAGCTTAATCCTTATGCTTTATGGTAGTGGTAGAGGTTTTATTCAAAAACTAAATATGGATTTAGTTTTTGAAGGAGTTCTGAGTCATCCCAGTGCTTGCCGTGGTCCTTGTTCCCCAGCTCTTAGTTATTGCCCAGTTCATTGCAGCTTGTGAACACAAAGCATTTCAACAAATGCCATTTGGTCAGAAGTGGTTCACCCATTCTCTTAGAGAGGATTTGAATTTCCAGCAAATCCATCTACTAGAAGTAGTTTGGTCTGCAGCTTTTCAGGTGCTTTGGATGGATGAATGGAAATTCTTGCACAGCCAGGATTTCAGGCTGACCTGACTGGTAAAGGTAAGCTTTCATCACTCCTGACTTCAGCTTTTGGGGAATCAAGGGGAAAATGTACCCTGCCATACGTGATCGTTACGTTCCTTACGGGTGAACCAGGAGTTTGTGGAGTGTTTGGGACAGTTGCAGTAGTAAGGACGGGATAACTGGGTTGTGCGCTACCCCCTTACTTCCACCCTGTGACTTACCTGAGGTCTGACTTGCTAAGTCGCTCAGTGTACCAGATCCTTCTTTCTTAATTAAACTTTGTGATTTGCAGTTGGATTTCAAGATAG
Source organism: Promerops cafer (assembly GCA_013398275.1). NCBI lineage: Eukaryota > Metazoa > Chordata > Aves > Passeriformes > Nectariniidae > Promerops > Promerops cafer. The sequence goes on along the minus strand of VZSE01003326.1, from coordinate 421,538 downwards.
CAGCAGAGCATTTCTGTGAGATGTTTGTGTGTTTGACAATACTGTAGTCTGAAAGAGGTGTTCGGGGATTTTCCCCCCTTTTTTCTTTTACATGATATGGTTTTCATTTTTTTTTTCTTTGAGTACTTTCCTGGTTCAGTTGTAGGGAAAAAACTGAAGACAAATAAATGAATGGGATTTATCCCTTCGTCCTTGAAAACAAAACAAAACACAATTAACACAAACACCTCCAACCCCCAGAATAGCTCTTCTTTTGGAATAAAGATCCTTAGCCTTGCCATTGACCTTATGGGGACAGGCTCTTCTGTTTCCCCCAGAGAAGGGAGAAGTGTGAGTCGGTCAGTTTACATTCTGGTGTGGCATGCCTTGCAATAAGAACCTTTATGTTAAGCTAGTTAATTGCACAAGTTGACTGAAACTGCAGCATTAGGGAATGGTCTGCCTCTAAATACAACTGAAATCTTTCCTCCCACCCTTTTAAAACACCATTTTAAAGCTATTGATTAGCTCCTCCTAGAAAAATAAAAGTTAACTCCCATCATGCTTTTCCTTTCCTGCTCTTAACTTTTATTTTTCTCTGTGTCTTTATAATTTTAACTCTGCAAAGCTCTAAAAGCATTGCTTCAAGGAGGAGGGGTAGTCTGGGAAGTCTATTTCCTAAAGCTTTTGGCCTTTCAAGGTTTCTCTTATGGTAGGTTGAGCTGTGCAGACGACTTGGATTGAGACGACAGGGGAGTAGTGTGCAATACTTTCTGCTTCCGATAGCTCTTTGTTGATCTAAGAGAGAGCACTTAGAGAGTGGTAGGTCATTTATGTGATTATGAAGAGCACTTGGTTCTCTCTTATTCAAGATGGAAAAATAATAGTTTTTGAATAAGAGGTTGCTGTCAAAATGACATTGAATGTGACTTTTCTTCCCTCTTCATTCCCTCCCCCACTAGAAGAAAAGCAGCACTAGACCTACTCAGGATAGGGCTGGATTTTTCCAACTCCATGTGACTTTTTCTTTTCTTCTGTTCTTTGTTCATTTTATTTCTCACCATTTCCTCTCTCTGTAATGTTTATACTTCTGAATGATATTTATGGTAACTAGAAATTTAAAAATAAGTGTAACGCATGTAAGACTATGTGGTTTTTTCAAGTCTTGTTTTTCCACTTTGCGGAATTAAGCTGCAAATGTGTGATGTGGTATCTGCTTGGGTGACAGATGTCCATTCCTGAATGATGCTGTGTTCCCTTTATGCTTTATTTATGGAGTGATTTGCTTCTAAAATAATCTCTTAATCTTTCTCAAACTACATTCTGCATGTGCTCTTTTTACATATGCCATCATTTAGGGTAATGGACTAAAAACTGAAATTACTCCTAAAAGCTTTGTTTCTAAAGCTAATAATAGTGATATAATACTGTCATTTTTGGTTTGATATGTCCTTTCAGAACTAGGTTAAGTGTCTTCTTCAGTTTTGCTCTGGTGGTTTTTTGGTGTGTTTGTTTCCTGTAGCACTGCCATAATGAAATTGTTTTTTAATTTCATTCACTTATCAAATCAAAAGACAACACTAATATGTCCTTTTTTACGTTAGGTTTGCTTTAATACCTCAGAAGAGGAGCTGTATCCCAAATTAGAATGTGATTGCTTAGAGTACAGAACATAATAATATATTTTATGAAAATAATTAATAGTTATTACTCTAGGGTTAATTTACTTAAACCAGTGTTGAACATCAGTAAACACTCTAGTTCATCACAAATTTCCTTTTGGTGAATTTTATGAAGCATGGTTTCAGCTTGGGGAAGGGCTGATCAGTGGAATATGTATAGTTCCTTATAGCAGGGAAGACTTTTTGAGATTCTCTTATTTGCAGTCTAAAATTAGGTTTGTATAAAGTATGTTAAATTTTTCAGGTGTTTGCCTATTTACACATTGAAAATAACTCAGCTGGGATTTCAACATTATGCTTTTTGGAAAAGCAAAATTGGTTTGGAGCCAGTTTGGAGAAAGACATCACTGAAATGTTTTGTTTATATTCTTGCTGAAGTGTTGTGGGGGGGGAAAGTATTTTTTATTTTGTTTTATTTCATTTTTTATTCTTAAATATGAGTGTTAACAGTGAACAATGATTTTAATTACACTAAGATACTTCGAAGTTAAGTAGGAGGTGTTGAGAACTTACATGATTTATTATTCAACCATTCAAAAAAATAAAGAAAATTGTGTGCAGGCCTGAAATACCATAGTGATGCCACTGATCTTCAATTTCCAGACTGTGGAAAGTTCTGAAAGTTGAATTTGGCTTCCCATAGAAAGTAATCTCACTTACTTTTAGTCCTAGATTTAGATTTTTTTGGACAGTAGTATTTAATTATTTTTAATTCTATATGAAAGCACCGGATCCATTATGAGTACAGATGATGAGTATTGAGAAGTCAGCAGTGAACAAAAGCTGTAGTTCTGGCTCTAAGCTGTAGTCTTCCTGAGCGCACTTGCTGTGCAGCAGCCCCTGAAGTCCACAGGTTTTCTGGAGACCTCTTCGATTCCTCTTAGGGACCTTATTTTACAGAAACTTGGCCTTGCTCCTTCAGTGGCTGCTCAAGCTGTCCCATGCTGGAGTGGGGCTGGATGAGCATTTTAGTTCACATCAGGCAAAGGTTTTTGAAGCGACTCTGGGTTGAGCCCTTCACCATTTGATTCAAGTTACCCAGCAGGCAAGGAGCGAGCTGGATTCCTTTTGGATGAAACAAAACTAAAAAATGTGCCCCAGGAGCCTGCCTAATGCACTCCAGCTGCTCGTGGGTACTCGGTCCGTGGGCCAGCCCGACAGAGAGCCCTCCAACAGGGGTACAGCCTGGTGTCAGGTGCTCCACACGGAGCTCTCCCGCCTGCTCCAGGTCCTGTGGAGCCGCACCGCTGGCTCGGGCAGGCACTGCCTTCCCTTCAATGCAAGGTGCTGCTGGGCTGCATCTGGATGTTTTACATAAGGTCTGGATCCAAAGCCTTTGAAGTCTTTGAATGACTTCCATTGACTTTAATAGGCTTTGTGGCAGGCCCTAATGATTTGGTTGTGATCTGAAAAGGGATGTTCAGAGAGTTTTCTGTAATGAGAAAATGTTACCTTTTAAAGAATTGAGTTCAAATAGTCTGATCAGTTCTCAAGTGGAAGTGAGCTTCTTGATATCTCCTGGAATCCTTTTGTCCCTGTCAGAAAAACCATCAGAAAATTATTACTCATTGCTTAAATAAGGTCCAAGGTTGAAATTAGCAGAGGAGTTTTGGGTCATGGATTGAACTGCACTGACAAGGAGTGGAGAGATTTGCACAGTGCAGGTGTCTGCTCCTCTCGAAATCGTGCGGTAAGACCCTTATTCTTAACCAACAGCCACTTTCTTAACAGTTTTGAAGTAAAAATCCAGAAGAGAGGAAGGAAAAACTCAATGTTCATTTGTATTAATAGTGTTCTGAGTGATACCATATGTCTAAAAACAGTGCCAATGAAAAAAATCTCAGGTTTGTTTTAAAAAGCAAGGACAGAAAAGAAGGCATTTCACTGTCCTACTAACCGGAATAACAAAACTACCAGTTTTTTACATTTCCCTGTATCTCACATGTTCCCTTGAAATTTTCTCTCTCATCCAGAATTTTCACAAACTATTTTTTTTGGCGTGTAATTGCATTTTTTTTTATCATGTAAGGTGTCATTTGATCAGTATTCAGAAAAGCTTTCATTTTCCTGCTTCCTCTGAATCCTTTCTTGTGAGGCAGGAAATCAACTTACTGCTTTAAAAAATTAACATGGACAGGTTGGATCTGTTGAACTTCTGCTTCTTTATTTACTGTATTATTTTGTTTACTTAGTCTTCATCTTGGCTAAATTGCAAAAATCTGTGCTGTTTTTTTCTTCCTAAAACAGGTGTATGGTATAATAATGATGTTTAAGCAATCTGGGAACAAAGTGTAGCTCCATTTCATCATTGGACACTAGGATCTAGTAGAATGTGCATTTATAATTATATGTAATTGCATGTGTCTTCCTATAATGGTTTGTCTTAATATTTTTATTTGTACATGTGCATGGAAGAGTTCCTCTGAATTTGCACTGGGACTGATTTAACACAGTTATCCTTGTTTTACATCTGCGTAATTACTTTGAAATCATTGATCTTACACTGATAGAAAATTGCAGTAGTGGTGAATTAGGGTCGCACTCTTGACGGTGCTTTTTATTCCAGTTGAAATACTCTGCTGATCCAGGTGAGGATGAAATGTACTAAGCTGTGAGACGTTTCACTGATTGGGTTCACGCTGCTTATCTGTCAGCGCTTCCGTTCCTAGGAGCTCTGTTAAATGCAGTTATTTCTGTGTGCCTTGGAAATGCAAAGGAGTGGGGAGAAAAGTTAAAATCAAAAGTCCGTGGTATTCTAGTATTTACTTGCTGGCTGTAGCTGAACAAAGTGGTCCTTAGGGTCTTGCACTGTATTTTTGGTGAAGACATTATTCTGTCCTTCATCTTTGAGGGCATTAGCTTTAATAAAAGAAAAAAAAGAAGAGAACATCTTTAGACTCTTTTTATTTTTCCCATCTGCTTTGAAGCAATAGATTAGTGTGTTAAAAGGAAAGGATAGGCTGGTGTTTTCAGGCTGGTGGTTTGTGTTATCAGGATGTGGGGGGTGCTGGTGGCATTCAGAATAAATAAAATGCACAGACAGGGCACACCTGCGCTTGTGTATCCATCAGCCATTCACAATCCCCGTGTTCCTCTCATCTCTGATCCAGACCTTGGAAGGGATGGAAGTAGACCAGCTGATAGTCCTCAAATAAGCCAGCCCCGTGTACCATCCTTTTGTTTCATTTTCAAAACCTCCTCTATCGGAGGGAAGCAGTCGGAGCCTGCATGCTGTCATGCAGATCTGGAGGGCGTTTTTTGATGCTGGGGCCTGGTGTTGCCATGGTCTCAGCTGCCTGGCTTATTCGCTCATCCCGGAACCTCTGGCTTCCATGGCTGGAAGTTGTCGGGGTGCTGCCAGCCTGACACTGGGAGTCTGTGTGGCTGGAAGGATGTGGTGCCACCACCCAACTGCCTTGTTTCTCCCTTCCTTTCAAGATTAGGAAAGCAGGTGTTAAGTCTCATTTTGAGAATTTATTGTTATCTGTTGCTGATGCTTTGGAGACCACTCTGCTTACCCGCCTAATAGCCAAATGCAAGCTAATAGTCTGTACAGGCCATTGAAGCCTAAAATCCTGCTAATTCCTTCCTCTAATGAATAATCCCTGATCTCTGTGTGTGCCTTGACTGCGGAAGGGCTAATTATGAAACTCATTGTAAGGAAAATTTCGGACTCATGATTTCTGTGCCTGGGATTTGTAAATAAATAATGCGCCTGTATGTATACCATGTATAAAGTATAGCTTTCATATGTAAAGTTTAATATCCCTGAAGAAATATAGTTAAAATAAATGGGATTGTAAAACATTTCTTTTGCTCAATGGATTAATCCCTCATAGTTTAGGGAATAGGTTGCATATTCTGTATGAAAGGTTGTTCATTTTAACCCTTAGGAGAGGCATCATAGGTTCTGCTGGTAAGTAAATTTGTTAATAGCTTTGAAGAAAGAAGCTTCTTCCTGCTGCAGAGCGGGAGGTGGGATTCTGCACTGAGTCCTGGGGTCCCCTGTGCTGAAGCCTGGAGAGCCTCCTTCTTCGCCCCGCAGGTAATTCAGAGAAAGTGTTACCTACTGTTCCTTGCCTGGAAATGTATGGGAATGGTAAATCTGGTTCTCTGGGTTTGAAGCATGCTTGTAAGAAACAAGTCTAGTGATCTTTTTATTTCAAATTAAAAACAAACAAACAAAAGAAAAACCACAAAAAAACCAAACCAAAAAACATCTAAGCAACTGAAGTAGTGGGATAGAGATGTTGCATATATTATAATGAGCACCAGAGGACTCAGGATGTGTTCATTCCCAAGCTGCATGATTATTTCGTGTTGTGAAGGGTTAGCTTTTCAATTGCAAAGCTTAATCACTTTTCAAATGAATATTTCATAACAGTTATTTTTTCATCAAATATACAATGGCATGCTTATTTTGTGCCTCATGTGGTAGACATTAGTTTTCAGCAGCTTTAAATTCCTTTTATTTCTCCTCATCTCCTATTCTTGTTTTCAGCCATGGAAGGGCAAGAAAATACTTGGAAATGTTTCCTGATGAGTGGCTAATCTTGTGGCTGAGAGCTAGGAAGAACCCAGAAGTTTTATTAAAACTGGTCCCAAATTCCTAAAACATTTTAATTTATTTCGTGCTGAGTGCAGTTTTTGTGACTGATTTTAAATATTTTAAACTTAATTTAAAATGAAAACATGACTGTAACAGACCTCTGCCACTACAAGGAAACTCAGTTTAGTGATACAGCACAGCTGTAGTGCTCTCTTACTACTTTTTTGTTACTGAATGATGAAAGTTATCATAAGAAAGCTCAAGTGGTTGATTATGCTTTAGTACAGCTTCTTTTTGCTGGAAGAGTTGAGCAAGGGGGGTCTGTAGCAACTTGTGTAGGGTTTTGAAAATTGCTGTGGCTTAGGGCAAAGGTTGGAGAGCATCAAGGTGGTGCCATTGCCCCGTTACGTAGCTTTCAGACCTTGAGTTGGGGGAGTTTCTGTAGCGTGCTAAGTTGGCTCATGACTGCTTTCTGGATATCTTGGAGCGCTTTGGCAGATGGATGAAAATTAAACTTGGAGGTTTTGAGTAATATTAATAGGCCAAACTGGCTTGAAAATATGAGATGTGCAAAGCTGACAGTAAGACACCCTCACCACTTTTTTTCTGTTCTTTTATTCAAGAATTCCATTAATACTCACCTGTCTAGTCTGCTCAAAATTAATTTTTTTTTTCTTGGAAGTATGCAATAAAATAAATATTTATAAAATATCAAGTGTTGTTTTGACTAGACAGACTACTTATTTTACTTTTCTAGCTATTTTGTTCTCATACTTTACACAGAATATAGTATTTGCCTTTTCTTCAAAACAATAATCTCTAAAACTCATTTAGTCACATACATAAGGCACAAGATAGTCTGGAATTGAGAGCAGTACAATGCTTTTTGCCTGCACCCATATGTATTGAACCAGTACTTTGAATGTACAAGCTGCACACAACTGGTGCTCTTCCTAGGAGTATTTTACGGGATTTTCCAGCCATATACTCCTCAGTATTGGACAGTAATGTATCCAGTAAATTGAAGGACACTGGAATCTTTCACACATAAATATGTGATAAGGGCTTGGAGCTTCCTGACTCTTTCAACTCTTATTAGGTGGTTGGTGGTCATGAGCTGCAAAGTCCATAATACACCCTTAGTGTACACTGTCACGTGGAGAATTTCAGTGTCTTAAGAATTTCATGGTTTTTAGTGCATAAAACAATCTGCAGAAATAGTTGCCTTGCTGTTTGGAATTATACAGTGATGGGTTGCTGCTGTAGTACTCTGATGATCCAAACAAAACAGTGTCAATCTGTATGACCTAAGAGGGAGTGTGCTGACCTCACGAACATCAGCACATTTCTTCTCACAACAGTCCTGGGAGGTAGGAAGTTGTATTATTACTATCCCTGCTGAGTATCTATGGCACAGAAAGATGAATTGATTTGCCCAAGGTCATGGAGGAAGTGAGAGACAGAGGTGGAATTTTATCCAGATACTCTGCCTCCTGGTCAAATGCCTTAATCACAGGACCATAACCCCTTAATTTGTGATTTTGTTTGCTTAACTAGGTGGTCTTAATGCTGCGTCTTAAAAGCCTTATTTTGCCTTTTGTCAATCCTCATCCCATATGCCTTTTGTCCGGAATAGAAACGTAGTGAAAAGGATTTTTAGGGACTTCAGGTTTAAGTGCCATCTGTTCTTTCATATACGTATGTATAAATTGTAAGATTATAGATATTTGCACTTTGTTTGGTCATGTAAATCTGACTGTTGAAACTGCAACATAAGCAAAATACATTCCATTATTTTATTTAATTAATATAGTTTCCCCCCCAATGTTTTTGTGGCAGAGAATTCATCACAATAAAGGATTAAACTGCCAAAAGAATATTAGCTGTTAGTGGTGTGTTGACTCATTATATGCCTTCCTGTGTTCGGAGCCATTGTGCTCCACAGTGAGCAGGGGATGGGGCTGTCCAAGGGGAGCACCGCAGTGACCATTAGCGGTTGATTAAAAGGGAAGTGTATGCAGTGAGGAACTGCTCATAAATTATGTCCTTCCAGCTGGAGTTTATCTGTGTAAAAGGAGCTGCCAGCATCCTTGCTTGTTCATTTGGCATCTGAAAACACACGTGTAGTCAAAAAGCATTAGGGAGTGGTCTGTAATAAGTGTCTGCACACAGCTGCCTTGTACATGCTACAGGTACATGGACTACTTGTGGGTAACTTCATCTGGTGGTGAGCCCTGTGAGAGAAGAGGATGTGGAACAGCTGCTGGGACCGGCCCAGGCGCTGGCCTGCCCCTGAGGTCTGACTGCTCATAGGAGTGACCGTACGGGAGCTTCCCTCCTTCCTGTCCAGACAGTGAATGATTTGGCTGTGGGGAAATCTGCATTCAAGTCTTTGCAGCTCGTGGTCAAAGTGGGTTTTCAATCACTAGCCCAAGGCACACACTTAATATATAGAGTGCCTTGATGTGGTGCCCTGCTTTGCCACTGACACGTTTGAACCTCAAAGACAGCTCCTAGCTCTATAGATGATAGAGAACAATAATGTAGAATGATTTTTTTTCCTTCATTCAGTATTTATATTCGGTTTCTCTTTACACTAAAAAGAAAGTACTGAAAAGTTACATGAAGTGAATTCAAGTCAAAGGTGTTTAACGTATGTGAAGGAAATGAAGCTTAGATTTCAAGCAGTGATCAATGAAGTATAGTATTGTATGATCATTACCGAGCAATAAAGCAGGAAAGGAATTATCACAAGGATGTATATGCCATTCATCATACCCTTTTAATACCCCTTTTTCTTGCTTGCTTTCTTTTCATTGTCTCCTATGTTTTATGTTCTTTGATCCTGTGTATGGGAATAAAGTTCCCTCCTTCTGTCTGACATTTTCACCTACTGTTATACAATGCCAGCTTAGAAGAGTACTTCGGGGAAAGAAAGTCTATATACTCTGTGCTTTAAAACTTTGAATGGGATAAAAATACCTCATGCTTCAGGTTTTGTAAATTTTGTGAGAAATCCTGCTATATTGCATCTATTCTGAGCACTGTCAGAAAGTCAGTGGCTTTGCTGGAAAACAAACATTGAAAATGGGAATAAAACGTCAGCTCTAGATTTGATGCAACTGAAAATTCTGTAATATCAAAACATAACCTGTACATTACTTGCTGCAGAAGAACAGTGGTGGCAGAGGCATCAGGGTTGCTTCAGTTCTGGATTTTTTTGTGCCCTACTAAGTGACCAAGGCTGCCAAATGTCTATCCGTGTATGTTATACAAAAGTAATTAACTAGCCATGAGTTGTTCTGCATGTAAAGAGGCTTGAGAGTCTGAGATGAAAGATGCAGTGCTATAAATGTCCTCACATGGCTTCTCAGGACAACCTTCCCCAAGTTCTGGCACACTTCGCTCAGATCTGATGATGGCATTGTCCAGTGAATCTGGATGGATATCAGTCCCTGAAGTGATGCATCACAGCAGACCTTCTGCCGAGGCAGTGAGGTTAAGAATAACAAATTCAGGGCTTGAAGCATAATGTTAAGCAATGCAAACTGAGATGTAAATTATTAAAGTTTTTGTTTGACGATGAGCAAGTGCACAGGCCTCTTCTCAGGAGGAAGGGTGACTCAGTTGTATCCTTGAATTGATGTATCAGGCTTCTGTGACATCCTAAGATTTGATGACAGGTCCATTAAGGAGAACAAAATAGTAATTTATAATTTCTGGAATAAATTAGCATGTGCTATTATACCCTAGAAGCTTTTTCTTTGTGGGTTTGTTTTTTCTTTTCTTTTTTTTTTTTTTTTTGGTGGTGGTGGTGGTAAATAGCATTTAAAAGATATTTACAGCTTCATTCAAAAGAACAGAACTTTTAGGAATCTGCCTTGAAATGTTCTTAATTAAGATGCAAAGAAATTTATCTCAGTGCACTGTGTAGATATTAATCAGCGTAGGTGGAAAATGGGAACATACATGATTAGTGATAGTATTTTACCTTCAAACCTTGAAAATGGCTTAAAATGAAACACTCTTAAATCCCTTGTCACCCCAAACAATATAACACACCATTTTGACTCTCTAATTACCAAGCCTAATTTGTTAATTTCAAAGGGGAGCACAGCAGCCTATGAAGGCTCGCAGGACTTTGAAAAGAGCAATGCAGTATAATTAAAATGATCAAGTGGATCTAATTCCGGTTGGGGGGAGATGTCTTCCCTCGTAAGGTTGCTTCAAATTGAATTGGAGTTGGCATATATAGCCTTTAATGAGGTAACATCCCCAGATAAAACATCTGACTTGCTGTTTATTTTAGCCTACATTTATTTGCAGGCTTTTATAGTAAGAGGGCTCTGTCTAATGGTCCTGTGAACCTGAGTGCTGCTCCCAGCATAGCAACTGGCCTGCTGCATGGCTGTGGGAGAGCATTACGCTCTCAGTGCTGAAATTGGTTTATGTATGTTTCTGATGCATCCATCACTGTGACAATTATGCTTGAGAAAAAGCAAAATGCAGAAGTGATGCTCCTTGTATCTCTTTCCATGGGTAGTGGTGGTGAAAGCATTAAAGAGGCCATTTCCTTCCACTGTCTGCCTCCGTGGGGTAACTGTGTGACGGCCAGAGTTGAGCTTCAGCTGGCTTTTGGACAGAATTTTCCTGGTAAATACTTTCCAGCCATATTTTTCTGGGCTTATACAGATGTGGTCTCCCAGTGGATACCCATCTGCCAAAATGTTCCTGTTCATTCAGGGGCTGTGTCTGTCTTGTGGGGCTGGGTTTTGGGCATGGGTTGGTAATTTGTTGGTTGTTTGCAGTGGGGCTGTTCACTGGTTTGGTTTAGTGTCCCCTCCACCCCTCACCCCAGGTAGTGAGCATCAGTGTGCATCGTGCTGGGCTTTAAACTCCTGTATGAAAGTAGTTCGGTCTGTTCCATGTTAAAAAGATAAATACCTAATCTCGATATCTTCCTGATCAAAACACTTCAGATTGACTACAGTAGGAGGTTTCTTGTTTTGTTTTGACTCTTCTGGGTGTTTTATCTTATAATGCCCTGTAATAATAAAGCCATATGAATCCTCAGCTTATTATTCATACTCCTCTGTGAGCCACAAAGGAGGAATTACGGAGCCTTGCATTTTAAAATAAAAGGTTCTGTGAAGAAGATGAAGCTTCTTTAGCAAAACGCCTTGGTAGTGAATCCCATGGCAGGAGGACAGCAGGAAGAGGAAGGGAGGGAGGAAGGGAGTAGCTACCTCAGGGATGAAGCTTGAGGGGGTAATGCTGTTCTCTTCTTGTTTCTTGGGCAGATCTTCATACTTTTACCCCCACCTATTTGTTTTGACCTGTGTATTGGTGGAGTGGGTAGGCTGCAATTAATAGATACCTGAGTTCAGAGGAGACAGAAGGGGGTGCCTGACCTTGGTCATGGTTTTGTATGGAAAGGCAGTGCTAATTCTGTGACCACTTGGTATCACCTGGGAGAGCAGAGGTTAATGTTTTGAAGGGGGAGGAAAAGCTGTTTGTATGCAAGTAACATTGAAAGGAGATATGAATATTTTAATACCCATGGTCAAGGCCAGTGGGTTGTACTACACACACATGTTCCATTCTGGCTGGACCCCTTCTGAGCACCATTTGTCTGGGCTGTGGAAATATAGCAGAGGTCTACACCAACAAATACATTATAATCTTCCTCTCTTCCTTTTCTCATGTACACAGTAAAACTTTTATAAAAGAAGGGGCCAGAAAGAATTGGGTAATGGTACATGGCTTCTTATTGTTGTCATCTTAGCAAGCCAGTGTTGCCTGTGATGTCTGCTGTGATTGTAAACTAATACTGTATTTTCTGTTCAGATTGAAAAATGCACATCAGCAGAATTACCAGCATCTCTAAAGAAGGTTTCTTCTAACATTTTTTTGTTTCTGTTGATCTTGAACAGCGTTAGCAGCATTTGCAACAGAAGACAAATCAAGAGTAAACATGAAAAGGAACTCTTCTGCTTATGTGGTGGGGTTTTTTTTCTTGGCTTGCTTTTATTGTATCATACTCAAGAAAGACACAGTAAAAGAAAGAGTGCTTCTGTCTACAGCCTTCTGAACTAATTACTTTCCCACTACTCAGAAAAAAGCTGGAATAGGTAGCTGCAGTAAAACAGAAGTGAGTGAGTGTGTGTGTGTGTGTGTGTGTGTGTGTGTGTGTAGAATATTAGTAAACATTTCTAATATGCCAGTCCTTCATCCTCTGGCCATTAATTAGAAGCCTTTGATGTCCAGTATTCTCCAAATTATTAATGTAAAATGTTTGAAAAGAAAACCGCAGTACAAATTATGTAACAAAAGTATAAAGCAGATCTGTATAATTCAGTAGATAGATATTCAGTGGATATATAATTCGTCTCTAGATTAATAATTCAGTGCAAGGTAATTATTTTGTGCATTCTGTATTTTTTAATTTCTTGTGTGCGATTTGATGTAGGTAATAATAATAATGTTCACAACTCTGCTTCATAATGGTGTAGAGCTTGTACTTGTTGATAGAGAAAAATGCCATGTAAAACAAGTGGATTACACTAACATTTGAAATCTTTCTGTTTCTTTAACATGTCTAGCAACTACTGAGCCAAGTATGTAGAAGCCTTTACCCTCCTAGGTCAGATTCCAGCAAAGCCGTCTCGCTTTTATAGAATAATGCCATACGGCAAACTGACTCAGCTTTAAGCACCGCATATGGTCCCGAGGGGAGAAATTACCCATCCAAATGACGGGTGGATGGCAGGCAGGCAAGTTAGAATGTAGCTGCAGTGTGCTCATATTCTGTTTCACTAGGGCTGCAAACATTCAAAATAGCTGCTTGGTGTATTTGAATTTGATCCTCATAACAGTAAGGAGCATGAGGGGATTGGAAATAAAATAAGAACAATAGCTATTTCTCTTTACGCTGCTTCTGTAAAGTACTTCTGATACATTGCAGGGAATTAATGTCTTTTGGCATGGTTTATTTCATTTTCCAGAGTGGATCTGGTAAGTGAATGGGAATCAAATACAATTATAATAGCCTATTTCTCCTCCCTAAATAAAGTTTGGTATGCTCATATTAACTCATATGTCAGTAGTTGCTTAGTTCACATGAGTAAAAGTCAGTTTATAATAGCTGGGAATTTGACTAATTTTCTCATACTGGAGCTTTTCCTGGGAACCTACAGCAGTAAAGAATCCTAGTTGTGTTTCAGTCGACATTAAATGAGTAGAATAGCAGAAAGTGAGTTACATATTATGTGCTCTGAAAGAAACAAGAAGTAAATATCAAGCCCTAAATGATGTGTTACAAAACAGAGAAAACATTTTGGGGACAAACCCAGCTATTTTGTTAATTTGACAAGTCTATAACATATACTGTAATTACCATGAAATTTGAGTAAACTCAGCCATGTTGTTTGATAAAGTCATCGGCTGGAGTGCATTAGTGGTAGCTGTCCTGCAGCCTTGCACTGCTCAAACACTGTCATCCTGCCTGTTTGGTTTGTGGGGCTTTTTTAGTAACTTCTGCTATTCTGTTTTACCTTCTTACTGTACAATTGTAAATTTAGGTGAGCTGGCAAGGTGATTACTGGTCATTGTCTAAATTATGCTTCAGTGAGTGGCAGAATCAAGTGTAATCACTGAAGGACTGCAGTTGGAGTTGGGGCTGAAACTTCAGGTGAAGAAGGCTATGAAGTTCTTTCAGGAGGGCTGCTCAGATCTGCGCGGTTCAGGATTGCAATATGCTCTCCTCCAGCTAATCTCCGTGGCTTTTCTATTCCTGGCTGGTTGTCTGCTGGGCACAGTGCAGGAAGCCTGCTCCTGAGTCTGAGAGCTGCTGCCTCTCTAGCACCCCTGCTGAGGTGCACCTCTGCCTGATCCTGGCAGTAAACCTTTATGAAGCTGTGAGATAGATTGTGACATGTTTCTTCCTGTCACAGGCATGACCAGGTCTTTCAAGTGATCTTTGCTTTGAGAAGCAGTTTGTTGAAGAATTGATATGCTGCTTTGTTTTGCTTGTGTGCATTTTAATTTCCAGGCCATTCAGTCTTGATTTTTATGAAAAGGCGTACTGGCAAGTGAAACCTTTGGGTTCAGTTGCATGTATAGCCATGTTGACTCCTCCCAAAATCTTGGAATGTGTAAAAGCTGTAGAGTATACTCTATACTCTTTTAAATTTTTCAGAATTTGTCCAGATGTGTGAGTAGTGTTGAAATGTTAAAGAATTTACGTCACCTGTTGAGAGGCAGAATGTAGCATGCTATTTGTATTGCCTTAGTTTTGAGCTAGAAAACCATTTTTTGCACTCCTTGTGTGGTACTTGTCAAATCCTAGAATTAACTGAGTTTGAAGATGCTTCTATTTCTAAAGATTCATACAAAACCAATACATTTGTAGGCATTGTAGGGAATAACACCTGTTTCAGTGCAAGCTTGAACAATTGTCATTCTCATAGTCCTGAGTAAATAACTGCACCATCCTGGAAACTTTGTGAAGAAATGCATCTAATTGAAAAAATACTGTGGGTTTGGACCAGCCTTCTTTTTCCCAAGTTTCGTATGCTGTGTTTGCAATTAAATGAGCATATTTCTGAAATAACACCATCATATGCAAAATAGATTTTTTAAAAATTAATTTATTCAGAGATATGTTATTTATTTTTAATAAGCAGAATCTTGTATATACTGAAGTATCAAACCTAGGCTGCAATAATCATTCAGCACCTTTTTCCCATCCCCAAGCTGCACACTCGTGGTTCTTTCAAGTGTTTGTGGTAAATATGACTGTGACTGCAAAGTATGTAGGTTCTTTCCACATCTCTTGTTGCATCGAACTCCTGTATTATCTGTACCCATTCTTCTGGGGGGCAGAGGGTGGAGGAATCAATTCTCTGATTTCAGTATAGCACCAGCTTGAAGTTGTGTATTTTCTTCTTATTGAAGTAAAGCTAAAAGCTGATAAGAGAAGTCTTTAAAATCCTGTTTTAGACTGAGTACTAGATTATATGCTTGAAAGGAACTGAATAGGTATCTTTTACTGATGACAACCAGGACAGATGGAATTCACTTCCTAGGTTAACCTAATTTTTCAGGTTACTTTCAAAAAAGCGCTGCACTTGCAACCATTCAAAGATATTACTGACCAAATCCATGGAAAGGAAATTATTTGTATAAAAGGCACAACAAAAAGTGGCTAAAAAATGTTACTGAGTTTTTAATATATTTTTTCCCTTAATTTGATTTCATAATCTGCTGAAACCTGCCTCACTGGAACTTAAGAACATCTCTAGTTTGAGTGTTTTATTTAAATTTTAGACAGATGGTGGAGGGAAAAGAGCAAGGTTTTCTACATGAATTGCAGAATGAGATGAAAGAATTTGTTCATTCTGATTTAATATCTGCATTGAAAACCTTTATGTTTTAATTTCCAGGCATTTGAAAGTTTCATTAGCTTACTTAATATCCAGTACTGATGATTTCTTGTATTCATAGAGTACTTGATGCTTATACGCACTGTTTATTATGAACACTTGGGTGACTCGTAACTCCTTCCTTTTTCTCACCTTACGAGCAGGCTGGTAATTGTCAGAGCTTTTCATTTGTGTGTTCCTATTTCCAGTGAGGACACACCTAATAAAGATTTTTTTGTGTGCTTGATTTACATACTCCCACATTTCTGAATGTCTACATACGGTAAGCATTGTACAAAATCCATTGTCTTTCTTTAAGAGACATTGCCATTTCTTTCTGGAAAGAGTCGGGGACTGTTCGGAGTCTTGAGTTCTACTGCTTGTCTTTTCACACATTCCTAGTGGGAGCTGGAAGAAAGCTATTAGTACTTCTGTAATGTAGATACTTAATCCCTTTGACATCTTCTAAGGCTGGTAATATTGTTTCAAAAATCCAGAAAAACCGGTGTTTTCCAGGAAGGCTTGAAATTCCTAAGCTCATTTCTGAAGTATCTTACACTAAAACTACGCTATGGTATGTTTTCAGGGAAGATCCATCCTGGAAAAAAGCTTCTGATTGTCTTCTGCAATCCAGCATGGTTGGTGGGTCTGCCTGATTTCTACCCTGTTCTGCTGTGGGGTCCTTAACCCTCAAGGTGTTCATGCAAATGCTGGGCAGTTGTGCTGTCAGAGCCCCATCAGATGATTCCTAGTACATGTTACCTAGAGGGTGGGATCTTGAGCAGATTGATTTGATGGTCTAGAGAATTAGGAGCATGATTGCCTGGGCCTGCTGGTGGATTTCACATGGAAGTTCTCATGTGTCTGTTTGTAGAGAGCTCATTTATCACCATGTTAGTAATTCCATTTTGGACAGGCCTTATGACTGTGCACTCAAAGACGGGCGTGTTTTCCTGCTCTCCTCCTTGTGAGTTTTCCGAGCAGGTGGTTCCAGTGAAGGCTCACTTTGTCTCAGTGTTTTCAGGGAGGAAGGCAAAAGAGCAACTGACTGACTTGAATAACTAACTACTTTGCAATGGCCATGATACAGTTCTTGAGAGAGGAATATGCTTGTATGCAGAATGCTCTTCTTGCCATTTGACTGATAGGAATCATGCCTTGAAAGATACATTTCTGGTGCATATGGTTTATTTACATTTATCTGACCACAGATTTCAGTTTGGGCAGATGAAGAGCCATTTTGAGCTGATTTGTCTTTTAAGGGTATCAGGAACCTCTGCCTTGACATTTGCAAGCTTGGTGCTGCTCGAAGGATCTTCCTCACCTTGAAGCAGGGATTGTGTGAACATCCTTTCTTGCTCAGTGGGGTAGTAGTGTGTCAATGCAACTAAACCAAGAAAGGGTCCAAGAACATCTTTCCTAAACTGGGTTGCATCTCTGTATTGAATAAATTTGAACCTTCCTGTTCCAGGAAAAGAATCAGTAACATCGAACTAGGTACTCACTTCTTTTAAAACCTACCTGTTTAGTATGTTTGAATGGAAAAGTGAACTCCCGGAACTTCACAGCCCAATGACAAACAGGAAAGGGAAAGGGGAATGCTTACACAGTTGTAAGCAAGATCTGTATTTCCACCGGCAGTTTAAAATAATTTGGCTGTTGAACTTGTTTATGAAAATAGAAAGGTGAAAAGGCCAGGATTGCTAGTAAAGTCCTTTTCTCTCTATTGACCTCTTGAAAAAAAGTTACAGTAGTCACTGTTTTGTTTCAATTAAAAGGCAGCCCTGCCATGCTGTGCCTTAATCCTTGTAAAGAACTTTGCACAGTCCCACGTGTATGGGGGCTCATAAGACAAACTTACCTAGGACACTGAAGTAAGAGGGGGACAATACAAAATAAGCAAAAAAAACCAAGCACCCCAAACCCTCCTTTTCATCATCTTTTCAGGGTTAGGAAAAATCAGAATTTATGTTTATTTGAATAGATCTGTGTCAGTAGCACACAGGCTGCTGGGCTTCCCCTACTATTATCAGTGTAAAATACCTATCAGCTGTATCTGCTTTATGTTCTGTAGGCTGAAAACCAAGAGGATTTGTATTAAAAATACATAAATGACAGTATACTCTAGGAGCACTTTTTAGTGCTGACATTTCCCTCTCTGAATATTTTATGTGGGCACTGTACAGTGGCCAACACTTGACTTTGCTTTCCTGTAGTGGGTACATTTTGCCTGTTCTCATCAATTTTTTTTTTCCAATATATGAGAAAGAACTGTACAGTTGATGAGTGCTCCAGCAGTTGGCTTTCCTGTGAAACTACAAAGGGTTGTAAGAGCTGAGTGTGTAATCCATGTAGCTGCTTTGCTGTTCTCAGCCTATGTATTTTTAGACTGTGGCTCTCTGTAAATTCCATTCAAGCAGTATTACTTGGAGGGAGGGCATGAAAAAAACTTCCTTACCAAATTTTTTTTTTCCAGACTTTCATTTCCATCCATACAAGGACATTTTTTTAGGGTCAGCAAAACACTGTGAATTTGTTCTAATGCATGTTGTGCCTTCTGTGTTTCAGCATTTTAAGCTGTGAGGGATTTTTAGAGTGAAGAGGTAGACAAGAGCTTTGTCTCCTGTTCAAATAGAGAAGTTCAGCATTTGGTTTCACTAGTTACAGATTTACCGTTGGAAGAGGTAGGTAGGACTTAGCAGATCAACGCTATCATTCTCCAAAATATTCAGAAAAATGGCAAAAAGGAGGAAATCTGAAATTTCTGAATAGCTGGGACAATTTAGATAAGGGAGTTTAAACTTCAGAAATGTAAAGAAATGTGCATGTTCGCTAGAGACAATATATACCCTAGAAGAAGTAGAAATAAATCTGTGAAGTGCAATTGCAAGGCAGTCTTTTCTCATTTAATTGATATTTAAACATTGGCTAACATGGGTCTTTGGCATTGAACTGACATTAACGACCTTGGTTAACTTGGTTTTGAGCTTTTTATTTTATTACACCGGTTTGTTTGTTTTATGTTAATTTCACTTTAGTGCTTGTGTCCTTGTAAAATAGATTTTTTTCTTTTTAAAAACAAACATCAAACATCCAGAATATCTGTTTTGTTTTAATATTTAAACATTTACACACATCTTGGGCATAATTATATATGCATTTTATAGCATGAGAAAGCAAACCATATTGATTGTAAATCCTAAACATCTGCACTGCAAACCAAAACCATACATTTTTTGTGCACCTTGCTTTTTTCTAAGTTTTTCTTCTCATCATACTTTGAATATTTCATTTTTATTAAGTAATTGCTGGCATTACTTTTGGCTTACCCCATGCCTTTTTTAAAATTTTTATTTTATTCCTTTAAACTACTTTCTCCCCATCTGTTCTCTGCATTGGTAACTTGTTTGGAATAAACAAACCTTAAGACAGGCTTTTGGCATCAATATCAGTTGCTTCTACGTTGATCTACGGTCGGGTAGGAGCAGTGAGCGGCGCGCGGCACAAGAGGGCTTCTGCTGGAGCAGTGGCCTCTGTGTCATCCATGTCCTCCCTGCTCCCACATGCAGCCACATGCCCCGCTGTCCCTGAAGGGATGAGCTTGTGGTGGGTTTCCAAATGTGTCGTTGCTGCCCGTTGACAAACACTGCCATTTGTACCCTGCAGTGTTGCTGTAGCCCTCAACGGAGGAGGGGAAATGACTCCTGGTGGACAGCAACTTGCTCATGTGTCTGTGCTTTGCTTTCCAGGGCTGGGAACTTGAATTTGGTTAGGTGGCTTCTCACTGTCTTTGGAACAGGCAAAGGGACGTGCTTTCTTCCCTGAATGCCATGTAGCACCTGGATTACATTAATGCCCATCAGCTGTTAATGATAGTGGCAGCTGTAGTTTAGATGCATTAAAATACCGTTGACAAAAGGAGCGTGTCCCCCCTAGTCAGTATTCTAGTTTTTCAGTAAAGCAATCCATATGTTTACTTTTCCTGGTTTTAGCAAGCTTTGAGATTGTCACAGTATTTTAATCAGCTGGGAAATTGTTCGCTGCAAGGGAAATGGCTGTACTTAAGGCTTCTTCACATCAGCAGCAACATTCTGCTGCCTCAGGACACCTGGATATGATGCTGATGGGAAGAGATATTCTAAAATTTGCCAAGCAGAACAACTAGACACAGCCTCATTTCTTTTCTCTCTGTCCATTCATTGTCTTTTATCCATCAGTAATCTCAACTCTGGCTGAATTTCTGCTTATATATTTGCATTTTCATTCAGTCTTTTACCAACTCCTCGTAATCCAAGGTTTTGAGCTGGTTGGGGCTGAGGGATTTTTTTGTGATCGTATGTATGGATTCATATATACATCTGTGGTTACAAGGCACAGTGAACTTACAGTGAGAGAAAGAACATGTGTGCTGCCACTGCTCATTTATTGTACAGTCTTGGTTGTGATGGAGCATCTGATGAAGTTGCCACACAACAGAGCAGCTTTAGAGCTGCCTGAAGAAATTTTATTCTCTGTCATCTCTCTTCCATTCCTCCTTGTGGTCTTCCACAAGCTTTGTCTATTAAAATGACACAAAAAGCCTGTTTTGATCCATTTAGACACTCAAGCATGAGGACGTCACGTTTGGACATGTTGAAGTAGCTGTTGTAGCAGAAGAGTGATGGAAACCAAGGACCAGTGTAGGCAGCTAGATCTTATAGGTCTTTTCATGGATTGATTGAGCTTGGTCTTTAAACTGGTTGCCCTACCTGCACCTGCTCTGCTCTGTTTGGATAGCTGCTCCAGTATTTGCCCAAACTCATCTCTCCTGTGTTTTTGTTTTTATTTCTATAGTTTTGTCTTTGAAGTAGATTATCTGCAGCCTTCACAGTGAAGTGTTGTCTGTCAACACTAATTAGGCTTCTGCAACAAGTGGGAATTGGAGTGCATCTGGACTTTGAGCATTTCAGGTGGTGCAACTGTGTTGGTCAACTCTAGATGTTTGATGTTTCAGTGGGTGAGAGCTACTGGATTTTTTCATTGTTTCTCTGTTCTTGTTTCCTCATTGAAGGTGTGTGCTCCTCCTCTGTTGAATTTGTTGGCCATATTTGTTAGTGCTGCCATCAAAATTAAATAGGTCAGCGTACTACAAACAAACATTACATGGCATGAAATGTGGAGGTACAGATGCCTCCTGCATTTTATGCCCCCTATCCCCTCCCAAATTATTAAAGAAACCCACCAACCCTACCCTTCCATTTTAAGTTACTTCCTTGGCAGCATTCATAAGTTCCTTCAATATTCTTTTATGCTGTAGAATTTAAAAAGCGAATGACTGAAATCTACAGATGACACATTTTTTCAGAAATCACTTAGTCATGGGTCTTCAGCCGCATATCAGAAACTACATTTGCAAATGACACACAGAATTTCTAAACATGTTTATGAAACATGGGGTTAGGGCTTAACTGATGATGTCCCACAAGTATGGGACTTTCTAATCACTGTTTACCTTCTCTAACTGGTCTTTATCAGTTTGGGGGGAGGAGGTGGTGTTAAGTAGTTATGTTTTTAAAACAAATTCCCTTACTGATAACATAGAACAGGAGTATCTTGACAGCACCTGTATCTGTGTTGCCTGATACAGAAGTGACCATGTTGCAGCAATAAAACAATGCAAAGTTGAAGGAGAATTCCATCATTCAGCTTTTGGTGGTTGGTTGGTTGGTTGTTTTTGTGATTAACACATTTTTTTGTTGAAAACAGTTTTTGAAAGACTGTTTCTTCTTATAAATACACTATTTTCAAATACTCTTTACTTGTGCTTTAGATGCCTGTGGTTTTATTTGTTTAAGTGTTGCTTTTGATTTTGAGCATACTACTAAAAATTTTGCTGTTTCTGGTCTAAGACTTGTAGACGGTCAGCTCTTTACTTCTTTATCTTGACTTTATGCCTACTGGAAATCGTAAATGACAAATAGGTTTTATTTTTTAGGAGATACTTGGTAAGTTTTTTGTATACATTTTGATATAATTTGCTGAAGCAATGCCGATTTGTCTTTAGAAGTAGGTACTGGCAACTTTTGCTTATGGTATTAGACACTGCCTAAATAGATTTGTAGTCTTGTTTTTCGTATATTGAATACAGTTATTTAATTTAATTTTTGGAAAATGCATCATAAAAAAGTTGTCCTCAAGATGTACTTTAATATTAGAGTACCAAAATCACTCTGTTTAAATGTAAATAAAATAGCCAGTTTTGACCTGGATGTATGATTTATAAATTTTTGTGGACATCTTGACTCAACGAAAGTTCTAACAGCTTTCACTGCAGTACTTGTTACTAGCTTTCTTTTTTCGTAATGTTATATTTTCACTTCCGTGCACTAAGTATGTTTTCATATTAAGGAAGTTGTGATATTAGTTTGAAGCTGCATTAACTGGTTTGGGACTATATTTTTGAGATTACTAGCATAAATCAAGAAAGCTGATATAAATGTTTCTTGGTTGTTACAAAGTTGATTTTGAGTTCTAATAGGAAATTACCTGAAAGAACATAAATAAAGGTTTATACTCTCCATGGTGCAGAAGTGTAACTTATGCAAATAAAATTCTAGATACTTTGTTTGCTCAGAGACAGCTTTTTTGAGTTGCAAAATTTTCTCTTACAGCAAAACAGCTTCAGACTTAGAGGTTTATGTGACACCCCTTTAAAGAAGCAAGAGATAGGGAAAATTGAGACTTTTACGCACAAGGGTAAAACTGGCAAACTGTAGCATTTCTTTCTAAATACTGTTCACATTTGTGCTCACAGAAAATCGAGTGAATTGTCTAGGACCCAAGAATTCACCCATAGAACCCAAGTCACTAGACTTGTGCGATGTAATATGAGAGAAACTATGTGTATTGATGTGTAATGTCTGGTACAAAGTCCCTTGCAATGAATGCAGAGGCTGCCATTGACTCAACTGATCTTTTATCTGACTGCGTTAAGAGAGGGTCTTTCTTAAATAGAAGCAATAGGGTTTCCTCTTTTTTTTTTTTTTTTTTTTTTTAAATACTGCTTTTAGGTGTAGTGCTTCATACTTCAGTGTGGCGTGGTCAACAGTAAAGTGTCTTTTTCTGGCAGTAATTAGGTAGGTGTTTTCCCTTTTTCAACAATTTTCTGGTTTTGTGATTTTAAAAGATTTTTGATTGCTACAATAAAAACTGTAAATGTTTTTGATCTTGTTGCAACCTTTTGCTTCAGATAATATGTCAAATATTTCTGGAGCAGGTGCAAGGTTCATGACTTAAAAGTCAGATGGACATTACCTGCCTTTGTCTGAAACTTGGAAGCTCCAGTTTCCGCTGGACTGAGTTGGGGTATGCCTTTTTTTCTGACATCTATGGCTTCTATGTGGATAGATAGCCCAGGAGAAAGTCAGTTAGTTTGAATTCATCTCTACAGTTAATAGTCTCTTCTGTCTTTTGTGTGTATCTTTTACTACAGTCCTGATGCACGCAGTTTTAATGTCAGCAGGTAATTCACTTCTGGTGGAAACGAACATCATCTGTCAGAAATCCTACCAACTGCAAATCCAAACCAAAATGAAGCATTTTACCACAAGTAGCTTCACTGCAGTGAACCAGCTCGTGCTCCCAGAGCAGCTCGCGTGTTGCTTAACCTGAGCGGCGTCCCAAACAGGGCGCGTGTATTTTTAAATGTGATTTTGCCCCTTGTGCATATTCTGTGTCCGCTTTCGTGTCAGCGAGCGCGGGGTGAGCAGAAGGCCGGCGCGAGGGCCGCACGGGCTGCAGCAGGAGGCTTCTCCAGTGGGCTCCCATCTGTCGGGGCTGCGTGCTGATAAAGCTTGCGGCAGCTGGCTCGGCTCGCCGCTAATCCATTCATCCCGGCTGTGGATCAGAAGGTGGCCTGTCCCCTCCCAGAGTCCTGTGGACCTTGGAGAGTTGCTGTAGCCTCTGAGCAGTCCCACTGGAGCTGGCTGCAAGTATAATGACAGAGTACACGCAACTTGAGCGAGGGGCATGTGTGGCGGCTGTAGGGTATTGTGCCGGGGACAAAGCCGCTCGCTCTCCTCCCAACTGACCTGTTGTGCCTTCGTCAACAGCAGTGTGTGCGCAGTTGAAGTGCTAGCTACGGGTGGAAGATCATTATTAATGTGTTACATAGGGAGGAACTGTGAAGTCCTGGAATATTTTTCAGTGTGTCATGCAAGTCGTTGCGCACAGACTGCCGAGCAGAGTTAGCCGCTTGGAGCTCCAGATGGCACCGACAACTGTGAGAGACCACGACTGTATGTGATCTTTCCTACTGCTTTTTGGTGTAGGCGTATTATTGCTGTTACAAATAATTTATGAGTATAGTGGTTATTTAAAACCATGTAGTAGGTTGCACTTTCCTCCCCTATCAAGGGTACATAGCTTGTTAACTCACAAAAGCAGTGAGATAATTCCTGCCCTAAAAATTTACAGCCTTTTGTGCACAAAATCTGTCGTTGAGCCTGGAAGGTCTGAGAGGAGGATTGCTGAGAACAGGAGACGCAGCAGAAGATAAGAAGAGAACAGGAATAGAAAGATGACGGGGAAGCGTACGCACGGAGAGCAGCGTAAGAGCTGACATGCTGTAAAATTGTCCAGCAAGTAAGGCATTGTAGGTGAGGGACGGAATCTTCGGTCATCCCTTAGGAATAGCAGCTCTT
Organism: Promerops cafer; assembly: GCA_013398275.1. Lineage (NCBI taxonomy): Eukaryota > Metazoa > Chordata > Aves > Passeriformes > Nectariniidae > Promerops > Promerops cafer. The sequence continues at coordinate 397,225 of VZSE01003326.1, read as the reverse complement.
TCTTACATTAAAGAGGACCTAAATATTTTATGAAATAAAGGATGGCCACTCATCTGGACAACAAAAAGGAAAGATGATTAACTGGCTTGTCCCCTGTCATGGTTCCCCAGTAGAACCAGCACATCCTCAGGTACCACATCTCTTGCAACAGCACCAGCAGTTGTGTAGCATTTCTGTTTATTTGATGACTTCCCTAAAAAAGAGGAAAAAAAAGCTAAATCTCAGAAGTCACAAAGTAATTAAGCAGCTCAGAAGAAATTGGTTCTTATCCCACAAAAGAGGTGCCTGAGAATTTAACTGAATCCTGGTCTAATGATCAGCATCAGTTGCAACAAATGCCTCTGAGGCAGTCCAGAAGCAAAATGGACACATGCTACTGCTTGATTTGATTCCCCAGCCAATGGCTGACATGACCTTCCTTTCAGTGCATATGATGTATTAGAAGATGCAGTACACAGCAAGTGTAAAGAGAGCAAAACAAAAACTGCTCAGGGCTCTGTCACAAGCTTTTTACACCAAAGTTTTTTTACAACAAAAGTTGCAGAGGCTACAAGAAAACCAATATGGTATTCACAAATGTCTTTATTTGAGCTGAGGGGTGGCTCATCTTCACAGATGAATTGCTTTAAAAAGGATATTTAAGTGAATACATATACAATAACAGAAAATAAATGGATTTTGCTCTCCTTTTTTATGACGAGACCCCTCTTCAGAGGTATACTTTAAATGAATCATCATGTTGAAAGACTCAGTTGTAGAGCAAGCATAAATAGAGCATGCAGGGCAAAAAATCGGGAGCAGAAGCTTGGATAGGAAAATCATATTCACAGCTTGGTGGATTGGGCTCCATGGTTTTGTAGCTCTGCAATGAGCCCAGCTCTGGTTTGCATCAAACATGAAAATCTATCTCAAGTAGCTAAACTGCAGTCCAGACTCACATGAACAGTTAAGCTCTCAATACCTTAAATACACTGTGGAAATATGGATAGATGAAACGGAAGGTTGGATAAAATTGGATTTGGCATAGTAAATTTATATAGACTTTTTAGGCTTGTGCTATTTCTGTGGGACACTGTTCTGTTTTGACTCTAATTTTAGTTCAGAGAACTTGTTTGATTTCCTTTTTCACATCCATATGTGCTCATATGGTGAATTTATAGTCTTTTTACTAGGTTTTCATTATGTTAACTCTAATTATTATAGCACTGTGGAAGCAGTGCCATAGTTCATACCGAGATATAAGTTCTTATGTTTATTCAGTAGAAGTGGGGGTTTTTGTTAAACATTTGAATATCAGGACTTAGGAGTTTAAAACAGTAGTATTTTAGAGGTATGTAAATGGATGCAAGAGGAAGGCATGGTGAAATCTATTGATACAAGATTTTTTTTCTGGATTAATCAAATCATTCAGAATGTCCTGAAATTTCCTACCACTGAAATAGAATTTATATTAATATACACTGCAGATGTTGAAATACTCTATTTTACTAATAAAGAAGTTTAAAAACCACTGAAAATGGCTTCCTAAAAGAATGCATTATTTTGTTCCTTTTAGTACATCTTTTCATATGTGTGCAAGAGGTTTTTCCTTTTGGGGGCTTGTCCATGTGCCTTATATTTGTCATTATCTTCTGTCCTTACGTTGAGACTGGAATTAGGAGCAGCAGTTCTGACAGTGGCTTTTTCTCAGCTATCAACACCAAGGATTACATTTCAAATGCCCTGTGAAATGCCGTGTTCTGGGAGAGTCTGTTATGAAAAGTGGAGGATTTATACAAATACAGCTTGACAGTGCCGTGTTTCTCTGAAAATACCGGCTGCCTTCTCCTTACCTCAGTTGTCTTCCTGGCTCAGTGGTACTCCCAAGGAATCAGTCCTCGGTGTGAAATGCTATGTCCAAGACTCACAGATCTCTCTTGGAGAGGTGACAGAAGACAAGAAGAAGCTCTCCCAGGAGCACACAGAAGAATTTACTGCAGGTGGGCTTATCACTGGGAGGGAATGGACCATGGGAAACCACAGGAGGAGAAGGGTTGAGGAAGAAGGCTGATGAGTTAGATGGGGGAGGATGGGAATAGTTTGAGCTCCAATGAAGCCCAAAGGGCTTTCTGGGAAGAAGAGTTTGAGTTGAGATCTAACAGCAGAAGTTTGTTTGGAAAAAGTAGAGAGTGAAAAATGAAGATGTGAACATGGAAAGGCACGGTGAAATATATTCACTGAGCTTGCTGATGAAGGAGAGATAAAAGATGAGGTATTAGTTGATGAATTTGTCAGGCAATTTTGTTTCCCATGTGGTAGAAGAATAAATTGTGTGTCTGTTGTTGAGGACCTAGGTACAATAGCTTTTTAATATTGGATTATTTATTCTTCATCACCATCCCTAGCCTTGCAGATGTTTCTGTGAAACCTCTCCTCATTGTGCTAACACCAGCACATGCATCCTGGAGCTTTTATGGAATTTTCTGTGACCTGCCATAGGCTGGCCATGTGGTCTGGCAGTGGTCACATCTGAGCACTGTCTGCCCCAGGTTTCTCAACAAATATAGCATGATGAAAACTGATTTCAGTAAGAAAATGACCATGTGTTTGCATCAAGGCAGAAGGTAATGTTAGTCACATATTTACTTTATAGCAGCAATTTGATGCTCCCGTGTTTGTATGGGTCATTCTTACGGTTGAACTCTGGGATGTGCTACAGATGAGCATTCATGTTTAGTGCACTCCTGAAGCCACAACAGCACATTTTTTTTGCGGCCTTACAATTGCTCCTTCCTCAGCAGTGTATGAAAAAAAATCTCTATCATCAGCTTTCTTTTGCGATGAAGAAGTAGGTGAAGGGAAATAAAACATAATTGCATCATTTGGTGGGCAGGCTTTGACCGAGCTTAAAGGCTTAAATGACTAGAAAAACCTACCTATTGCTGTGTTTGTTTTTTAATTAAAAGCTTGTGAATGGAAGACATATCCTATCCTGCTGCATAATTAACAAAATGTGCTTAGCCTGAAATATAATAGCGTAAATGGATGAACAGAAGCAGAAACATCAAGTCTTGCAAGAAAGTCACCCAGGACTTGTGGTGTTTATTGATATTTAAAAGGAAACTGATACAGTAGAAATAGATTCAGTTTTTAGCCTAAGGCTGAAACACAGATCTTTTCACCATTCACAACTTTTTAAGAGGATCCATTTGTGACTGCAGCATGCCTTCGAGGAAGGACAGACAGTTGTATGTATCACTTCAATATTCCTTGAAATAAAAAAATTTGTAGACATATAGGGAACCATATTCTGTACTGGAACTAATACTTGTAATTCAGGGTTTATGTTTCTACATTTATAATGTCTTATAGTGTCTTCTAGCTTGTCTTTCCTCATGCCTTTTTTTTTCCTTCTTACCCTTCTACCACTCTTCCCACCCCTACCAAAAAGGGAAAAATAAAGAAGAGAAAAAAACCAAGGAAACTCAGTTAATTTGCTATTGCTTGTATATGCTCTCTGAAATAAACATGACAAGGTCAGCAACACACAGAGGCACACTTCTTGGTGATGGAATAGCTCTGCAGCTGAGACCAATGAGGAACCTTTATGCTGTAATCACAGATCACCACAAGATCTGTTACTTGGTTCTGTGCACAGCACACTGAGTTCTCTTTCTCCAAACAGGGCCCTTCTTGCATTCAGTTCCCTGACTGAAAGGTCATGCCTTTACTTAGGAACTTTTTCTCACTTCCAGCTTAAGCACAACTATTACTGGGAGTTTTTACGCATTTCTGCCAGATTGACCTTTCTCTTATTTAGCCGTCTTTCCCATCATGTTTATATTCTGATCATTTTAATTTACACAGTTTATTTCACTAGCACTTTTTTCATAGGTATGCTTTATCCGTAATAACGTACATAAAATATAGCAGTCCTAATTTTTCTGCAGATTAGGTAGCTATTTGTACAGAAATAGTTCTGGACACCATTCATAATGCAACATTCAGTATTTCCGAACTGGTCAACTTCTGACATTCTTTCTGCTGTCCTTGATTATTACGTTATCTATAGCATCTGATTCCCTAACTGTTAAAATTTATTGTACCTTGGGAAGTGATGTGGATTAAATATGAATAAATACATTTTTATATATAATCTTCTCTCTTCCCCTGCAGTGATTCTGTAGCGTAAGTGCACACTGATTTTATCACTGTAGACCAAGTTTTTCAAGGAGCACATGCAATGTGAGGCTCAGGTCCAACACACTGTTATCAGAAGTCATTCTCTACTTGTTGTCTCCCCAAAACTTTATTTTACCCCTATTTGAGTTACTTCACATAAGTAAAAAATATATTGCTTGCTTGTTGCCCTACAGATAATTTTCATACTACTAAGTGTGTGACATACCTAAACAAGGTATTTCATGAAGAGAAATGGCAGATTTAAATGTGTTCTGCATTTAGAAAAACTAAGCACCAAAATTTGCAAGTTCAAGTCTGGGATAGTGACCCTTGTTGCTCCGATTCTTGGTTTTTGAGGTAAAAGACTAGTAATGCCTTTTGATCTTGAGGTTTCTGGTTTCATGCAGCTGTGAGAACATCCCACAGATGCTTTCTTTGTCTTGGGAATGGTAAATGGTTTCTAATTTCAAATTGTCTCCTTTTCTACTACAAGTGAGCACCTTAACAAAGCTGTTCCCACCTCAGGGGAATTCACTATCTTCACTTAGTCTGAACAGCTGTTCAATCAAAGAATCTCAGAGCCTTTCTGTAGGAGCATTTTATGCCTTAAGAGCTGGAGGTGTAACCATAAATGCCAAAAAGCAACAGGTTAGCTCCACCCAGGCTTTAAAGATCATTGTAGAGAACATGGATTCAGTAGCTCAAAGGTTGTGCAGCAGCGTAGGTTTTAGACCGTGTTTTTTTTTGTCTTGTCCTGATTTAATTTTCAATCAATATGGCTCTGTGCAACCCTTCTTAACCATGCAGCTTTATAAACAGATGTGAAACCTAAAATCCTGTGTTTAGACTATTCCCTGATTTGTGAGGTGTGGTTGGCTCTTTTAATATGCAGCAATATCTCAGTTTATGGACACATCTCAGCAAGGAAGTGTGTTCTTAAGGGCTGGACAGCCCCAACATTGGAAACCCTTCCTCTGTTTCTTGTGACAGATACTTGATTTTGAACAAGAGATCACATTTTGACTGTGAGCACACAGGACTGAGGGAGCAGATGACAAGATGATGTGCAAGAGATAGGCATTTCTAGCTTATTTTAAAAGTTATATTATTGTATCATGTGCTGATGGATAAACTCAGCTCCACGCTCTTTGGCCTGACCTTCAGTCCACAAGAATTTTTTCTTACTTCATCTTACTGTAAAGGTGATACTCCTTTTGCAGTCACCTTTTCTGGAAGTTGAAAGAAATCCAGGCTCTTATTGCTGATGTTTCCCAGGCAGGCTGGACAGGGTGCTCCTATAGCACATTCAAAGTTTCTCTGCAAAGTGGCTTTTTAATTCCTCTTAAACCCAGCTGTCAGCAGGTATGGTTTTAACCTGCTTCCAGTGCCAAGGCCCCTCTTTGCATCTTCAATGTCAACAGGTTTGTTCCTGGACTCCTACCAGGTGCGTGAGTGTGAATGGGGCTTGTACCTGGACCTCTCTGCATTTGCGCTTCATGAATGTAACCATGGGGTTTGAAAACAGACATTACTTACTGGTAACTGATGTGCTTTACAACAGCAGCACACATGAACTTTTATGGTGTGCATTCCACTTGCCCTGACTACACTCTTCCCTGAAAATCCTTTTGGAACTCCTGTCTTTGGGGTACTGCAGTGGGATTAAAAACTGGCACGATATGGACACGCTCTGGCTTACACCCAGAGGGAGAAAGCGCGTGGGAGGCCCACAGCTGTGGGCCAGGCAGGTGCTGGTATGGGGCATCTAATCCTGAGTGCCAGGGTGTATCTGTACCTGCTGTGGGAGTCTGCCTGTGAGTTGGGGGTATCAGGGAAATGGAGCGGCAAATACAGCTTTTCCTCCTGAAATCTCTTTCTTCTTTGAAATCTCTTTCTTCTTTGTCTCCCACTATCTTAAGTGAAGTTTCTCTGCATTCAGATTTTAAATTCAGGGAAATCCATCATTGGTTGTTAAAACGTTCAGTTCATTGTAAAACAAGGTTCTCCTGCTCAGACACACCGTCCCATTTACTCCCAACATGCCCAGCCATGTTTTTAAGCTTTGCTCATGTTCTTCTAAATGAAAATGTCACACTTCCTTTTCTAGCGAACTTGCGAAACTGGTCAAACTAGACTGACACAGCAGCATAATCTCACACTCACTACTTCTTTAGCTTTGTAGACAAAATGCAACCCTGACAATGCCTGTGTATGGCTCAGGGTAGATTAAAGCATGTGCTTTCTTGTAAGATAAATGATGTGGAAGTGTAACTTGCCTTGATGTGTCTCTTTCTTTCTCTCTTTTCTTCCCTCTCTCTTGTCTTTCTTCTCCTGCCCCTCATCTCTTTCAAAAATAGTGGAGACAAGTTCAAAGAGATTGAGACTCTCTTCTACCATGGGGAGTGAATAAGGAGCGATAGCCGGGGGAATGAAGAGAGAAAAACACAGCTCAAGTACTGATGTTGGAATGGCAGCTTTCTCTTCTTTACTCTTCCCTGGGTTTTTGAGCATGTGAAAGATGGCTGGAGATAGCCCATTTCAGGAAAAAACAAATTCCAGTATGGGTCACTGGAAACCCAGCCTACTCTGGAGCAGTTTGGCATCTTCTTTGTGATTTGTTGCATTCTTACTAATGGTATTTATATTTGCACAGTTTTCCTTTCTGACTGTTAAACCCAGGAAGGTGAAGGTCAGAGGAGTGATTGTAATCTGCAGCCCCCCTCATTTCCCATATATATGATAGTGCAGAGCAATTCCTGGATTTCAGAAACTGATACAAACCCATTCTCAACAATATATACTTAATTTTTTTATCTTTTGTCTTTTACTGCCTCCATGATATTTATTTAAGGTACCCCTTTGTTCCCCTTTGTCCTCTCCCATCCAGCAATACATACATTACGTACACATTCGTGTAACACAACAATACATTAGAAGTAAGTATTAGTAATACAATGATAAAATGAGCTAAGGTGGCCCTTTTAATTACTAATGTCCTTTGTAAACTTAAGTATTTGGGAATGTAAAAAAATGCTTACTTAGCTGACATATAGTATAGAGATTAATGTGTATAATATTCAAAAAGATGGTAGAAAGGAAGTAGTAAAAAGCGGTGTGCAGTGCTGAGGGCAGAGTCCATAATAAGTTTTAAAGTAAAACAGTTACTTCTCACATGTGGTGATGAAAATGGTGATGGCAGTGACACAACTGACTTCTAATTGCCGGATTCACAAACCAAAGAATGATCATGAAAAATACCTGTTAGGATTATGAAGCCTACTGGGGATATATTCTTCTTGTAGATTAAAAAAAAGAAAAAAAAAGAGCAAAAGCTAGGTTTTTGCCTAATGTCAAACTGTGTAAAAAACAAAGTAAGTGAAAAAGGATAGGTAGATAGAAAGGGTATTGAATGACAAAAATGGTACATTTATATATTTAAAGTATATGCAAAAAACACACCATCTCCTTTCCTCCCTATTTTCACTGCAGGGTAATAGTAAATAAAAAAGATCTCAAGCTTTCAGTCCTGTGTTTTAGTTTATTAAAATTTATAAAAGTCAAATAGTGTTTCTTGCTGTTTGTTTCATGTTCCCAGGGCTGGCTTGTTTATCCCCAGGAAGAGGTGGGAGTGTCTCTTGGGATGCTAGCCTCATAGTCTGAGTCTGGGAACAAATTCATCTAACACAGCACTCCTAAATTAAAAGAAGAGTTACTGGTTGGTGATTATGGAAATCTGTTTAGGTAAAGATATAGAACGGAATCTAAATTTTATTTGGAAATTATTATGGGCAGGCGTGGTAGCACTAATGTTCAGGGTGTCTGACATTTCCTACTGTAAAAGCCTGCTTTAAGTTTTGCTTACAGATAGTTTTTTTAAAATGTTGAAAATACCACAAAACCAACTCATTTTAAAAAAAATGGGTTTAAAGAATATTTTTAGACACCAAAAAAAACCTTACCATAGCACAAGCCCTTCTCTTCAAACAGACCTGGCAGTCCCATTATTTTTAGCAGAAAGTTAAAAGCGAACTGATGGCTGCCGCACTTGGCGTGCAGGGTAGGTCACTTGCCATTGCCATAAATCTGCCCCTGCTACCACACCTGGCAGATGAGAGTTGGTAACACCACTCGCTCAGTCCTGGAGTGCAGCTGAAGAGGCTCAAAGAGCCTTTCGCCAGCGGCCTGGGCTGTGCCTGGCAAGGGAGGCAGCAGGCGGCTCCGAAAGCAGAGGTGAGGCGCAAGACTGAGCTGGGCATGTGGCACAGAAGGGCCCTTAGCAACAGCAGGAAGGGAGCAAAACCCATTATGGAGGTGAGAAGAGAGGATGACTGGCTGAAGGAAAGGACAGAAGTAGGAGGGAGAAACCAGGGTCTGTTGGGGAGCCATGGGGAGGCTGGAGCTGCACTGTGGTAGGGCAGAAGTGAGTGAGACATCAACACTGGAGCTGATGCTGGCTTTAGGGGAAGGCTGCGAAGACTGGACAGAAAGAAAGAGGACAGGGGACATTGAGTGCAGGGGGAGAGCAGGGCCTGGGTCCCCAGGGATGGATGGGCAGGGAAAGCAGAGGTTGGGAGCTGCAGAGACAGGAATCATCCTGAGGAAAGGAGAGTGAAGCCTCCTCATCTGCCTTGAGATTAAGGCCAAGAGATCAGATGGGAAAGGTAGCAGGACTAGGTAGGACATGAACAAATAGGAGGTGACAGGGAAAGAAGACCACATCTGAGTTGACATCAGCAACCTCAATATTCACATCTTAACTTTTGATCCTATTTTTGTAACCTACTATAATTTTTTTTAACAGACAGGGCTCTGTGCGTAGGGGTGTTAAAAATATCTGACCTTGGAAGAACGTAGAATATCCTTACTGTGTGAGCATTTGCAAAACCAGCCTGTATTTCAAAGTACATGCTTCAACATCCATGACCTCCAGTGCTCATATTCTAAAAATCATGACACATCTTGAGGTTTGTGTATGTTTTCTTTTTAGAGGGAAGGCTTCATTAAAATAAGCTGACTGCAATCTGAAGCACATATACATGAAATTCTCCCTCACGAGAACTGCACATCATTTTTATATTGCAAAACTTCAGTTCTGGTTGGCTGTTTCTGTGAAGGTGCTTGTAAACTGACATAGAGGCTTAAGTTACAGCAAACGAGGTTGCCAAAAGACTTTCTGAAGGTGGCAAAGCTGGGTGTTCAACATGATTATTAGACTTACTGGTACTGTTTTCAAAGCTAGCTATGAGTCTCACTTGATACCAGCTTTCAGTATGACTTTGGCACATAAAGAAATCTTTTGTAAAAGAAGTAGAATTTCATGCAATCGTTTTTCCCTTCCTTCCAAATGTTAATATAGCTCCTTTCAATTCTTAATAAAAATTTAAAGTGTCTTAAATATTCCACTGATAGGCTATTACTCAGAGTGGGAGCTGAATTAATTTGTGCTCCAGAAAATTCACTGAAGTAAATACTTCTGTCAGGAATGAATGTGGACTTAAGGGTTAACTGCTGTCTCTGTTAACACCTGTTATATAGAGCAAAGGCAGAAAACTTCATCAGTTTTGACTACAGCCTTTTATACAGGAAGAAAGTCTTTGCTTTTTTACAGATTTTTAAAAATTATTATTTTAACTTTTAAAGTACCTGACTTTAAAGGGGGTATCCAAATGTCTCTGTGGAGACTTAAACAGCCTTTGTGGATGTATTTTGAGCAGTGCTAATAACAATGGTTTCTGGCAGTTGCAAAATGAGATCTGACCAATTTCAGTGAAACACTGGCACTAAACCCACTGAGCTCGCGTTTGAAATGGTGTTTCAGTTTGAACTGAGTTAAAGTGGTGTTTTCAGAAAAAGTTTTGCAGCTCACCAGAAATGACAGACAGCTGCTAGACGAGGTAATGATCTGTCTTCATGTTTGATGCCTTCTTTTATCAGTCTGAGGCTTTTCACTGAGTCAGATCTATTGATTAGCATTAGTTTACTTCTCAGGAAGCCTGCTTTGCATGGAAATGTCATGGGCTGGGGATGCTATCTGCATGCCAAGCAAGAGCTTGAACTCTGTCTAATGCTGCCAAGTAAATTACATGTTTGCTGAATATTTAGGAAGGATAATAGCTTTGCAGCCCCCCAAAACATTAAATGAGGTCAGTTTTGTCTCCTGAACAAATACTGGGAGAGAAAATAATGGGATCATAATGGAAGATACCCTGTGCTTGGCTTTGCTTTGCTTTATGGAGTATAATTTTATGGAGTTACAGTTGAGTGAAACTCCAGAAAGTTTGGGAAAGAACCACTGCTTCATAGTAACTGGTGCATCTGTATTCAGAAGAATCATAATGGAAGAGTGGGAGGAGAAAGAAGATCTACATCATCACTATTAATGAAATTACCTTACCTCTTCAAAAAAAATTTTAAAAAAAGAACACACAGAAGCAACTTGGGGAGACAGGAATTTGGTTGAATGCAATGTTTTAATCTAAAATACTGTGGGCTTGTTTTGTTTATCCTAATTTGCTCACAGGGTTCCAGGTGCAACATTCTACATATATATGGTCACTTTGAAAGCAGAAGCTTAAAAATAACACTGCTCAGTAATTATGCTAACTACATTGGTGGAGTTTTGCAGCAAGCTAATAACCTTGCAGAGGAAGAAGAGAGTCTGGATATATTGAACAGGATTTTTAACAGTCCATTATTTGAGAGTAATTTTAACTTTTTTCAATGTAGTGAAAATCTACAATTTTTCTAAAAGTTCATGGAAGTTTTAATGTTGTAAGAAAGACAGGAATGTAAATACTGCTATTCAGGGATTTAATATCATGTTTCATCTTTTCATTCACTATAATGCCTGTGTATTTTCCAGACAAGTCTTACACCCCTTTATTCCCTTTTTTCCTTTTCTGTTTCTTTTCTAGCTCCTTTTTCTGGAGAAGTTTTTATACTTCACCAGGCCATGATAAACATTAACAGATTGGATCAGTTCCTAATATTTACTTTCTGCACTACTTGCAAATAAGGAAATAACATTTCTCTAATATTTTAGGGTGTTTTTTGTGCTATAAACACACAAGATTTCTTTTCTAGTCATTGTAAGAGATATATTTAAGATACACTGTAGGTGATACTGATTCTTTAAAATTTCTAGTCCTGTCCATTCTGCCCTGGACTCTTCCAATACCCAGGATTACAACTGAAAAAAATTCAGAACACAAGTTCAGGAAAAAAAAAATCATGGTAAAGCAGTTCTTTAAAATAATATGGCATGTATGCAGTCTTTATCTTACATGTTTGTTCAATGGTGTAAGCCATTTCCAAGAACAATGCTGCATGCTGCACAAATGTGCAGTAATTGCTTTACAAAGAAACGTTTGCTTCTGTTTAATACCTAATTTTAAATAATACAAGACATAGTTTTGCTTAGCTCAGAGATCACACCATCTGAGAAAGCTGGCCACTATTTTCAAAGAGAAGATGTGATCAAAATAGGAGAGAAATGGGGAGGAAAGAGCATCTCATGATGATTCTTGAAGGAAGATGCTTCCCATTTTGTGTATCTGTAGAGAAAACTGAACTGCAAATGCTGAAATTTCCTAACAGTTTTAAAGTAGACTAATGTGTGGCATGCCTTGGCAAGCTGTATCTTGCCAATTTTTCTTCATCCTCTCAAGCATATGCCTTGCTTGCATAACCAGTTTTTTAGCCACATGGATTCAGTGTTCCACGCTGCACGGAGGCTGTGCAAATTTATTGCTAATACTAAAAGAACATTCATGTTAAGTTGTTTTGAATAGCAAATTCAATCTAAAAAAAAATCCTGGGTATTTAAAAAATAAAGAAATGATCTGGTGAGCAGCATGGATATGCCACAGCGTGTGTCACCCATCTCTGCATTCAACAGCTCTGCACTCTCACAAAGAGATCTTCCCATTGTGATGAAACTCCCTCCACATCTTGAGCTACCCCTAAATGGTCTTTAGCTTGGCCCGATTACTGAAGGCCATATGGCCCTATAACATTTTGTTAATGCTCTTCCAAATCTCAGTAAAAGCCTTTCTTTCCAGCAATGCTAGTATCTTGCCTGAATAAAATTAAATTTTAGTTCCTTGAAAGAAAATGTTATCAGCCTTCCTAGCAGCTGTGAGAATTGTGCTATGCTGATTAGATGTGACACATAGAAGAAAAACTGCTCTAGCAAGTGGTATTTGTGATTCAGTAGGTGACACTGTTCTCTCTAAACCCATGCAGAATCAATGCCCCTGCAGTGTATCAGGGGACAATATACCTTTTGCTGGCCCTGTCATTCAGATGAGATGTAAAACCAAAGTCCAGGATACTTGCGGTCATGACAGGTTCCACAGTAAACTAGAACAGAAGATAGGGGATTGCCCCAGCATCCAGGTTTGATTTATTGATAAATAATGTACTGGAAAACACACAGTGATGGGTGGGCATGGTTCTCCCTCCCTTGTGGGTGTTGTACACGGCTCCTCTGTGCTGCCAGACTCCAGGACAGGAGTCCCACAGCCGCTCGCCTGGCAGCAGCCACGCATCCTGCTGCCTCCATGCACTGTGTGGATAAACAGGCTCCACAGTGCATCCGAGAAGGGAACTGGGATTTTTTCATTGATGGAAGAGGATGAACAGCATCTTTGAGGCTTGGACAGCAGTTGCTATTTTTATGGAATCCAGGATGAAGGCTTTCTGCTCTTAGGCACTGAGAGTTCGAAATGCTGCAACTAATTTTTTCCTTTGAAGAACATTTCACTTGAAAATTGGTATCTCAGTTTCTTCATCTGTAGAAAACCTGCATAAGAATTTAATGTGAGCCTGGGTTTTTTGCTTCTATATAATTGTGAACTATTAATTAATAAAATTGTATTTACAGAAGTAGGAACTGTTCTGAAAATCCTTCCTCACATACTTATTTTAAATTTGATAACAGACTGCACAAACTCAAAAATTTCCAGACAATTATATGGAGTGCCACAAAACTGGTTTGGATTGTGGGGTTTTTTTTGTTTATTTGTTTTTGTTTTGTTTTGTTTTTCTTTTGGGGGGGGGGGGGTTTGTTTGTTTGTTTTTGTTTGGTTTTTTTGTATTTTCAACCTGGAAAATGTAAAGTATGAGTTTTAAGATATTCAGAAATTGTGTACAGTAGTACAGTTGGTAGTATTTGCAGAATGGCAAGAGAGAGCTGAATTATGTATTTTGTAGGAATCTATTAGTCTTCCTTGGGAATACCATATGCAAACAGGAATACTTTCAAAATTAGGCAAAATGTACATACTGGTGTAGTCAAGAGGGGGAAGGCAAGTATGAGTACTTCAAGAAGTGTATAATACCTTCAAAATGTGTTTAATAGCAAAAAGATTTTTGCAGAAGATTACAGTCTCACGTATTACAACATTTTACTATCACAGAGATTAAAGCTTATTTTGTTACATTTAATAGAGAACATATGTGGCTTACAGTAAAAGTATAAGTCTGTAAAAGTCTCTTTAGAAATGCAGTTTAGTCATGTCTCAAAGAACTCATCAGGCTTGTATTTGAATTTCCAAGGATATTATTCCTTTTTCTCCCACAATTTGATCCCACTGGACTTTTTCTACCAGTGGAGGATGAGTGGACTCTTTATCCTAAACCCACCATTGTTTTTTTTGAGCTTGGCTTAAGTCTGGCAAACAATAGAAAAGGCACTTGCTGAGCTGGAAATTATTTTTTCTTTTTTCTTTTTTTTTTTTTTTTTTAATGTATTGTTGCAGAAATGTAACTGTAGTTACAAATGAAAAATTGAACATTAAAACAGAGTGAGCCATGGTGAGTGAAATTATCTCCCCCTGAGCCCTGATTCCATAGTCATGGAGTTTTTTCAGAGGTATTTCTTATGAAACTTCTAAAAGATGTTACAATAAATTTTACACATTTTGTCAAATCTGACTATAAGGGAGGCATGGAAAAAGAGAACAAATGAAGGGGGAGGAGTAAGAAAAGGTGAATTATGCTTTCATACAAACCAGACCAGCCAATTAAATGGCTCTGCACATGCTCAAATTAAAATTACTTTATTTATTAAAATCTAAAAGGAGAAAATAATCAAAGTCTGTCCTCTTGCTTCTTTTACCTGTGCCCACGTGCACCTGAGTTTATTACCATGGCCAGAATATTGGTGGCTTCATAGTAAGTCACTGAATAAAAGCATGGTTGCTCATCCCAGATCAATTTGATGTCCTAAATTGCTGTCTAATTCTGAACAACATGCATGCAGTACCCACCCTCTTGTCCATGAGAATTACCATGTATTTCAGATGCAGCCAAGCTTCCCATCAGTTTAGTTAAAGCAGCTTGTGCAAATTTATCTAAACCAAGCGTGTGTAGAAGCGTGTGCATGTGTGAAAATGAAAAATCTTTTCTCTGAGCAGCTAATCCTCAGTGGTGGGGGACTAAGCACGGCTTCTGTTGGTTTTTTTCTATGAAAAATAATCAGTGGTGTTTCCCTACAGGCCATTTTCCAAATGCTGGGGAAGAAAGGAAACATCATATTCCTTTCCCTACTGTCTCTTCTCTTCCAGTATTTTGTTATTGCTGCTGCTGCTGCTGTTGTTAACAAGTACAAATAACAATGTTACATTATTGGGCTGCCTTGGCTTTTTAGGAAATCTGTAAATTATGAATTATCTTTGTTCTTGAGCATCAAAAAATAAGCAACAACAAAAACAACCCCACCAAAAGAAGAAAAATGCATCCCCCAAACAAGCAAACAAAATTCAGCTCGTTTATCTGTTAATTGCTCTGTTTTTTTTCAGGGCCTGAGGAAGCCCCGAAGGCTAACATGCCACTTAGGAGCTAACTTTGTACTTGCAATATGTGTTTTACAAGCCTGTCTCCCTATTCTCTTTTAATTTTCTTGTCTATTTGCTGACACAACACAGCTGTAGAATTCACTTCTTTGGGGGCTGTTGTATAGGAGATACCAAGGTGAGATATTTTTTGTTAGATTTCTCTTTTTAAAGTTACTGAAGTAAATGATTAAGCTTTCCAAAAAAACCAGTCTTAATAAAGGACAAAGAGGTTTGGGTTTTCTTTACATTTTGAAGATGGAGGCTCTAGAAGCCACAGCATAGCAAGATTCTGGTATCAGTCCAGGATAGACTGCACTGCCGTGTTGAACTGAGCTCTCCTGAGCCCTCAGCCCAGCAAACCAGGGCCTTGCCAGAACTGGTACTGTAGAAGTCAGTCTGTAGCAGCAGCACGTATGAGTCAAGGCAAATACCAGGAGCATTTAGCCCTAAAAAATTGATTTTATTATTGCTGTGCAGCAAAAATGTACAATAGGACAGGTTTGCATGCCTAGAGATTGTCAGATGGTTAAACTATCAGGGAGACATTGTTCTTAAGGACTTCAGGAAGAGTACTTGAAAAAAATTCAGAAGAAAGTTCAAGTTTTCATTTATTGATTGCATATATTTACGGCTCAGATACTGTGGTCATGCTGTTAATTCCAAAGACAAATAGAGCTATCATTTATATAGCCTGTCATTTTGCATCAAAAGTAAGTATTTTTGTCCTCTTCTGTTTTTGAGAAAGCATATAATTTTTAGGACATCCCTGTTAGTGGGAATATATTTTCTGACAAATGCTGAAAAGTGAGTATGAATTAGTTGCAGTCTTCATTTAACCTTTTCTTTCTCTGTTTTCTTCCTCTTATTAATGGACTGTCCCATGTGCTGGTAACTTGTGTGCACCAGCTGGGGAGTGGATGTGAAATGAAAATGGCGATGTTCATGCGATGACTTTAGAGCAAAGTGAATCATTAGCAGAACCATTCCGACTCATTTTATTCTTCTAGGTGCTTGTGTGAAAGCAGAGGAGGAAAAAACGAAATATTTTTTTAGACTTTTAATCAGTGGAACACTTTACAAGTACCATTAGGGGGAGAAGTAGGTGTGTGTGCATGCAGGTGCCTACACACACAGGACTAGAGAAGGAAAAACAGAAAATTCAGAATCATCACATATATCACAAAGTTGTATTCCACTGCTTTAATACATACAAAGGTATAAAAGCAATGCCGGGTATTAAGAGATCCAACAACATTAATGTGTTGCATCCCACTTCAGAAATAGCATTTATTTAAAACAACACCTTTTGTGAATAATGGCAAAGATTACTTTTCCTGTCCTTATGTCTTAAAGCTGACTGGATTAAGATGATGTGGGGTCTTTCAGACTGGTTGGAAATACACTTTTTTCCTGTATTTTGCAACAGAAGCTGTTTTTACCTAGACTTATATTAAGGCAATAATATACAAACTCTACAGAAAGTATAATGTTTACTTGCTGGTGTTTGTAAAATGCAGCAGATCTTGTGCATTCTTCTGATTTTTCATGCTGCAGAGGTGCAGCGTGGAGGTGCACTGTGTGCTGGGACATGCACACTTTGCAGGCTACAGCTCGTTACTACCGATGATGCTATCTCTGTGGTAGAACTCTGTGGATCTCATTTTGCTTGCTTGTGGTTTTGAGATTTTTGCCTGGATGTTTTTTCAGTAAGGTAATGTGGACTTGCACAGTTGGTACTGAGATATGCAACACAAGTTTTCTGAAAAGTGAACATTTGTGAATCACGTTAACTGAGTTCTGTTGAGAAGAGCTCTGTGTGTGCGTGTGTGTGTGTGTACATAAATAAAGCTATTTTACCAATAACCCAACATTTACTACCATGTCTGTTCTGACTGAGTTCAGAATTTGCATTGATTCATGGGTGCAGAGAGGCTAGGGAACAAAATCCAGCCAGGCCAAATGGAGTTAATTCCTGTAATTGAGACTCAGAGCCTTGTATTTGTAATGTTAGTGTCAGCTGCCTTTTGTGAAGACAAGTAAATTGTGTGCCCTGGAGAACAGAGATTATTTTTTCACTGAAAGGTAGTTTTGTGAGATCCAAAGCCAAATGTAACGTAAATCTCCCTCACCTTTGTAGTCATCATCCTTCCTGGCCTAAAACACCCTGCAAATCGTGAAGTTTGTTGAACTGTAGTTTCTGCTAAAGAAACGCATTAAGAAATCATTTTTAAGTGTATATATATATATTTAGACACATACACAGCTGTGGAGGTGAAAATCTATCTGCCTGATAGCACTGAGCTGTCGTAGTTGGATTTGAATTAACATCATTTCTGGAGTAAGTTGTTGTGTATTTTATGTCTGTTTTGAAGGGCTTGTCCTCATTATTAACCCAAGAAGTCTGGCAGTAAAGCCCAACAGTTATTTTTCCCCTCCAAAATAGGATTAGGTTAAAGTAATTTTCTGTATAGTCAGAAAACCTTCTTAAAGACAAGCAACACAAGAAAGAGCCAGAGGAAGTTTTCTTTTCTTCCTATTTAATTTGACCTATCAGATTTAAAAGTTATTGCTGTTACTCTTGATGAAAGTGTAACTGGGATCGGGGGAGTATAGTTAAAATAAAAATAATCTTTGTTAATTGTTTGTAACAACCTCTCCTGTACAGTGTCTCTCAATTGATAGAACTGATATGCATATTTTTTTCCATTTAGGATTAGGTTAATGAATTCAGTTCATCAGAAGGTTGGTTTTTGTCTGAAAAATGTATTCTGTAAAGAAATAAAACACTGCCAGTCATTCCAAAATTTTGCTAATACTGTAAGAGATATTTACCTTAACTTAAAAATAAGGCTGAATTCAAATTTTGGGAAATAACATGATTTAAACTGTCAAAGTAAATTGTATTTTGCAGATAGTCAACTAGTGCATGTTTAACCAAGGTATTCCAACAAATGTTTTTCATCTAGTAAGGCACATATAAATTAGACATTGTAACCAGTTCTAGTAGAGGGCTGGTTAAGGGAGAAGTTAAGATGGTTTCTTTATCTCAAATGCCAAAGTTACTGAACCTTTCAAACTGTACTCTCCAAGACTGAAAGGTTGGCTTTTCTGTAAGGGGCTTTCTGAATATACAAAGAGTGTTGTTTTCTTACCCGTCCCCCAGATTTTTGGCATGTGTTTTGGTCTCTATTCTCTTGTAAGAGCAGCACCATAGTGTTGGGGTGCCAGTTTTGGTGTTGGCAATTGTTGCAAACAAGTGACAGGTGCAGGAACTGTGCTGCACCTAGAATCCTCTGATTCCCAGCTAACATCTGCAAAGAAGCAGGTCCCCCGCTCATAAAAGGTATCATTTTATTATTTTATTTTTATTTATATATATATGTGTGCGTGTGCGTGCGTGTGTGTGTGTGTGTGTGTGTGTGTGTGTGTGTGTGTGTGTGTGTGTGTGTGTACACAATATTAAGTGCTTTAGGACTCTCATTCATAGTCTGCCATTCTGGGATCCCATATGCAAGTGCAGAAGTCCTATCTTGGGGTGCCATTTCAGAAACACCTGTGAAGTCCAGTCCTATTTCAGTCTCTTTCAAAGCAAGGGAGCATGCTGAAAGTAAACCAAAGGAGTCATGTTAAACTGTAGATATTTCTGCTGAAAGATGTTACAGATGCCAAAAAAGTACATGGGCTCAAAATAAAGATCTGATAAATTAGTAGAAGAAAACTCCATCAAATGCTATTTAATACAAAGATGTGTGACCTTTGGTTCAGCAAGTCTTGAATTACAAATTACTGAAGATTGGGAATATATCTTTAATGAATGTATATGGCTAAATAAACCACATTTTTCAGCTTGGTGGGTGGCTGAAATTCTGAGTGAACCCATATGCAAGCACAGAAAGCCAGAAAATTTTATTTCCTCAGCAGTATCTGCAGAGGAACAAAACAAACATGACCCTGTTTCAGGTTGCTCTGCCCAGTAATCTGGATTACTTGCTTGAGCTGAAAAGAAGTGGGCCTCTGTTAAGTTTTCTCAGGTTGCACTTGCTCTCCCTCTCTGCCTGGAACTCCCAAGTAGAGATTTTTCTCAGTGCTAATTCACCCCACCCTGATCCATGCAATCTCTTCTCTGGCTGAGGAAGAGGTCCTTCAGTGAATCAGCCTTCTGGATTACTCTCCTGTTACAGCCAGTGTCCACCTACCCTGTCTGTTACTTCTACAGAATTGCCTTCATGTCTATATAATCTTGTCCAAAATGAGAGATCCAGGGCCTTTTGGTGTACTGTTAATTTTTAACTTTTCAGGACAAGATAACTTCTAGGACACACACTAAGGTTTTTCCCTGAGGCCATGTCAGAATTCCAGTCATTTAAGCCTCCACAGTTCATGTGCTCCTGTTCACCTCTATGGGCTTTAGGCTTCCTCCTACATCTTACATGTTTCTTCATCATCATCATAAAAAAAAAAAAAAAATCTGGAGGATTCCCTTGGCTTTCTGGATCTGATTAGAAACTCTTTGTGCCTGATATTCTCAAGACAGAGAGTGTCAGATAGTTAAATGATGCTTTGAGGGTCAGTTAGGAAAGTGAAAGGCCTGGGATGACCCAGGCATGCTCTACCGTGGCCGGGGCAATGCCAGCATGTTTTCTCTCTCAAGCTTTTTTCAACACGTTACCTAGACAGGTTTTTCCCATGTTTACCAAGCTCTGCACCCTGCCTGGCTTCAACAGAGTGATTTTGGGGGGAGCATAGCTTCTATCTCCCATGGACTTGGGAATCCCCCTTTAGGAAAACGGTATTTTGTGTGAAGTACAATTGGAAGCTCACAGGGGAAGGCATTTAAAGAGATGGAAAGGTTATTTACTCGCAGCTATTCTGCCTCTAAAGTGTGTTATTCTCCCATATTTTCATAAACCCTCTCCTTAGTCTCCCGTAGGAAAAAAATCTTCTCAGGTTAGGAATTGATGGAAGAGCACATGCCATTGATTTCATAGCTGTATGCAGGACATGGGGAAGGGGTCATATTTGTCTCCCTCCTCCACAGATACTGCTGAGAAAATAAAATCCGAGGGCTTTCTGTGCTTGCATATGGTTTCACTCCCAATGAGAATGTATAGATAGACAATATTTATACAAGAACAGTTACCTGAAACTGTAAAACACAGTTAAAAACCATTATTGATGAAACTTATGCTCGAACATTTTCAAATAAAGTTGTGTTTATGAAAGGTTGTGGGGAACCTAATGAAGGTTGTTTCAATCTGATGGAATAAATTAGCTTTGTTACAGGTTTCTTGTTTCAGAAATTGGTCCCATTGTGCTGTGGAGCATGTAGCACTCCGTTTGTAAATCTCTTGATGCACGGTAGATGAGAACTTCAGTAGGTTGTTGAATCACTAGGCTGGAACTTCTCTGGCTTTCCTCACATGGATTTGGGTGCTTGGCTTTTGTACAGTATTAAAACAATCCTAGTTTTTCAGTCCCTAACGACTCAGCTTCCTTCAATGACCATGAATTCTCACCTTTGCCTCATCTACTATAATAGATTTCTTTTCAGAGAAACCTTGTTAGGAAATCTGTGTAGTCTCAGTAAGGATTTTCCTTGCATACAGAGCATTAGTGGGATCAGTATGTAAATGCTGTCTGGTTTGGGGTGTTTCCCACTCCCCACGTGAACAGTGGTAATGACACCCGTTTGCACTGGGGAGGAAAAGGGAAATATCCAGGAGCATTAGCAGTTCATCTCAGTGTTAATCTTTTAAAGTGCCCAAGGTTGCATCTGCCTAACCAATCTGTTGCTGGTTGTATGCTGATCATTCATTACTAAATAGTCTTTAGAAACTTAAACTATATTGTACATAAACCTTTTCTGTATCATGCTTCATTTTTACCCATAACTTTCTCAGATATACCTTTTCAGTGTTCTGTACAGTACAATGAGTATCTTTGCTCTTTTTCCTTCAAGAATTGTTGCCCAGTCTGTTAGTTACTAGTTTCTCTGCTAGAAGCAGCACCATGCCTTTTAAACAGTACTCTTCTGATATGGTTTGCATTTGGAGGACTGCATTAACTGGCTTAGTCTCCTGTTTCAATCTTGCTTTATTAAGTTGATGATATTGGGACTGACACTCTGCTAATGACAATTTCATTTAGTGGTAAAAGGAAGGGAATGGAAGGCAGCATCATCTAATCATGCAGGCATTCGTCTGGATTGGCTCCTTTCACATGTTCTTATTTTCATACTTTTTAGAGGCTTGGACCACTATGTCAAATATTTATGCATATATACCTTATTTTCCCTTTCAAGTCTTCCTCAGCGTGGAAAGAGATGTGAATAATTCCTATGAGGCAGTACAGGCTGTCTTAGAACTTTAAAAGCATTTTTCAGAGCTTTGTGATTGTGTGTGTTGAATGTTGCTATTGGATCTTGGAAGATTTGGAAATAGATATTTAGTTACCAGCAAGGGAATTTTCTTGCTTTTTCTAGAGTTTTGGAAACCTTATTTTAAGGAATTGGGGTCACTTTCATGTTTAACAGGCACTGGAATGGATGGCATTTGTTTTTTTAAGCTTTGTATCTCTGAATGGTCTTGTTGGCACTTCTAGAATATTGTACATACAAAGCATTTGTGTTTTCATTTGAAAAGGTTGTAAGCCAATATAGTCTACATATTAGATGTTTGATTTTTCCAAGTATAAACAGACCATCTGCTTTCTGTATATGAGTTATAGTTGCATCATTTTCCAGTTGCTGTTACTGTCCACAAAGTAATACAAGACTGAAAAAAAAAAATACCTTCTTCAAACATATTTAAAGTTACATCTGCTGCTTACAGGTCATTCCATCTGAGCTTGTACTTGTCCACGTTAAAGTACTGATAAATTGCAGACAGTGGCCATTCATTTGTGGTCTCCCTCAATCAGAGAAGCTTACTAGATTTTTCTTCTGCCATGTGTTTCAGTTCCTCAGACACCCCTCTCCCAGCCCCCATTCCCCTGGCCCTCAACACTGACCATTAGTTGAGATAGACTTAAAAAGCCTGCAAAGCAACAGCTCGACATTACTGCAGGGCCTGCCAAAGCTGTTAGGGGGAAAGCAAGTGCAGTGGCTGAGATTCTGCACTGTGCCTTTAAAGCACTTGTCATCAAAGAACAGCATTCCTACCAAGTTAACTACCATGAGGTAATACGATGAGGATGAGATAATTTGGGGGTTTCAAACAATTTCGTATGCCGAGGTAAGCCATAGGTTCCTCCAGGGATCTCAGCTACAAATTTTGCCTCATGCTGGCCATCCCAAACGCAGTGCTCAACTCACCCTTGCTCGCCGCCTTTCCCGGCCGCAGTAGGGCTGGGACGTGAATTCCCTCCTGCAATCTCTGTGCCTAGGAGGCCTGCTGACAAGGAGCGCTAGCACTTTGAAAGCCACTGCAGCTGATTTTTCCCTGCATAAAGGATTTAGATCGAGCTAAAGATACTCCCTTACTGTTACAGCAGGTCACCTTTTTTGGCGAGCACGGCAGAAGGAGCCATTGTTGCTGCTGCCCTGCGCGGGGGTGAGGCAGAGGCAGCAGCCTCAGGGAAGCCTTGGCTGCCGGCTCCCCGGGCGTTTGGACTGGGGAAATTACTTCAGGGTTTTCATGGGAGGGCAGAGGGCAAGAGGAGATGAGGATGGATCAGGGACTGGATTTCTGGTTTTTGGATAATTTGAGAAAACGAAACAACAATAACAAAACCCTTCAGCCTCTACATTCCAGTGCTTGTAGGGGGGCATTTTTTAGCTCTTGTAAAATAGTGGGGGAGGGACGTGAGAATAATGATCGAAGCACCTACTCTGCAGGTTAAAAAACTAGATGTATAAAACGAATCCAAAGTTGTTTCCTAAAAGTTTCATGTTCTGTAAAGCTTTTTTTTCCTTCTTTTGAGCCCAGACACAAGATTTTTGAGTGCTTCCGCTTGGTAAAACTGACTCCAATGCTGGCAGAAGGCAAGAAACATGATTATTTTTGGCATTTCTCAAGAATCTTTTTTCCCTCTGTTTCTAATATTCCTCTTTAGAGCCACCCCTGTGCCTTGCTCAAACTTGCAGAAAAGTTCACTTGAAATTGTGGGAAAAACAGCCTTTGTACAGTTAGAAATAGCAGTTAAATTAGATGCAGTGAGGAATATTTGCACATGCGGTCTTTATCCAGTTTGCCTTTCCCCCTCTTTAAAGCAGAAGTGATTTTTTTCCCCTTTTAATTCCTTTGTGGAAAATGTGCATTAAATGTGATTAATATGGCCAAATGTTTGGGGTCAGTCCTGACAATTTGTAAATGTGTGCTTTATTTTCTGTTGGAATACAAGTTGTTTACTTTTTCTTCCACAGCAATAACTGAAGCCAATCTAAGTATCAGATTCAGACAGAGCTTTGAATGTTTTTAATTCAATTGTCACATAGCTTCTGTAGCACCAGATACCATTGCCCAATGAATGTATTTTCCTTTTCTAGTGTCTCCATATTTAATGTTAAGTAATTATGCCAGAATTCGGTTGTAATCACTCTGGGTTTTTTCTGTTTCAGAGATACAACCAGAATTTTCAAACCTAGGTCAAATTTAGATATGTAATGGCCTAATTTTCAGAGATGTGAAATTAATTGAAAATGTGAGTGCTTATCATTTCTGAAAATTAGGCCAATTATTTCAGTGACTAAATATGAACATAGGTACCTAATAGCAGGCAATCAAGTTTGAAAGATTTGTAACATTAGCTTTTATATCTCAGAATCAATTCCTTGCTTGTCTACGGTGATCTCAAACGCTAAACATCAGTGAAATTAATTTGTTATGGTGTGTGCACAGGAAGATGTTTGGACATTTTACAAATAAACAGCTACAAGGGATTAAAGTTTCATCTGACATTTCTAATATCAGAACAAAGAGCACAAATGTTTGTCTTCTACCTTTGCCTATTACAGTCAATTACGACTTTATTTACCGAACTCGGCAAAAGTCTTTCCATGTGCATTTTATTCTGGTCTTCTCTTTCTTCTTCCCGCCCTTGTCAGAACACCAGTAGTTCCCACCCTCTGTCCTCCCTCCCAGCCTTTAATTTCTAGTTATGAGGCGGGGGGGCTATTGCGGGCGGCTAGAACGGGGAAGCTGAAGGGCTGCGCTCCTTTTTAACTCGGAACATTTGATCTTTCCCTGGCATGTCCTTGTTGGCTCCGGGTTTGCTCTACAGCCTTTAATTATTTTCCGTGTCTTATCACGACGCGCAGGTAGCACAGGAAAACCTCACGATATTTCTGTGAGGCGACCCTGTGTGTCCAGGGCCGGTCGCGGGGGCGGCCGTCGCTGCCTCCCATCGCGGCCCCCTCGTTGGCTGCCCCCCATCCCTCCGCTCGCCTCTCCTCCCCCGCTGCCGGGCCGGGCTGTGTGTCACGCCGGAGCTCATCGTTCACGGGCACGGCAATTATCTATTTGTGCTGGTTGCCAGGGCCGGGCTTTTGAGCAGGGGCTAGGGCAGTGTGAGGGAGAGGGAGGGACGAGCCCCTGCTCGGACGCTATCGCACCGCAGATCTGCAGCCGGTTTAAAGAGCTGGAGTCGTTCGGATTAACCCCTTCCCTTGCCGGGGAGCCGGGGAAGTCGAAGCGGAGAGTGTGAAAACCCGCCCCGCAGGACTGAGACTGCGAGGACTTAGTTGAGCAGAGCTTTTCTTCTTTCCTTCCCCCTCCCCCAAGTTGGCAGGATTAAAAGGGATTTTTGGCAAACGGTGCGAGGCGCCCCTTGACGATCCCAAGCCCTCGCGCAACAGCCGCTGACTACAAAGGTTGTAGCCTTAAAGAAAACAAGCCAAGAGCGCGGAGGGAGAAGGAGAGAGCGGGATTGCGACACCGAGAGCCGCCCTGGGAACGCCGAACCATTCCCAGCACATTCCCGGCAGGCCCCGCGCGGCCCCTCCCCCGGCGGCTCCGCTGCGGCGCGGGCTCGGCTCTCCTGCTCCTCTCCTCCCCCCGCCGCTCTCGCTCCCCCTCCCCCGCACGTAGGCGCTTGGAAGGGGGGGGAAAAAGCCCTTCCAGCCTGACTAGAAAATCAGCCTTGTTTCCTCAGAAACCGCAGCTGCTGCGAGCGGAGAACACGTCAGGCCGGCCCTCCGACACGCACAGATGTGTCTTTGTGAACCCACACACACGACGGGGAGGGAGGAGGATGGCGAGTGAGGGCAAGAGCGCGGGGCCGAGGCGAATGGCAGGCGGCTGCTCCTTGCTCAAGGCCGCCCTCCTCCCCCGGCCCCCGCCTATTAGTGGCCCTTGTTTAATTCTTCGGAGTGGCTCAAAGAGTAGCGAAAGCTGGAGGCGACCTAAATAGGGAAACTTTGGAACTCGGAGAGAGAGAGAGGACCCGCTCCTCACAGGCCAGCCCTCCCCCCGCCCCTGTACATGGGGCCGAGCGCCGTCGGGCGGCCGGCATATACTTGGCCCTCAGGGATTTTTTTCGCCGTTTTTATTTTTTTTAGGACGTGTATTAAAGGGATGGGCTCCTAAGATACTGATCTTTTCCTGAGAGGAGTGGGAGAGCGGGAGAAACACGGAGGGGAGGAAGTTTCTGCTGACCCGGGAGAGAGCCCAAAATAAAAGGTCGCATGGCCAGGAGCAGCGCTGAGGCGCGGAGCGCCCCTTTGCCGTGTCCTCGCTGGCCGCAACTCTAAGCTGCNAGGGGGGGGGAGAGCGCACAAAAACAGGTCCGGGGGAGGGGCGGGCGGGCCGCCATTGGCGCCGCCATTTGCGAGCCCGCCTGGCCCGGCCCGGCCCGGCGGGGGCTCCTCTGTTCTCTCCCCGTTCCAGCCACGCACAAGCGCCTTAGCCCAGTGTTGTTTACTTCCTTCTGTTAACAATGGCTGCAACAGAGTTGTTGTACGGTATTTTGGTACTTCCTGCAAATCTGCCCCGCAGTGTCTAGCTCGGAACGATATGTTTTTTAATAGAGCCCGGCGTATTCCAGGCAGTACCTGTTATATACGGAAAGACCTAACCTACTTCGGTGCACATTTTTAATTTGACAGTTCAGTTACCGGCCTGTCCCGGCCGGCTCTTTATTTTAACCCCCTTTTGTAGGGTCTGGTTCCAGGGGCAGCGCTACAGCTGCGAGCCACAACTTGGGCTGCTTTTCACTCAGCATTTAATTCTTTTTGTGTTTAATAAAGGGGACGTGAGCACATAACTCAGGGTTGTCTCCATGGCACAGGAGTGCCAGGCTTATNGGTCGCATGGCCAGGGGCAGCGCTGAGGCGCGGAGCGCCCCTTGCCGTGTCCTCGCTGGCCGCGACTCTAAGCTGCGCTTCTCCGCTTTCCCTCCCCCTCGTCCCTCCCGACCTCTTTCCCCACGCTTCGCCCGCTCTCTTTTTAATATATAACTTTCAGCCTGGATGAGTTGCGACTCGTTCAGCGTAATTGGGACGAGCGGCTGATGGCTGCGAGNGGCCCGGCCCGGCCCGGCGGGGGCTCCTCTGTTCTCTCCCCGTTCCAGCCACGCACAAGCGCCTTAGCCCAGTGTTGTTTACTTCCTTCTGTTAACAATGGCTGCAACAGAGTTGTTGTACGGTATTTTGGTACTTCCTGCAAATCTGCCCCGCAGTGTCTAGCTCGGAACGATATGTTTTTTAATAGAGCCCGGCGTATTCCAGGCAGTACCTGTTATATACGGAAAGACCTAACCTACTTCGGTGCACATTTTTAATTTGACAGTTCAGTTACCGGCCTGTCCCGGCCGGCTCTTTATTTTAACCCCCTTTTGTAGGGTCTGGTTCCAGGGGCAGCGCTACAGCTGCGAGCCACAACTTGGGCTGCTTTTCACTCAGCATTTAATTCTTTTTGTGTTTAATAAAGGGGACGTGAGCACATAACTCAGGGTTGTCTCCATGGCACAGGAGTGCCAGGCTTATGGTTGGGAAGCGAGCGAGGGAAGAAGAGGACGTACCTGCGTAGGCACAGGCACGTACCTTTGTGCTTTGGTGGAACTAGGTTATTAATTAATGTAACAGCTTTTGAAAAGGCAAAGTTGCACGTTTAAAATTTGAAATGGTGCTAAGGCAACTGGATTTTTAAAGCATGTTTATTTTTTAAGGTATGTAAAACGAAAGGGTTTTATCACTTCGGCAGAATGATTTGGTAGACGTTCAAGCAGTTCTTGATTTCAGGAAGCCAGTGCTTGCTAGTACGGAAACAAGTTTTCAAGCCGAGCTATTCTAAATAACACTTGGTGGTTTTTTTTCATTTCAGAAAAGACAAGCAGAAACAAACACAACACACACACACACACACACACAGACACACAAACCACACCATGGGGACTGTCCTTTTCTTGCCTCCCCATGCGCTGTACTTGCCCCCCTTCAAGGAGTAGGAGGGACAGAAGTTGTGGCAGGGCGGGTACTGATTAGTTGCTGTCATTCTGCACAGATTAACACCTATTTTTAGGTTTTCGAACCTCTTGAGTAATACTAGTTAAATTGGCACAGGTTAATAAGTTGGGGTCCGTAGAGCCTCTTAACTGTTCACTGTGAAATTTGAATTAAAGAGACAGTCTCACTTTGTCGAAACGATGAAAAAAGGTTTATATACCAAACATTTACTGTATGCCCATGTTTTTGTGCATGTGTGTATGCACACAGAAGATACATAGGCTTGGAAAACAAAAATTGAAATTAATTACTTGGCACAAACAAGCAGTTGGAGGATCTTTGCAGAATAAATCTGCAGTGAAATCGGTTTTGAAAGGAAACATTTTCCTTCTTTATTTTTAATATAAATGTAGCATCCAAAAATAAAACTTAATCGTTATTTTTTCATGTGTTTTCTCCTTGTCCTCCCCCCTTTATATCACTACACTGTTACACTGACACCCACTGGTAAAAGTTGATCTGAGATCAGGATAGTAAACTAAGCCTCTTGATGAAAGGGACAGCTATTACTCAGGAATAAAAAATAAAACGTGGACCAAAGAATAGCTTCTTCCCTTTCCTCCTCTTGAAGGAAAAGTATTGCAATTGTCTTAATTTTTTTTTTTTTTTTTTGACAAGTTAGTTGTGTGGATGTTCCAAACATAACAAGGGAAGACAGCAGGGTTTTTCTCTAAGAAACATAACAATGTAGGAATAGCTGCATTCAAAGCAGCTTATTTCTAGACATTTGTATGACTGAGGATGGACAACAGGCTGGCACAGATGAGAACAGGAGAAAGGTATTGATATGTTAGTAGTTGCTGGGTTTAATGCTGTTTCCCAGGTAAAACAGCTTGAAGAAAACCAGAAATAATGGTCATGCTAGAAATATAGTTGTGTGTGCACTGACCTGATTGTATCAAAGCAGAGATGAATGCGAGTGCTGTGCAAGTCTTATTTAGTGTGTTTACCATTTATTTCAAAGTTTTTAGTGGTCTTGAAAGCCACTTGTGTTGGAGAAACAAGGCTTATTTTATTGAAATGTACCACAGCACCAAAATCTGGTTTGTGAGAGTGTCGTTCCACAGCCCTGCCTAGCACAAGAACAATACCACGCAATTATCCTGTTTCAGGCTCTGAAATGGGCTTTCTTCCAAAACACCCTCCCCTTATATTATTAGACGTGTTTCTATTAATGAAATGATTGATTGAAAATCTTCCTGTGTTTATGTTGTTTGGGCAGTAGTAGCTTGGATTTCCCCTGTCTAGACTAAAATTGTATCCAGTGGAGATGCAGGGGACAGCTGTTTGTAAACTCAGAGTGAGACATAACAAATGAGCTGCAGCAAAACCTGTCCGTGACTAGCTTCCTTGTAAATAGAGTTATACATTCTTTGTTGTAAAGGATAAGGGGGGCCTTAGTAGAAATGAATACAGAAATAAAGTGGACTCCACAAAACATGGAAGTGTTGAAAAACCCTACCAGGACTGCACACTTCAGAAATTAAAACTCTAGCCTTTCACCTTTGAAATTGTAGTTCAGGTCTTTCTTTACATTCTGAGTGAAATGAGCTTAAAATAAGTGTAAAAAGTAGTCTCTGGGATTACCAGCTTAGTGTTACAATTGGTGCAGATAACCTAATTGGAAAACAGGGTGACTGCTGGGATTTACTTCTTCAGGAAAAGTTGTAAAGAAAATCTTTACTGGGGTACTTTTAAAAAATATATATATACGTATGTGTTTTTGTATATATGAATATATATGTGTGTAAAGAAGAAATCTTTACAAAAGCGGTCATTGAAGTTGAGGATTTATACTGCATTTTCTTGCCTGAAGATGTACTGCAGCATCGAGTATTACCTTATATGCACACTGTCATACAGAAATGCTAAGTTTGGAAACCTGCACAAGGCTGTTAGCAATTGATTTGTTTTACTGTTTCACTTTGAATAACAATAAAAGAATGAAGAGGAGGTTTACTTTGGAATTGAGACTGGCTGGGAAAAAAATGCTAGCTTGTGTCATGTAGTTATCTAGAAGCATCCTTGTAGACCCAGAATAAAACTCACAGAACAGGCATAAAGCACAGTGAAGAATCAGAGTTTGTGAGGAGGTGGCGTGTCAATAGCCTGCCACATCCTTTCTCCTCTCCCCTTTCCCTCAGTGTCATTCTTGTTCTGTTTGCATGAAGAAACTGCAGCAAACAAATGAGAAGAAAAGTGAGGGAGGGGGGAGAACATGTACAGTTTGTATTGCAGTATTCAAATAAAATACTTGAAAATGCTATAAACAGTTTCATAGTCATTGTTTATAGACTCTAGAATTTTTAATATTCTAACATGTAATTGAATTCTGAAGCCAAGATTCTGCAATTAATCAGGCTTTTATAAGTGAGCCACTATTTGCTAGCAGTAACTTCAAGAAGAATTTGGACTTAGATTGCTTTGTTTGTTTGTTTGTGGCTATAGCCAAGAAATGGTATGCTTAAGTGGTCAGCAAAATTATATGTTGTGCATTTGCCTGGGTTAGCAAAAGTCCCGAGCTGTATAAGTAGTTCAAGCATTTGAGAAACCTAATTGTTTGATTCCTGTATGCAGATTTGGGCTTTGTGCATATGAATTATGGAACGTGTGTTTTTGGAGGACGTGTTTTCAGGGCTTATGCTCACTTTTCATCAGTACAGTGTCTAGAGAACTCAAGTAAAATGGAAAAAAAATGCAAACACTTCGTTGGTTGTTCTAAGCTTTTATTATTATGCACCCTACTTAAGACTGAAGTGATTCCTAGGAATGCTGGTATTTTTGCCTACCCCATTGAAATGTTCAGTGTAAAGCTGGGCTAGATGTGAGAGAGTTTTTCCTTCAGTTCTGAGGAATTGTATTGCTATTGTGAGCTGGAAGCGTGTGGAGGAGTTATGGCACTGACTGGAGCACTTGTTCTTTCCCAGTCAACTCTTAAATCTTGATACCAGAAGGGTCAAAAACTGGCCAGCTGTGACATCTGAATAATTTTTAAAGCAGTTAATCCAGTCAGAGTGTTTATCAATCTTTGTACCACGTGTGGAGGCGATGGGGACACATCCCAAGATAATTCAAAAGAAAAGCTCATGTAACTGGCAAAAATCGAGTAGTTAGCTAAGTCTTGTTCCACAGATTTACCTTTTCGAATTAAAGATGGAAACATAGAACACTGCCCAATGAGCTCCTAGTGCATGGTTATTTGGCAGGTGTGTGGATAGTTTATTGTGCAAACCATCCCTTCTAAACCTGTGTACTGGATCTGACAATACCCACATGATGCCCACATGAGTTGCCCAGATGTTGTCAGCATTAGCCACTCTTTGAATATGGCATGATATATGGGACGTCAGG
The DNA here is from genome assembly GCA_013398275.1 of Promerops cafer. NCBI lineage: Eukaryota > Metazoa > Chordata > Aves > Passeriformes > Nectariniidae > Promerops > Promerops cafer. The sequence goes on along the minus strand of VZSE01003326.1, from coordinate 366,436 downwards.
AGGAGCCTTTGATCTACTTGGGAAAGTAGGAGCCAAGTTTTGAGAGCGTGTTAGATACTGCTGGCAATTGCCTTTATCCTTTCCCCACGTAATTTACAGTTGCATGGATGCACCATGGAGTTGCATTTAACCATATCACACTCCTATGGCAATATTAATTTAGCTGAGTGTGCAATATCAGATATGCACTTGTTATGTTTTAATCATCTTCAGAAAAATATATTTCAGCCTTTTTTGGTATAAAAGCATAAGCTTTCCTTGCTTTTAATTACTTCTCTCATTTTGGATCTGTTCCATTTATTTTTAAGATGAAAAGGGTCATTTTTATGTTAACCGATCATTTTTCTCAAAACCATGTTTTAGAAAGTCCCAATTCACCAGTCCTACAAGGGAAGGTGGAGGGAGGAAGCACAGGTATAATAAAGAATCAGTTTCTTCTGACTCAGAAATAGGTTGTGAGCAAGTAGTACCATATACAATCTAGAAAACAAGTATAGAAGAACATAAGATGTATGTAGGGTAGATCTTACGGTGATAAATTTTGCCTTGGTGTGTGATCTGGTGGTTTTTCAAAAAGCACCACTTTTTTCAGATAAAGCAAGAAGAAAAATGAAACAGTTCTTTTAGGGTGGGAGTTGAAAGTACTGTGGGAAGTGGTGCTAAATTACAAAAAGGTGCTCAAAAAGGTGCTCAAAAAGGTGTTCTTCTTTTCCTGTTATTTTTGAGATTTCGCTAGGTTGTGTAAGTTACCCATTCCATTAAAAGTAGGAATAAAGAATGCAATCTACGATTGCAATTGGTTGCGAGACACAAGTAAAGGTTTTGAAGTTAAAATCATTTTTCTGAAACAGAGTGCTCCCTACATTGTGTTCAAACTCGCCTAAAAATTCTTTTTAACCCACATACTCAAAATAATGTTCTCTAAGGTGCAGGAAGCTTTTTCTCCTGAGCACAATAGGAATATGTTGAATCTCTTGAAAACAGTTTCTGTTTTTCAAACACCTTTTCTTTTTCAGCATAGATAATTAACGCCTTCTTCACAGTGCTTGGTGCCCTTGATACATCTGTTACCTTTGACAGATCCTTTCTGTTTGCCACCTCTTCCTAACATGCTTCCAATATTTTCAGCACAAAATAGCTTTGTATCTTTGATGTTGGTTGTATACGGGCTCAATTAAATAAGAAAGCTGCTGACAGAATGGAGTAGAGTTGAAGCTTTGTTTCTGTAAAGATTTTGTCCTTGGTCACTTATCTTCAGTTTTTGCTGCAAAATGTTTAACTTCTTTTAGACAAGATTGTTAAGACATGCAGTTTTATCTGTAACTGTGTTTTGTTTTCACTTTTGCAGGTGCTGTGTGCAGTAATTATGTAGAGATGTAGGTAAAGGGGCAGAGGAGTACCCTGCAACTGTAGCCTTAAGCAGCAAAACCTCTTCCCACTGGTGAGGGTGGCTTTAAAACATGCCTTTCTGTAAGTTTCTGGACTATTTAGAAGCATTATGGCAATGCAGCTGTTCATTAACACACCCCCCCCCCCAGTTGCTGGTGGATAGCATCTTGTATTTAGGCTGAGGAACCCAGCTTTGTGTGGAAAGGGCTGTTGAGGCTGTTCAGGTGGGCCCTTGGGTCACTGAGCTGTGGCAGTGGGAAGCTCCAGGCCTGCTAGCAGAGGGCAGCAACATTTAACCCTTTTTTGAGGTTTTCCGTAGTGGTTCCTCTGCAGCCCTGCAGCCTGGTAGTGCCCAAAGGCGATAGCTATAGAGACCCTTTGCAGACAAGGTTTTATGGTCCTCAGTTTTGAAAGCGGGAAATTAAAATGAAATCACAATGTTGGAACAAGAGAGCGAAAAATACAAATGGATTTGCAAAAACGCAGTCACAATACCTAAATAAAAGACTTCCTGGTGGCACTAATTGTTACTGCTTATGTCACATGGTATAATGACAGTTTTTCAGGATTTCCCACATATTAGAATGCATGAGGTTGGAATTTTGTTTTTATGATACCTACTACTCCTTTCTTAAGGGAAATTAAATAGCAACTGCTCTGAGATTTTGGGTTATGTACAACAGTCATTTTGATCTCTACATTGTCAAACAAATAAATATCAAAAGCATTTTTAGTGCAGTTACTCTGTTTCATGCAGTGTTCTGGTGTGAAAGAACTAATTGCATGTTACACATCTTTTGCATATATATATGAAAAACAGTATGACAGGAAAATAGAAAAGAATTTGAATATATGCTTACAGAGGGAAAATGTGCATGGGTATGTGTGTGTTTATATATATATATCTTGCCTGTTTCATCTCCTAATGACAAGAGCAGATGAGCATGTTACTGCCATGAATTTACTGATGATCCACTATTGATAAAGGACCTACGGAGCAGTAAGTTGTGACAGAGTTGTAAGGGATGGGAGGGTGCTCACATGTAGGTCTCTTAGATTCCCCTTCAGTGAGGGTGTACTGAGCAGAGATGTACACAGTCTCAAATGTCTGTTTTGCTGGGAATTGCAATGTTTGTTTCCTGGTGCAAACCTAAATATTTTCATACTTTTCTGTCTTCTTCACTTTACAGAAATTGTCCCATAGCACACCATTTTTTTTCTCCTGAGGTGCTGCTGATATGTCGTAATTCCATTTTAAGTATTATATCTCGCAAGGCTGATTGTTATTGCTTTTAGTTAGCTAATATTTTCTTCTTAGGGATTGACCTTGTTCCCAGGATTTTGCAAAATATATACAAAGGGAGACTAAACCAGCAGGTCAGTCAATAGCACATCCAGCAATGTGTGTTGGACTCAATGCTGGAGATGTGAACGATTTTTTAAAAAAAATTGTTGTAAATCAGCTTCCCCAAAAGCACTGACATTTAAGAAAATCTTAAAAAAAATACGAGCAGGACAGGTCTGTTCCACTGCCCAGGTTTTAAGAACGTGATGCATCATTGTGTTTTATCTCAAACACTGCCTGACCAAGAACAGAGCTGCTTTAGCAAGCTGCGTCCTTGAGCCGCACACTTGTCTGTACATGCTAATAAGGAGAATGAGGAGAATTAGAAAGCAATTTGAGCTGCAGAATAGTTTCTTGAAACATCTTTTCAAACCTTTTTAACACAAAGTAGCACACAAAGTTACTCTGTCTTATTTAAAGAGGGATCATTTTGTTACTTATTTTGTATTTTTCAACCTAAAAGTTGTGGCTTCAAGAATTAGAACATTGATCTTTGTTATTGCTAGATCCAGTGGGCTAAGAGATAAATGACCGCTACTACAAAGAATAAGCAATAAATGAAAGGGAAAGCCAAAGAAAAAGGGGATGCCAGATTTAATGAATAATTACCGTGAACTGGGTCACATGGTTTCCAATTTTTACATAGGTCAAACTATGAGGCAATAGCATTTACTTAACTGAAAGGCCTGAGTAAGTAGTCTCAACAGCCTTTGTATAGAAAGTGAGGAAATTTTCAGCTGATCTATCCTTAACCCATGAGATTTATACTATGTGACTGTCACACCTTTATTTCAGGCATAGGTTCAGGGTCATAACAAAGGTGTGTCTTTGGTGTATTTATTCAAGGATTGCCCAGGGAACATGCCCAATACTCACTTCCTACAGACCTGAAACCTAGCCTGAAGTACATACATGATTGAAATTAAAAATAAAACTGGTGGCAGGTAGCAGAGAAGGAAGGAAGGGTTGTTGCAGTTGCCAAAGTGTATCATCATAGTTCAGTGTGCATTTAAAACTGTGTACACCCTCAGTAAATCCTTGGAAACTGACAGAAACTAGTGTGGGTCATGCAGGTTTTGTCCCTGCTCCAGTGAGAATAACAACTATTTGCCACAATTACTGAATCCTAATTACTTGAAAAGGATGGCAAAGGTAGGAGATATTAAAGCTAGTTAAACTGGATTTCATAAAGATATCAATGACTCTAGCCATATTTATTTTTAAAATAAGCTAAGGACTTTGAAAAACGAAAACTGGATTAACTTCCTATCACCTTCATTTAAAAGGTGAATTCGGAACTGGTGCTGTGTGGGTGGGCAGGCTGATGGGAAAACCTTAAAAGCTGAAAATCTATGCTAGAAAAGGATTATGAGGGTGTATCTGCACCAAGCACTACAGCATCCTCCGTGTTCCATGCTATCCAGGCTCTTTTGTATAGGCAGCTCAGCAAGATTGGTTATGTGGAAATAGTAATTTGAGTTATGTTTGCATTGCTCTGCACCTGGACTGATGAGACCCACTGAGTTGTTGGAACTACAGAGCCTCTCCCTCCCCGGGAGTGGAAAACATCACCAAGTCCTGCATAAGTCAGAGGGCAAAAATGGGTACAAGACCACGCAGCTTGAATTGGACCCTGTGATGCAATGTCTTGTCACAATTAAGCAAGAAGTGCACCCCAACAGCAAGAAGGTGATCTGGCAGTAGTAATTCAAGAGGATGCAGCTGTCTTTCCTCATTCTTTTTAGATTTTGTTATCACAGGGAAGAGAGTCCTTTCTAAACTGATTGATCATTACCGAACAGGGAAAACAAAAATATTGCAAAATGCAAGTATTAACTTACACATTTGTTTTGTTTTGAGCATATTTTAGAAGAGCCAGAGGCATGCCTTTTTAGTAAGCAGGCAGTTGGTGAAAACCCTCTAGGTATCAGAGAAGCCCTGTGCTATAATTTTGCTAGAATAATAATGTCAAACAAATGACAATAGAAAGCCTATAAAATTTGCAGCCAGCTGGGCAAATTCTCATGTGTGAACCACAGAAACTGTAAGTGCCTATATAAAATATTTTGTCTTGATCAGAGCTGCTCCAGTCTACTGCGTCCCTTGCCAGAGTAGCTGTAACCCCCTCACCTGCCAGCTGCAAATAGTGGCTCCAGTGGGTGAACTGCGAGGAGCTCCAGCCCAAGTCTCAGAGCAGCGTTAAGTGTGTGCTGTATTGGAAGTTTTTGGTAGTTAAATGTAGATCGATGATCCTTCTCAGCATTAATGTTAACAGGATATTACATGGGAATCTGCATGCATCAGAAATTATTATTATTAGTGCTTATTTTCAGATTCCTCCAAACAAGATGGAGAGGGCTTTTGTAACCCATGTCTTTTGTGAGTTAGTTATTTTGTCCTTCTGTACTTGGTATTTCATATTCTGTTGTTTGGATAACAGTCTGGGTATTAAGTGTGGCTGTAATTTCTCCTCTTAATGGTATTCCACTTCCCATGACTCTTGCTTAGTTTTACCTAATCCTATCTCAAACAATGTCTTGATGAGCCAAGAAGGACCTGGGCTGAGCTGAGGACTGAACCAATGCTGAATATGGCTTTGAAGAAGACCAAATTATAATAATTCCTTGTGTCATCTGATCACTAGGTGGTACAACTTTGTTCCAAAAAAGGCCATGTTCAGCATTGCACCTCAAGGGTTCTACCTGTTTCAACTCCTTTTTTCTTTGACAGGGAGGTAAAAATGACTGTGTGTAATTTACTGTAAGTCTCTTGGTCGCGATGCAATATTCTTTGTTGAACTGGGTCTGTGTGAGTCACAGAGAAGCATTTATTGAGAAGCAAAACAGAACTACTGACAAAGTTTCATTACTTCTGACAAAAAGAGACTCAAGGCTACTCCCAATCATGTTTCAGAGTACTCCACATGTTACTCATTGTGTCCTTCAGGCTGACATGACGTTTATGAATTCTTCATCTTATAAAAAAATACTAAATGCCGTTCTATTCCACTGTTAAATCATAGAATACTTCATAAGCAGTAGTGGTCTTGGCCATAGCTGCCCATTTTTGGAGTCTGTGTAAGTTGTGCAGGGAGGTGGGAAGTTCACCTTGTCATGCACTGGGGAGGTTTCTGGACCCCATCCTGGCCAGCCCCAGAAGGCTGCGCTTGGACTGGAGGCAGCAGTGAGCAGCAGGCTGTAGGAAGGGTCAGTTGCCCATGCAGGACTGGCATGCTTCAGCTGTGGGATACTCCTGCTTAAACCACTAATTGTGTCTCATGTATTTGATCCACAGTGTATGGTTAATACACACGCTCCCTAGAATACTACCCCTTCATTTACCCCTTACCACTGGCAATAGCCTTCTAGCCCAGAATTGCAGGATACTGCAAGTGTGGTTGAGTTTGTTTATTAGAAACAAAAAGGCTGCTTGGTTCTTTAGATAATCTGGAAAAAATACGACCTAAGAACAGTGACAAAAAATTGCTTTTACATAGAAATTAAATCAGGGGCAAACAGCTTTCAAATGTAGCACTGTATTTTGAGGAGCGGGAAGTGTGGACTGGAGCAGTGCCTAGGGGAAAGCTGCTGTATCTGATACACATATAAATATGTACATGAAATCAACAGTACTTCATTTAAGAATTAAGTTCTACATTTTTTAGTGATGCAGTGAATTTTTCACTGTAAAACACTCCACCTACCCAAGATATTTACAGGTGTGCACACTCAGAACAGCCAACTAAAACAGAAAATGTTTAGCTGCCACAAATAGGTATATAATGGAAAGTTCTTAATTAACATCAGATTATCTTAAAGCAATAATGAATGTCTTCTTTATGTTTTTATTTATTGGAATGGAAGGGATATATTCTGAAGGTGATTAAGAGAAAGATGGTGATTGCCTGATTCTTAAAGTAATGTTCTCTTTTGCTGGGGTGATGTGGGTGCTGATTGAAGTACATGAGCATTCCCGCTAGAGGGGGGTCCACTCAGCCTAGGTTGTAATGCANTTTTTTTTTTTTTTTTTTTTTTTTGGAAGCTCAGCATGAGGAAAACCTCATGTTGTCCCACATCTTGTTTCAGTCCTTTATGTTGTGTATCTTACGGTGTCAGCAGTTACTTGTCTCTTATTTAGCTTAACTGTCTTTTGTACAAGGAGGTGAAAATCCAGATGAATGGACTAACGCACTAGTGCACTGTTAAACAGAGTAGTAACAAAGAATACAGGGAATGTTTAGTTGTATCATCTGTAAGGTGAGGACAATTATTTATCCCAGAAGTGGAGTGATCATTCTTGGGAGAGTAGAAGCAGCTTTATCAGACCTGTTCAATAACATTTTTAATTAGAATTGTTATCTATCTTCACTCCAAGCCATTTTACTCTCTCTGTGAGCCTTACATTTCTGAGCATAAAAGAAAATATTTCTATATATATATGGAAGAGACTAAGAGTATGTTAAACAGGCTTAAACTTCTTTTTTACTCTTTGATGTCACAGTTTGTTCTTCCTCTCAGTTTCTTGGTGAAACGAAGATTGAGTTTTGCACATGTATTGGTCATTGTGCTATGTTAATTAATGTGTTTTTGAGCTGTGGCAGTTGTGAGCATTCTTTTGGCCCTGAGCAGGAGCTTCCTTAGCAGAGCAGGTGTTGACAATATGCCTGTGCTCTGCAGTGAGGGTCCTGGCATGCGAGGCAGCCTCTGCAGATGAGGTGCAGAGCCCAAACTAAAACTCTGCCCAATCTCTGCTTGGCTGGTGCAGGGTTTCCATGACATCCCATCCATGTCATGCTGCTGCAGGACATGGGACAAGCAGCCCTGGACAGGCTCAGTGGGGCTGCCCACCCAGCTGGGACCCTTGGGAGGGAGAGGGAGGAGGAAGGAACAGCAGGGCAAGTGAGACAGAGTGTACTGGGGCTGGCAAGGCATCAGCAACTCTGATGGATTCAAGGAGGAAGTCAGAGAAGGACCCTGTGGCACAAAGAAGGCTCCATTTTTTCCCTAATGAATCTCTGCAATAGAAATGTAGTAATAAGCATCCACTCTCTACAACTACCTGAAAGATAGAACGACTGAAGTTGTTGCCAGGTGGGGGTCAGCCTCTTCTCTCAGGCAGCAAGTGACAGGACAGAAGGATATAGCCTCAAGCTCTGCCAGAGGAGGTTCAAGCTGGACATCATGAAGAATTTCTTCACTGAAAGGGTGGTCAAGTGTTGGAATGGGCTGCTCAGGGAGGTGGTGGAATCACTGTTCCTGTAAGTCTTCAAGAAACAACTGCACATGGCACTTGGTGCTGTGTTCTGGTTGACCTGGTTGTGTTCCATCAAAGGTTGGACTTGATGATCTTGGAGCTCTTTTCCAACCTTTATGATTCTATGATTAATGGGACTGGAGATAGCATCTGGGATATGCGACTACATAATACTGGATAGAGAAAACTAAGTGAGTTTGAAAAAGTTCTTGGGGTCTATTTAGTAGTGGTAACTGGATGCTGTACCAAAATACTAAGCCTAGTGAAAATGAGCATTCACACTTCAGATGTGTACCACATTAACCCTAACCAAGATGCTTCTGATAGTGGAATGACTTTTTTCAGAAGCCACCTGAGCATCTGAGTAGGGCACTGTATTGTGACAAGCAGTCATACAGTTATTTCCAATCCAATGGCTGATTATTCTTTTTGGCCCTGGGCAAGTCATTTAACCCTCTGTCTGTTTCTTCATCTGTAAAATATATTATGGATATTTATCAGTCTCACCAGGACTGATTGTTTAATATTTATAAAGTGCCTAAAGGATTAGAAGCTTAATATAAGGAGCTAATATGTATCATATCATTTTAGATTGATTTTATTTACTTGGATTTTTTTTCCCCTACGACCTATTGAATGAGATGCTATTTTGTAGCCTCTTACTGTCATTCCTAATTAGCTGGGCAGGTCACAATTGGGTAACTCCAGGTTCATTTTCTTCATTTATTCCTAGTTCCTATGAATGCTTTATCTCACTCCCACCTTTTTTTTTTTTTCTCCTCCCTTTTTTAATTTAGAGATGAAGAAATACCATATGTTGCTAGATCATGACATAAATATATTTAAGTGCTGCCATCATTGTTAGTTTATCAGCCTTTCCATTATAAACCCTCTTGTTCAGGGGTTTATAAGTCTGGCGTTATTACATGCTTCAGGGTGAAACTTCACATTCATTTTTTCCCTCTTGATTTGCTTTAAATCCTTCACTCTTCTTAAGTTGAACTGGAGATTAGATACATTAGTTATAGTTATACTACTTGTATAAATTATAATGCAGCAGTAGGCATTCTAAATAGGATGTAAATCAGAGAAATAGAGGATTTCCTAGTTGTTAAACTGTGAGCCTGAGAGTAGAGATGTGGGATTCTTTCCATGAGTGTGTCCCTGGCTTGGCACATAACTACTAAAAAATTATTCAACCTGTTTCTGCCTCACTCCTCTCTCTCTATATTGGGATGATGACATTTCTGACTTCGCTGGTGTATTGGGAAGCTTAATTAATTAGAATTCATAAAAGACCGAGATTCTCAGGTGAAAGGTGCCTAAGTGTGAAGTATTTTTAAGGAGTCTAATGAAAAATCGGTGTGCCTGCTTTCCTACGTCTGTTCCTGTTGTCGCAGATTAGTGCGTATTAACTCTAGAGCTGTGCAGTGTGTGGCAACCAGCAAGGGCTTTGATCTGGAACACCACTCGATGACCTGGCAGCTTGTTTTTCTCAGGCTTTCAGACATTCACTGGCTGTATCTCTCAGCCAGTTGGTCTCGGCCTTTGCCTGGGGAGCTTGTGTTCCCTGAATTCTAGTTTTCAAACAGTCCTCTAGCGCAAGACTGGACAGGAGCCTGCAACCAAGACCTTGGCTGCAGAGTTTCCCCTTGTTGCTGTTCCACTTGGTGCTGGTGCAGAAGTACCCAGCCTGCTTAGAAGATAACAGGAGGGGAAGAAGTCAGGTGTTTCCAGCTTTATTTTTTGCAGGGACTTACCATGGCAGATCATTCTGGTTGTGCTCAGGTGGCTTCTTGGTGTAGTCAAAACTCTGTATGGAGAAAAATGTTCCAGCTGTAGTACAGTAAATTCCGAGACACTGACAGGTACTCTTTATATCATTCAGGTGGAGAAACCTTGTTTGTGTCATGAGGGATGGTCTCCGAGTTTCCTCACTTGAGGCTTTCTATTGTCAGCTGTTAGTTTTGCACATCCTATCATGTGCGGGTTTTCTAGAGTTGATCCGGACTGGCACCTTCATTTACAGATCTCTTCTTTGCCTGGGCTGTGATGCTGTGCTCAGGAGAGAGAGGTTCTTGGTGGTGGCTAAATTTGAAATTATCTTTCTCCTTATAATTTCAGGTTGAAGTCTTGGCCTCCGAGGATGCTACATTTGGACACAAGGTGTGTAGTTTGGTGCAGTTTTGTTATATAGGTCCCAACAATATGAATTGTTGGATGTGATGCCACAGAAAATGACTATTTTCAACCTGAGAATTGAGGATCCTGTGACTTGCATCCATCAATTCAGAAACTTTCCCTTGTGTGTGGTAATCTGAGAACGGCACACAGGCTGTCTTAATCCTTTTCTTGGTATAAAACCTGTGAGCAAGTTTTACTTGCAGAAACCCTCGTGGAAACATGTAAGGTCAGCTTAGCAGTAGTTTTTAAGATTGGACTTGCCCGAATGCTGAATTTGTTTTTGTTCCATAGATTTGCAACTCAGAAATTGTACTTGTTGTCTGCTTGGCAGTCTGCTGAGTAAGCCACTTTGTTCAGGGCCTTTTTCACAGAGCATCTCGAGTAGAAAGTAGTTCACTGAACAGCTGCATCACCCTGTGTTCAATTGTAGATCAGCGTGTGGCGGGCAATAGGGTGTGTTGGAGAGACGACTTCAGACCTGCCCAGCTACGTGGATGGGCTGTGTCCTACTTCGTGCTCAAGTTTCTTTGGCCAGGGAGCATTGTGGTGATGACCACTGTTTTAACTGAGCACTAATAGCAGATAATTTTAATCAAGGCTATATCCCGTTAGCCAGGCAGGGAGTGGATGGCAAAGGGAAAAAGGAGATATAGGAACAATAGGCTAAATCATGACAGTGAAGAGTTTCCTGCTGCTGAAGGCCCATATGCTGTGATGCTACTGCAGGTGAAAAAATAGCAGTGCGGTTACTGTTAAGGTAAAAAGGAAAAGCAAGAAAATATTAAATAAGTTCTCCAGGTTTATTTGGAATACAAAAAGCAAAATTAACCAGCAGGAAGGGAAAAAAAAGCTTTAAAAGTATGTAAATATTCATGATGCCATAATTTACATTGTGTCTATATTGTACATTTTTATGTTGATATGTGATAAAGTTATTTCAATAAATTATTAGAAAACAAACAGAGCTACTCTGGTATTATTTGAAGTATATAATGCATCGTAGTCTGCAGTATTTTCTGATTTTTATTTAATACCCAGCAAGCATACAGAATACTCATTGAATATTTAATAAACCTGGAGGGTCAGCTCTTGTGAGCTCATCTCCATAATCCTTCAGACTAGGTGGATAAAAAGAAATATTACTGATGATTATTGTCACCAGTCACTCTTAGAGCTAAAAAAAAGCACTGTGGAGGAGGCTTCTAAGTTTTTTTCATGGCTAGATTTACAAGGTGTTTCTATGTCTTGTCATCCTGATGGACATCCTTTGAAACTCCTTTTTATTACAAAAACTTTTAAGGGTTTTCTGTTGCTAAGCTTCAGTTTTACAAAACTGAATCAGTACTGTTGCCAGCTCTGAACATTAATGTCCAGAGTCCTGAGCATCTTTTTTTTCCTGAGATCCATCTTCAGAATCATCAGGATCTTTTAAACTCTTATAATAGTAGCTTTATGTTATGTAGTGAACTATCTATGTCTGGGAATGTCATGTACTTTTTATCAATCAAAAAGAAAGCTAAATGTATCATCCAAAACTTGTTAATCCCAGAATTTATTTTTGCTCTCTATTTAGAGATGCTGCAAAAGCACTTTCTTCCCTTCTCTCCCTTAAGAGATGCTTTCTTTATTGTGTCTCAATGACAAATAAATGCCAGTGTCTCTGTTACATTAACAAATGAGTTTGTATGCCAACAGACAACGTGTATAAGCAAAATTTTTTAAATTAAAAATAGTTAATTTTATAAATTAGAAAGTAAGTTGAATATACCAGATAACAGAGTTGAGAAGGATGTAAGGTTAAATTTGCACCACGCCGTGCTTTCCTCGGTACCTGCTTTTAGCCTGAATTTTCCTCCAGGGCTGTTGTAGACTGTTAAGGGGAGCTATCTTTTTCGGGTTTGGGTGTAGCATATGTCTCAGCTTGAAACATTGTAGGGCCCCTCTGTATGCAAGAGCAGAAGCATAGTTTGCTGCAGGGGATGACTCTTCTTTTGACTGCATCCATTCCACCTATCCTTAGATGCCACTTAGTTTTAGGCTGTTGACAGGCTGTGTTGCCTGTAGATACATACAAGAATAGTGTCTCTTAAAAAAGGATATTTGTAGAGTACTGAAAGAATGTACAATGTCATTTGTTATTCTTAAATTCTCCGTGATTTCGGTCTCATGGTTAATATGCATACTGGCAGCAAATGGGGCTGTTTCCCAGGAAAAGGTTCTGAATGAGGCATCAGAACATTGTTCATCTTTGCTGTAGTTATCATTGGCAAAGCAAAGATCTGGCTGATGTAGTGTGCCCCTTGAATGGTTGAGTCTTGGATGATGATCATCATCCTCATAAGTGTGTTTGTAGAAATCAGCTACAGGATGCTTTTGATGCGAGTTATGCATATTGATTTAGACAAAATAATTCTTATTTTAGAAAATAAAATGAAAACAAAAGAAGTTGTGTCAAACTGTCAAAATACCCAGGGAAAAGGCACCTTGAAGTACCAAATCCTATCTTCACTCCTTAAGCATGTAACAGCTGCAAATTGCGAACCATTAATAGTAGTCCTTAAAAATGTTTCCTCCTCTTCAACTTTCTAATAAATAAACAGTCTTCCCCAAACAAATGTAGGACATAAGGCATTTATTAGAGTAAAAATTACATTTTAATTTGAATTTCTTATTTTCATTTTGTGCATATGTGAGACCAGTACTGTTTAAAAGGCCATAAAAATAAGCACATTTTCAATCAGTTTAAAAAGAAGTTGTCATTTGATAACTATAAATATGTACAGATTTGATTGCATTGCTGTCCAAAGCTTGCTTTCGGTTGACTAGAAGGAAGTAAACCCATTCAGCTTTCTGTGCAACTAATTTTACAGGAGGAGGAAGCTGTTGGTGTGCTGTAACAGCTTTTTCAAAGATGGTACACATAGTGTTCAGTTTAATTTACACATTTATTTGTGTGTGTGCTGGAATGCATGTTTGTTTTTATAGAAAAAAAACCTTGCGGCTTTTAACTGGTTCTTTTGTTTCAATATTTAGAAGGATTGTGACATATGCATGGTTACGTATGGAGAAATGTAAGGGGAATGACCACGTAGCAAATCATGAACAGCTGATAGGTGATCTGGGACAGGCGTAACAGTTATGCCTGGTTTGTTCAAATTTTGCTGAGGATAAACTTACATATATAGTAAGTTCCTTCAAAACCATAGTTGCCAAGAAGGTAATGTGGAATAAGAGTGAATAGATGGAGTGGTATCTGCCCAAGTCTGCAGTCAACACACAGGAATGTATTTCAAAGTTGGAAACTCTTTGAGTCCCATTAACCTTACTAAAGCCTAATGATGACATGTAAAATACTAACAGTACCAATTTGTGTTTCTTTTAGCTGAGTAGGAAGTTATATTTTAGCAGATGGGACCAGTGTTCACAGATGGCAGAGAAAATAGGAGGAATACAAAGATGTGAAAAAGAAAGAAAAAAAAATAAGATGCCCAGGGCAGAAGTAAAAGGTAAAATGTTTAACCATTTTGAATGATGGTCATTTAAAGACCAAGGCAATGAACAAATAAAATAGGAGAGTGGGAGTTTTTAAAATCCTCCTAAGAGATTCAGATGCTCAATTTCCATTAGAGTCTTTTTATCCCTGAGGTAGAATTGAAAATGTTAGTCTGAAAGATTGGTTATTATATAAAGATTTAACCCACATTTTATTGTTGTAGGAGCTGCATGTTGGCATCAGTTGGAATTACAGTGTCAAATGCAGTAGCACATGCTTCATACAGGCTGCAAACAGTGTCTGCCTCTATCTGGAGGACAGGATGCCTGACTTTTTAAATATCTGTGCTCGGTTTACTCTGCCTCCCTTTCCCTAAGGCTTTTATTGTCAGCATCCACCTGACCCAAATAATGTCGGGTAGGGGAGGCTTCATTCAGTTAAGCCGGGTGAGATCATGTCGTGCACATGTCCCAACCTGTCTGTGGACCTGTGGAGTGCCATAAGCTGTGTTGGCAGCACTGGCCATAAAGCCCGCCCTCTGCAGCTAATGCCGAGGTGCAGTGATCCCAGCTAAGTGCTGCATTAATATAAATAAGTTTGTTAATGGCAGTCCAGCAGCTACATGTCAGAAGGCTCACAAGTTGGTGCAACAGGAAAAGAGACACTTCTGTTCCCACAGTGGGGGAGCTCCAGCAAGAACAAGACTCTCTTATTTGGTAGTGAGCTTTAATCCTTCCATTGTGTGTCGTTTTAAGCTGTGTTGTGATGTAATTGGCTTAATCATTACTATTATGTTGCTTTGCACAAGTTAAGATTGTAATTTGACATATGGAAATAAATGGCAACTGGATTAGTGATTTGCAGGTGTCATTTAAAAACGAGGCAGGGAAGAAAGCCTTTCATATTTTGCAAGTGGCATGTTTGCTAATGTACAGAGGCAGAATTAACCACACAACTGCATCTCATGCTGGTTTGAAGTAGGAGCGAGCTTCACCTGTTTTCTGGGACTGTATGCTGCTGGGGTTGAGGAAAAAGAATCTCATTCCCGATGGATGTGTTCACTGTTGGAGTGATTTTATGTTTCCTTTGCCGAAGATAAATACAGGAGTAAAGCTTTCTCTTTGATCGAGAAATCAGCATAATGGAGAGACAGCTCTATCAAAGAAATACAGCAAGGGTGCTATTTCTGATGTGCATGTGTCTGTATGGCGGATCTTCCAGCATTGTTCATGGAACTAGCTGTATTTTTGTTTTATGACACAACATAAAGTGATGACCTTGTCTCCATAATTTAGTAACTCTGGAAGTTGTTTAGAGAGTCTATTCCTAAGTCTTTTAAAGTATGTGCTGCTGGATTGCATTTTTAAAATGTTCTTTCTCTGATACAGGATACATGTTTCAAGAATCAAATGTGCTCAGGACTAAAATTTTTTTCCTCCCAAATATACTACTTTTACTTGAGTTTATTAAGGTGTTTTATGGGTTACTTTGGTGGGGGAGTGTTGGGCAGAGTGGGGAGGTTCATGCTTTTAGGGGAGGGGTTTTGCTTCCCCCCACCTTGTAGATGCGGCATTATTGCAACAATCAGCACATCATGGTGCATCTTCTGTAGTCTACTTATTTTCATATCCCAGATAGCAGAAGTTCAAATCCCGAGGGTAAACTGAGCTACACAGTGTAGCTATGTGTCAGGTTCCTGGTTTGAAGCATAGGACATCAAAGGGAATACATTTGGTGGCTGACTGTGAGTTATGACTGTGCAAACCTAGAAAGAAACTCTTGTTCTTGCAATATCTGTAACGGAACCCTTGAGCTATGAGATGGAGATGGCATGATAGAAAATTGAGAGACATGTTCTCAAGAGACATTTTCCTTTTTTTTTCTAATGTATTAGCTTGATTGCAATAAAATAATACTTATTGGAAAGAAAAAGAAAATAACCAATTGAAAGAGAAGAAAAAGTAGACATAAAAAATTGTTCTCTTCTAATGCTCGCCCTATTTAAGACAGCTTTCTTTTGTTGAAGACTGTAAGCAGCCTTTGCTCCTGCCATCTGGTGGTTGCTAATAACAGTTGCATCTTCAAAGCCAAATTAAATTGTTTTAAAGCCAATTAATCCTTTTCACAAGAGAATGTTTCCTTGGGTCAGAATTATCTCTATCTTGATGTGTTGACACTTGGATTGTCTGTGTGTGCTTAGTATATGGGAAAATATAGAGAAATGAGTCCTCATTTACATCTGTCTTTGCACTGTTGACTTAGATAGGAACCTGGGAGTTGTAAATAAGTTTTTGGATTTGTTTTAGCTTAGAAAAAATAGATACTCATATTAAGCTCCAGTAAATTCTGTTTTGCTACTCATAGGAGAGTTAGGATTGCATGTTTCCCCAGTTCTCTTTTTCATTTCTTTGTGGACTTGTTTCACCTGAGGTGTTCAGATGACTGAAAGGATTTTCCAACTTCTTTTCTTTGACTCATTATTAAAGTTTGTGTTTTGGGGTTGCTGAAGTCTCCTGAGTGCCCTCCGTGCTGGGTGTTTTCCAAGAGTAGAGAATGGCATTATAGCAGGGAACAAGGTGCTCTTTTCATATTCTTAGGGACCCCTTACAGATGTGTCAAAAGTGTTTTGAAGTACTTATGACTAAGTAGCAGCGACTTGATCAGGTTTCTTTCTGAACAACCTCTGTATATCACTGCTATGCCATTTGTGACAGTCCAAGAAAACATAAAACCAAGAAATTGTGATCATGTTTTATAGATTTCATCTCCATAATCAATAGTTTTTAATTTCTGCTAAGTTTAGTCTCAATAAATACCTCTGTGGTTTGTGGGGTTTTTTTTCCCCAATTAGTTTTATACGAATAAAGAGGCACACCAAGAGATTTATGGCCATAAGTTCGTCTCCATCCATCATACAGTCCTAACTGTGGTCCAGCTTTGTCCTGAGTGCTGCAGGCAGCAGAGGAGTGTATCTAACCACCTTGAGTATGGAGGGTGATTTCAAACAGCACTCACTTGTCGTGCCCCACTCCTCACAGCTTTGTCCCACTTCCCATATGGAAAAGATTTTAAAGCTCTCTGGGAGGATGGAAAAAAGTGCAGGCTTCCTGGAGATTGTGATGCCTCCTTGTGCAGTGGAGGTGGGCCTGGACAATTCCATAACAATCCTGCATAAAGAAGAAAAGACCAAAAGATAACACAGAATAGGAGGAAAAAAAGCCATGTTAGCTGGGATGCTCCACTTGTCAGAAAGTCAAGATCAGCTGGATAAATGATGTAATAAGAGTTGGTTCTCTCCTCCTTGTGCCCTGTGCCCACACTCCTGTAGTCTCAGGAAAGACAAGGCAAGGTGAGGCTTTTGGGAGGACCTGTCTCCTGTGACAGTGTCCCTGTGTGTGCACAGCATGTCAGGCTTTCTTGGATATTTTGGTTTTTCTTCTCTTGCCAGTGATCCAAGCTAGCCATAAATACATGTTTAATGTTCCTTTTCAGCATGAAGCATCTCATGGTGCTTGCAGAATAAATACTGATGGCCTCAGGGTTAGGCTTAGGCAGTTTACATGGGTATGTGGTAACATTTATTTTACAAAGCTCCCAAGCACTCTGTGGCAAGCTGGAGTGAGCACAGATGGTAAATGTGCCTTCCTCAGCACCCTTGAACATCGTTGGCCTGTGGTTGGCCCCGTGCCCTGCACCCAGCTGGGATTAGTGCTAAGAAAATGTAAACTACTGTCTTTCTTCCTACATCATCTTTACTTTTGGACATACATAAATGTGATGAACAGCCTTCCTCTCCAGCACTGCACGGTTTAGGTTATCAAGGTGTGGATGTGGCCACATTCTGGATTTTGATATGAATTTAAAGCTCCCATTGCCTTTCTGAGAGTACCAGTGCGGAGTTTTCAGAAGATGTGTATGCAATTCAAAGCAACTGTTAGGTATTTGCTCAAGTGATGTCTGTAAGTGAGAATCATGGAATGGTTTGGGTTGGGTTGGAAGGAACTTGAAAGCTCATCTAGACTCAACCCTCCTGTCATGGACAGGAACACCTTCAAATTACATGAAGTTGCTCATATCTCCATCCAAGCTGGCCTTGAACACCTCCAGGAATGGGGCATCCACAGTCTTTTTGGGCAACTTGTTCCAGTGCTTCGCCACCCTCACAGTGAAGGCTTGGCACCTAATTTTGCTTTTCTGATTGATGAGTATCCCTCTTTGGGTGGTCCTGTGCCCATTTAGATTGCCACTAAATTAAAATGAACTGCTGCAACATTGAACCATCCAGCTTTTGTGGTGGCACCAGCAGCAGCAGCCGCAATCCATATTTCCCCTTGCTGCTTTTATGAAGAGGCAGTCTGTAGTATGATTTTTCCTTTCCAAACTTCATAGAAATGCCAAAAGAGTGCAAAATTTGGTACTGCTCTCATGGGAATATACATCTCCTCAAGGGTTTGAACCTACCATTTAACACCAGTCACTACATTGCAGCAACATAAGTTACTACCCGAGAAAAAGAATTTATTTTCTCTGTCTTCCTTCTGTTACTCATTAAATTTTAACTGGTGGGTGCACTCAGGCAGCCTGAGTCTGGTGTGCCTGAGCTGTCTGGCTGGGTGTGCTGCTCAGCATCCTCCCTCACGCAGCTGCCTCCTGTTGACATGTAAATGGGGGTGATGCTTGCCTGATCAGGCAGGTCCTTTACAGTTCCGTGTGGCCCCTTTGATTTACACTGCTGGTTTGAACTTGGAGGGAGTATCAGATTTACTAAGTCATCTAACAATCACAAGTTTGCTTGTAAACAAAGTTTGCTTGTAAATACCTGCACATTTTAAATAAATGTTGAGGCAGGTGGTCTGTTTGTTTAGGGGTGGGAAGAGAGCAGTTCAGAATATTTGCAAATAGTTTGCTATTCCGCCTTGATGAGGTGAGCAAGTTAGACCAGATTTCTTTTTCTTCGGTAAATTCTACCTGATTGTACAACTGGTGGGACCAGAACTGTGCCCTCCAGCAACCAACGCCACCTTGCTACAGAAAGCATGCTCCCATTCAGATTGGGACTTTAAAACAACAAAAACCCCATGAACATTTATTTTTTATAAAGCTACTGTTAATGTGTTTGCTTTTTTTTTNTTTTTTTTTTTTTTTTTTTTTTTTTTTTTTTTTTTTTTATATAGCATACTGTTTTAGCAGCATGAAATACAGATATAGAAAAATATTCAGATTTCTGCTATGTGGCTGCTTCCCCCGATTTCAGAATTGGCTTGTTAGAACTAATACTAGGTTTGAGGAATAGGAATTGCGGAGAGGAGCGTGAGAAAGTTGTTGGGTAGACAGATGTGATTTAGGTTTTCATTTCCCCTTTTTTTTTTCCTGAGACAAGGACAGGTGTGTATCATCATTCAGAGCTGTGCTTTGCTGGAAAAAGTGCTGTTGACATGTTGCAGATTTCAAGAGGAGAAAACAATGACAATCATGCAGAGTCTGGGGCTTTTTACTGAACATATATTTCTTTTACAGAAGACATAATTTTTGAACTTTGAAGCTTCAATTATTTCAGTTTGCTTTTTAAGAATTTCTTCTCGTGAGAAGGGGTTTTCTAGTGATTTGGAATATTGATGGATAATTTTATTAGATTTGGATGACACTGGGAAATCTTGTTTTTCAAGGTCATTCCTTTGATTTTCTTGGTGAATAGTTAATTATACAGGGTCTTCTTATTTTCTCATATAGGAGGATCAAGATTACAGATAGTTTTGGCATTATTTTCATACTG
The DNA here is from genome assembly GCA_013398275.1 of Promerops cafer. NCBI lineage: Eukaryota > Metazoa > Chordata > Aves > Passeriformes > Nectariniidae > Promerops > Promerops cafer. The sequence goes on along the minus strand of VZSE01003326.1, from coordinate 346,999 downwards.
TTGCAATGCTTTACATTGTTTTATACTATACACGTGAACTATTGTGACAGATTTGTAGTGTAATGATCATTTTGTGTGTTTTATGATTTCACTACTAAATCCTTGCTACTATATGAAATAGAAAACAGACGAATTTAGTCTCTTTCTTAAAACTTGCCTTACCATTTTAATCTGAAGCAAAATAAGCATTATTTGTACCATTCAATTTAACGTGACTGTCTGTTGTCATTCCATCAGCCAGTTCTGCCCCCCCACTTATCAAGATCTGTTTGAATCTCCCCGAGCCTCCTGTGAAACTTCCTCATGGTGCTATTCCTTGTGTCAGAACTGATGTACTGATTACTTTGCACATGTAATCTATATCTAGGGTGGTTTTACACCTTCAGGCCTTGTGCAAGGGCTGTGCTCTGATGGAGGGATGTACACCTTAAAATCATTTGTGGGAAGAGCAGTTAGAATACATGCTAATTTAAAAATTAATAAACGTTTTTTTAAGAAGTGAGCTAACTGCTGTTTATGAAGGAAAGTAATGAAGTGAATCATATGGAACTGGTTTTTGTTGCATCGAAGTAACTAAATACCATTATAGCACATACAATTCTGCAAAAGCATTACAGTAATGTAGGTATGGCTGTTTATATGCTTATTAACTTGTAGATTTTTTTTAGCTGCGGTGTGTGCAGGATGCTGCCAAGATCAAAGTTGTTAAGCTTCCCCAAGTAGGACTGAGGGAAGGAATTATGTTAGGTAAAGCATTGGGGTTTCTTATTTAGGTAACCTCTTTTTTGTTTTTTTTTTACCAGCAGTATTGTGGAAAAGGATCTTGAAGGAGAAATTGGGGGATGCTGTGTTTGGAAACAGCATGGAATTAAGGAAATAGGATTAGAACTGCAGTCTTTGGTGAAGCAAATGTTGAAGGTGATCACAATACTCTTAGGATCCTGTGTGTTGTCTGGCTTAGTTATAGAGAGATTTGAAAAGTGAGAAGGAGTGATACAGTGAGCAAGGGAAAGCTAATGGAGCACATTAAAAATGCAAGCTGACCTAGATATACTGTTGAATGGTGCCATGTGGTGTGCAGCTTTATATGGCCGGCTGCAGCGCCTTGTTGACCAGAATAAAAGCTAAAAAAGCTGGTGATAATACTGCATTGTTTACAAGTTGAAAGAGAAGATAGAACAATCAGGCTCTCCTGTTCTATTTCATAGGTGACCTCAAGAAAAACAATTTTTCAACATAAAAGCAGCTGTTGATTTCTGTTAAATGTATACAATATATATATATTTTAAAAAATTACAGAAATCACTTTTGAGGAATGGTCAAGGTGCATGCCTCATTGCCACAAGTGTGTCTGCTTTCTGCTTTCCCATTAAAGTTGCATGTTCACAGAACCTTGGAAGAGGGAAGAAAATTTAATACTATGCTAAGAGTTAGTTGATCAGAGCTAAATTCTTTCTCTCTGGAATATGATGATATTCAGAATGGGAAAGGATGGCAGAATCCAGCCATTAATTTTATGGTACTTAACTTTCAGATTAACTTTGAAGAAGTGTTTTAAGAGGTGAGAAAGTATCAGAAAATGTTAATATGATATTTTTTTCAGATAATACTAAAATAACTTTCAGCTGCTGTTTGAAACTTGATGGTAAGTTATTCATTTTAGTACTGAGACAATTTCAGCTTGGAATTATTATCTTAACTTATTTATAAATACCAAAAAAAGCTTACAGAGGAAAGGTTGACATCCCTCTCCACCTATCTCCCGCCCCATCCTCCTGCCTTGCATCTGCCTTAGCTCTCCTTGAACTGTGTAAATGCAGGCATATATGATTGGTAAATTATATATTTTTATAGGACTAGGTGGTTTGAAATTGATTTTTTTTTCCTAGGGCTGTATGTTATAATGCATTTTCAGTTGGTAGAATAATAATAAAAAAGGCTTGCATGTACCTGTGATGCATTTGATTCCTCCCTGCAGTGACTCATTGTGGATCTCTTACAGCTAAGTGCTTGTTCCTTGTGATCAGAGGAAAATGCTACACACCTTCTGCTTCGTGCCTATTAAATTCAAGTTTCTATTGTAGGCAGCATTACACAGCTATCTTTGAGAATTAAAGGGGAAAAAATATGAAGAACAGTAAGTGAATTGAAAATTCAAAAGGCCACTTTGTTCGCCCTCAGCCATAATTCTGATTTTTAGTGCATTTCTGTTCTCATGCTTGCTTCTTCCAAATTTACAAATTTTTCTTTTATCCAGAGCCCCGGCCTTTGGTACTGTGTTGAAATTAATGACCATAATGGCACTTGCTCTTTTCTGTCTCCTGGAACCTAAATGATGGATACCAACTTTTTAATCCTGTCATGTTAAAGATAACATACAGTTCCTTTATCCAGACCAGTATTTTGAGTTGAAGAAGGGATTGTTTTCTCCAATTTTTTTTATCATTTTTCCTCCTCACCTTTTTCATTCCCTGAGGGACTAGTCTGGAGAGCAGTGTCCGTGTTCCTGGGAACAGAAATAGATTGTTCCATTCATAATTTAGTGATCTATTTCTGTTTGGCAAAGTTAAGCACATGCTTAACTTCAGGTCTGTGATTAAATCTCACTGACTTCAGTAGGACTTAAATGCTTTGCAAAACTGTGACTTTTATTCCTATTTCACCATCACATCATTCCTTCTGTCTCATTGCTCTTTTTCTTTCTGTTTTCTTCCCCCCTCCTCTGCCATGCTGCAAGTTGACTGTGCTTAGTGTCAGCAGTTTATGTTCTGCATGTTTAATGAAGGCCATGGCTCAGCTCAGCATAGCCCTTCCCCTTACGCTAACAGAATTTTGATAAATGAGATTTCCTCGTGTGGAGAGCCAAGAAGAAGCTTTGATGGGAAAAGGCAGGGCATGAAATCAGCAGGTGTCAGGTTGTGCAAATCATAGGTGTTTTAAACAAAAAAACAAAATAAAGTAGTTGTTATGACTGTCTTCAAAATATGTAGCTTTCTATGAAGCACAAAAAGGATTTAACAATACACCAGCAAAACAAAAGTAGATTTGGAAAGCAATAATCTGAACCAACGTATTCCTACCTTCCTTCTTGCTCTGTATTCCCTGTGCCTACCACCTCAATTGTCAAAGTATGCTGTATATAGGCAATTGGATTACAATAATCACTGCTGAATTTAGCACGTGGAAATGTGTTTCAGTTGTGGTTTATATCCTGTGTTGATCCAAACCATGAGAAAAATCTATTTTATGCCTACTCACGTTATTGACTGCAATAGAGGGAACTAGTGGTAGATAAAAAGAAAGTGCCAGCAGATATTGAAAGGAATCTTTTCAACTAAGGTGCACTTCTATGATCCTTCCTCATTTTCCATTTATGTGTTCATTTTTCTGATACTGCTCACTGCATTCTACCCTCCCACCTCTATCCCAGTATCTCAGTGTTTCCAGTCTTTTGCCTTCATGCAGATTTAGTTTGTTCGGGGATCAATTTCCTATTCAGATTATATTGCAGTGTAATTTTAAAAAAATGGTTTTATGGGCCAGCATGTGCCAGTGAGGTATTGGATTGTTGAAATAACATCAAATTCTTCACTGAAGATTATAATCTGACATAAATGATTCAAGGGCAGAAATGGATCCTCCATACCTAAAACTGGAGCTATTTTATTACCTTAACTAACATTTCATAGAAGTTTCTGCAACCGTACTGGATTAGCAATGAGTTCTTTTTATTGGAGAGATGAAGGGAAAGAAACGTTGGTATGGTTATAGTAATTATTAAATAACATAGTTAATTACTCTGCTGGCTCTCCACTATGTTCAGAGTTTAATTTAAATCAATTTGAGCTTGCTTTTGTTAAAATACTCAAAACTGTATTTTTATACATGCATGCGGAAATATGAAATATATATATAGGCAAAGCTGTGTATTTAAATATATATGTAAAATTTTATTTCATATGTATCTATGTTTAGTTACGCAGGCTTTTTTAATCTTTTTTTTTTGGCAGGATTTTTGCATGGCTTCAAAAGGGATAATTGCTGGTCTTGTAATTTTTTCATTAGTTGGTTCATATCATACCTGGGCACTAAATCTTCCTGCAATGTCTGCAAAAGGTTTGTCAGGATTTTCTGCTCCCCTTCAATTGCTCTCCTTCCCTCCTGTCAGCCAGGTACTGATGGGGCCTTCCACAGCTGGGAGAAGCTTGGTGTGACTGCAGCACTCCTCCCTGCAGAAAACCAGTACCAACCCCAGGTACTCCAGCTCCTTCTGGGCCGTTGTTTTGTGCATTTCATTTTTGTACCAAAATGGAAGTCTCAAGTTTACAGTCAAAATACATGAACAGAGAATCGTGTGGATCCCATTACCATCAGGCATACGTGTTCACACACACACATTGTTGGCGCAGGCCCAGTTGCTGGTAGTGATGTGCAGAACTATTTGGTTTGTGAATTATTTAGTCCACCTCTTTTCTATTGGCTTTACCGGGGAGTCGGCTTTATTTGAAGTAACTGGTGGGCTCTCAAGGCTTGTTTCAGACACCTTTTTCTCACAGGAAGTGAGAGTTGGGCTAAAAATAATCTCGGATAGGACTGTGCAGAATCAAGTTGGTACTCCATGGCCCAGAAGGAGAACTGTGTGGGACAGATCCCTCTCTGATTTCAGAGGGATTGAGCTACACTAAAATACATCCTTCCTAGGAAGGAATGTGTGCCCTCGTTTGTCTGGGCTGTGCTCATAGTGTTTTGCGATTACTGGAGAGAAGCTGTGCATGGGTAATGTGCTATGATCGTATCGCCATCAGATTTGAAATACAAGGCCTTAGTAAAACAAAGAAAACCAGTGTTAAAAGGTAAAAAGAGAACTATGTCCTTTCCACATTAAATCCTGTTTATTTTGCCTTAAATTCTAGGGAGCTGGATAAAGACTGGTTACATACTTTTAATCCCTGATCACTGAATCCCCCAGTAAGTGAAGCCGAAGAAGTTTTGGGGTATTTTTGCTCCCTGCCACTTATTTCCTTCAGACCAGACAGAATGAAATCTTCAGTCTAGAATAGAAATGTTTCAAACGTATGTAATAAAGTCTTTCTAAATGCAGAAAATTCTAAAATATTGGATTATCTTGTGAAATAATTAAAAGTAATTAAAAACAACAGCTTATATGGCAGCACCTGGTTCTTTTTTTTTTCCTGCTGCAGCTATTGCCACAGTTTCTTCTTGTTGATCTTTACTGTGAATATACATTTTGCCAAAGAGCATTGCTCACTAAGATTTGGAGTTAGTTTATAATATTTTACAGCCAGTTAAAGTAATTATACTCTAAACTATGACAGTGTAATTTAGAAAATGCATTCCATACATACCCCCTTCCATTGTGTTCTGGTAAAGACCATCCTTCTGCTAAATGGGGTGAAATATACATTTCAAATCCTGGATGTGCACATGCTTAAAAAACAACCCTACTGAGAATGCCTGTCACTTCGTGGTATTGGCCGGGACATCGGTGCCTTACCTTTACATCCCCACAATGCAAATTGTGCTGTGCCAGACTGCAGCAGTAACCTCACTCCTGGGGGAGCGCTGGCCGAGCCGATCACACCCGGTGCTCTGTGGGCTGGCTGCCGCAGCTCCGTGGGGGCCAGTGCCACCCTGGGCAGGATGCTCCTGCTTAACCATAAATATCTCAACAGCCCTCAACTAGAGGGCCTTCCAACCTGCAGAGTTGGGTGAAGCCTGAAGTCTAGCCAGAACTAGGTGCTGTGGTGTACAAAATTTGAAATGAGCTTCCAGTGGGGCCCAGATGATTGCTGTGCTTCAGCAGAGGAGAAGAGTTTGCAGTCTCACTTTGCTACTGGTACATCTTTAAGGTGTGGGGGAAAGGAAAAAGTCCTGTCAGGGCTGGGTAGATTTCCAGATCTTTCTCTGGTTAGAATTGTCTGTTCTTATTTTAGTCTTGCACTTCCAATTTTGCTCTGCAAAGTTATTTGAGTTCAGCATGTTCTAATTTAAAAGTGAAAGATGGTTTTCGCTACACTCAAATACATGCAACCATTGCACTGTGGTCTCCTTGCATACTTCAGCAAGCCTGGAATGTCTTACTCCAGGGCTTGCTTCCCTCAAAGCTCATCTCTCTGTGTTTTGATAAAGAGATGAAAGGTGTAGAAAAGGGCTGGTGTTGAATGGAAGTTCATTGTCTTGATCTTTGATTTATCCCCTTATCTAGATGTAGAATATCTTACACTTAAATATTTTAGTAACTTAGGGGAAAAGAACTGTGAAGTAATACGTTTTTCTAAATTTAATTTTCGAAATGCCAACAAGCTCAGTACATTCTGGGACATGTAACCTCAAAGCACAGAGAGTCTGAGTGAGCCACTCGACTATGTAAATTGATCAAACACCGGTCGGTAGATTGAAGTGTACATATTTGCATATGTACACTTGTATATGACACTTGGTCTAGAAGAGAGTGGATTTGCTTTGCTGGAAAGATGTTCAGTAAAAGTGAATATGACCATTTTGACATCTAGGCTAATCAGTTTAAGAGCAGGTTGCCTTGTTTCTGTAATTGGTTTTGTCCCCTTGTCATTTTAGTATTAAAAAAAAAAAAATTAGGCAAGAGGCCCCAAGTAACAGGAAATAAGGCTCAAATGCAACATTATCTGTTATTATTTCAAAGTTACTGCTCCCTACTGCGCAGTAAAGTTTGTGCTAGGAGGTGTAAGTGGAAAAGCTAGGTTCAGTTTCTGTCAATTTTGAGATTTCTTTATGCATACACTCTGAATTTTTGTGTGCTCGTTGAGAACATCTTGCAAAGGGCTTATGTACATATGAAGTTCTGACTGCGTATCTCTAGAGCTGTATGTGCTCAATTGGAAGTAATAAAATCAAAGATTTTCTATACCTTGGGTCCATTTTTGTGCATACTAGCAGCATGGATAGCAGTAATAGTGAACTCTTTGGTGAAAATAAAATAAGCCTGAGATTGTCACTGTAGATTGCTCACAGCTCTGCTTGTTGCTTATGTGTCACTGCTGAGCTATAAGAAAGAGCATAATAAATTTAGGAGGAGTGTTGCGGGTGCCAGTCTTGAGTTTCAAAAGGGCTGCGCAAACGTCTGGTGCTCGGCTCCTCTGTCCCAGAGGTGGCATCTGCCATAGCTGAGCAAAGGAGAAACGTTCCCTTTTTCAAGTCATTGTGTAACAATGGAAAGGCAGTTTTTTAAAGTGAATTTTGAAAGTTAGTTACGCATTGAATTATTCAAAATTGCAATATAGTATTTCTGGATTCAAAATGCTTTATAATAATTCATATTTATGTTTCTGTGGTAAATTGATATGAAGGAATTATTTGTAAAGGGATTGCAAATGGTTTCTGTTCTTACATACGTATGATCTTGCAAATCAGAAAGGAAGCAATATTTTAAAACAGAAGTTGTTTTAAAGTGCTGCATGTATGTTAGCATTTTTATTCTGTAGTTGGATCTTATAATTCCAGACTTAAAAAGGCTTTTTAATACCTGGAACCACTCTGTGAGGAAATTATAAGATAGATGATGTGATGAGCAGATGTCTAATTCCAAAATACTATTTGGACATTATCCTGGTTTTGGAATATTTTTCAGGGAGAGAGTCATAAGCAGTTTTAATAATTAATTTAGAGAAACATTTTCTGAAATGCAACCATTTTCTGAATGCAGTTACTCTATTAATTTGTCTCATTTCTTTAACATTATTTATAGAAGAAAACCGTGACATTTTGCTAACCTGTCTTTAGGGTGATGTAAGTTATTTAATAATGTGGATTTGAAAGTCCTAGATAATCAAAGATTATATCATTTCCTTGGTATCGTACATATACTAAGAAATGTAATAAGCACATGTGCCTGCTTTCATTTGTGCACATATAGCAAGGGAATGAGAACAGCTATGCATGGAACTGATTGCTTCCCACATATTTAGACTTAATTTTTGTGATAAGGGAGCTCTAATCCCATTTTTGAGACCATGTATGTTTTTCTTACAATCCTCCAAGCAGTAACTAAAATGCAGAGTATTATACGCTGTAATAAGAACTCAACTGTATTTTCTCTTGAATGGAAAATGCTGTTCCTTTGGAGATACTTGTATCCCTATGGTATAGGTGTGGTTATGCTGAAAGATCCATGGAAAAAATAAGGCATCGCTCCTGTTAGTGGTGAAATCGAGGTAGCGTAGGAAGTCTTCTACATTAAAAGGTTCCTAACTTTCCTCTCAGATTTAAGGATTTTGTGTCTGGAACATGATGCATATTTTCCTCACTATGCTCCCACCCCCCAGGAAAGAAGAGGGAAACAACTTTCTAGGGAAGGCAATTATCCTCTCAGCTTTATCTTGGTACTCCTGTTTCACTCTGGAAAAGTAGTGACTGAGCGTTGCTACGACAGTACATCTGTGCAATTTATCAAAGCTTATGGGATTTTTACTTGGGTTACAGAAGGCTCATTAGTCATCAAGTCAATTGAACATAGGTCATAATTATTACAGTATTAGAGCATTCTTGAAAAAGATAAATAAGCGTTAGGGCTGTGAGATCTATTGGAATAAAAGTATTTTAATAAAAATGTCAGTATTTTAACATCCTTCAAGATCCACAAAACAAACGTGGACCTGACTTTAAAATAAATTATAGTACTGCAACTGATGATGAAAGTTCAGTGATGAAGGGGGATACTGCTGCCAAATTTTTGAAACATAAACCAGTGCAATTGTGAAGGAAGGGACTGTATTTCTGTCTGTTTCTCTAGGACTATCCTTAATGAGAACATAAAGAGTTTGCATCAAGGAGAGAGTTCCTGTGTGACTAAACTTTGCAAATCTATATGGTTTCAACAGTCTTTAGATCCCAGTTTAAAGAGTAGTAGCTTATGGTTCCGTACTAACCACTTACTCCAGAGAATACATCTTCCCATCAGTTCTTGGATTTATCTGGCATGCTTTTTCTGCAGACCATTCTTTTGCATTCAGATACCATGGTAGTGTCCACTGTGAGCAGACTAATGTTCAGAGAAGCAAAGACTAATTTACAGTATTCTCTATCATCACTACAGAGCTGAGGTTGGTGTTAAACCCATGCTTCCCCTGCCCCCTTCTCCTCTGTTGTGTCTCTGACTACCTCGTTTTATAGTTCATGTTTCTCTAGCTTTACAGTTTTGCAGAGAGGAATTGTCCAGGACTGTGAAAATTGTGTCTCATGATGTGCAAGGCAGCTGCAGCATGTCACATTTGCACTTTGTAAACATCAACACAGAAATTCCCTTGCTGGGTAGAAATTTGCATGCAGCTTGGAGGCATTATATACCGCATCTATAGGAAATCTTGGTAGAACTTGATCCATTTGTTGCTTACAGAATCTTGATCATGAATGAAAGGAACTAATGTTCCTGAATTTCAGTTCCAAGTAATGTAGATTTAAAAGGGGCTTTTTAAGCTGTTATTTTGTTCCAGGTGTTGGTGGAGGAGTTTTTATAGCACATTTTCCTTCCATCTGAAATTCTGGAACCTTTTCTTAAAAGCTGCTGTTTGCAGAGCCTTTCATACTTCCTGTGAAATTACTTATTAGCACATGATTTTGCATGTTGTTATTAGATGAATTGTTCTTTTCTCAAAAATACGAACTCCAGTATGTGCCTGGGTGTGCCATCAAGCAGGCAATATCCAAAATTTAGGCCAAGATTTTGATGTTACTGTGTGATGAGTGTGCTTTTTATTTGCTTCCTTTTAACAGCTGAGAGCAGTCTCAGTATAACATAAAGTTGTAGAATTTGAGTTGTGTGATTTTAAGAATACTCTCTGCATTCTTTAGATTAGGTATCTATCAGGAGGTCCTTTGACAGATGATACTGCAGAAGGTGTTAACTATTCCTAGCTACTTACTGGAAGTTACAAACCTCATAACACATGGAGGTATATTTACAGTAGTCCAGACAGTCATAGTTTAAACCATGGGACTTGGTTTGAGTTTCAGTATCTGGGTGCAAATTTACATTCTCATATCATGATTTTTCTGTAAAAGCAGCAAAGCAGTGAGGTAGACAGATAGAAGAGCTCTAACCTTCATTGTTCAACCCTAACAGTTTGTCAGGAACTGTAGTTATAGGACAAGGGGGAATGGCTTCAAACTGAAAAATACTAAATTTAGATTTGATGCTAGGAAGAAATTTTTTACTGTGATGGTGTTGAGGCACTGGAACAGGTTGCCCAGAGAAGCTGTGAATGCCCCATCTCTGGAAGTGTTCAAAGCCAGGTTGGATGGGGCTTTGAGTAACCTGGTCTAGTGGAAGGTGTCCTTGTCCATGGCATGGGAGTTGGAACTAGGTGATCTCTAAGGTCCCTTCCAACCGAAACCATTCTATGATTCTAACCTGTCCCAGCAAGGTCCTTTGAAATAGGGCTGTAGAAACCTTTGCCCCCTGTAGGTGAAACAAATTCTTAAAATGGCTGTTTGCACTTCTAAATACGTCACCAGTTCCTGGGCAGGCTTTGTATTACAGGCTGTGAAATTCTTCAGCTTTTGGCTTTACCAGATGTATCCATTGAGAAATTAAGGAGACTTGTGTACCTCTGCAAAATTGGATTTGGTCTTAGCCTGCCTCTTCACAGAGAAGTTGTTAATTTCATAAAGCTGGATGCTGGTGTTCAGGAAAAAAGAAAGAGAAAAAGGAAGAAGAAAAGCAGAGCAGATGCATTTCCTAGCACAGGGCGATGTGAAAGGGCAGTGTTCGTGGGTCTTGTTCAGGGACACACGTATGCCTTTAGATTGCAGGAATGAAGAGACCTCAATAGCTCTTGAACACTTCTTATGAGCAGTAAATGCAGTGCAGAAAGAAAAGCAGTGTCTGTAGGGCTTTATAAAGGTTCCTGTAACAGCATTTAACTTAGTGGTTTTTTCAATGTAACCTGTTATGACCTATCTGACTGGCCCTCATTCACTTTGCTGGGGTTTGTACAGAACAGGAGTGAAATCAGCAATCGCAGGAGGGAAATTAAAAATTTTTTCAAGTCTTTCTATCAGTTGAAAGCCATGATTTAAAGCCAGTTTTTAATGGCTTTTTTTTCCTTGTCGATTGGCTTTGCCCCAAGTCACATTGTTTTCAGTGAATCTGTTAAGAGTAACACAGTACCTATTATAGAAGGTAATAAGCTGGAATTTGGAAAGCATCCTCCATCTATTTGTATGAAGTAAGCGGCTTGGAAGGCGATGCAACAGAGTAACATTGGAATTCTAAAACAGTGAAAATTTTATTTGTATAACTACTCTATGCCATTTTTTCTTTTAAGCAAAGGTTCAAATTAGAAATGAGTAAGATGAAAGGTGTTGGAAGGGTACAGGTGGTAGGTCTTTTGTTCTGTGGCTCTTAGCAGAAGAAGCAGGCTTTGGCTCTGTGGTGGCCCAGAAGAAAGAAGCGCCACAGAAAGCTGAATAGTTACCACATCTTTGTGAACACTCAGGTCCATTCAGGGAACAGAAGCAGAGATCCTCCACCAGTGTTTCCACTGTGAAACAGTCTCAAGCCTTGCTTTGCCCTTCTCACTTGTGCTGTGGCTGCAGCAGCTTGTGTGTGGAAAATCAGTAGTATGGATGTTTTAGAAGACATGGGGGTAAGGAAGGTGTTTCTCTTTGTCAATCCATAGCTTTCTATCAGGGGTTTAATACCAAATTGCTCCCATAGCTGCACTGTATGGAACACTGCTGGTACACTGAACTATATAATGAGATGTTATACAAAATAATAAAGAAAGAAAACCCTCCCTGTCTTGTTCAGCTCCATTTTGGAAAGCAAGGATGGGAAGATCACCACTGATTAAATGTATCTGGTATTAAATCTGCCAATGAAAAAGAAATTACGCTGGGGTAGAAATTTGAAAGTGGCTTAGAGAAAATAGGGGAGCAAAAAGGTTAGGAAGAAGATGAAACATTAAATGCTGTTTTAAAATTATGATGTGTTCTAGCTAAGACAATGTGTAAGCTCTCAAGTATTTAGTACAAGGAAGTGAAAGCAACCCCCTCCTTTTAGACTGAAATAGGTACGTAGCTTGCCTAAACTTTACTTCCAGAACATCTTGGTTTTTGTCATTATTTGCTATTTAACCCTAGGCTGGGTAAAATTTGTAGTTATGCACACTGCTAACCAAACAGCAGGAACACACTCTGCTAATGGTCTGGTTATATGTCTAACTGCTCTTTTTCTTTAGTAGCATTTCCTTCTCTGTTTGGGGCTGACTAGAAAATATGCTCAACCTGAGTCTGCTAGCAGTGATGACAACAGCACAAATTTAGTACATCTTGCTTAGAATTTCAAAGAAGATAATTTGGCTGTTAGACTTCAGAAGACTTTCCACATTTGTAATATGTTTGAAAATTTCAACTGTGCTGACGTAATACTGTGAAAAATCTTCTTTTGAATTCAATTCATATCCTGATTTCCCAGGGCACTATTCATGCCCTCAATTTCCAGCTGTTGAGAGGATCCCAGACTGTAGAGCTGTTGCACTCCTGCCCTGTAGACTAAACAGATCCCAGGAGCACCCACAGGCCTGGGATGGTCCCACCACCATCCACGGGTAGCTCCTCCATCAGAACATGGCTCTGAATCCCAGAATGGGGAAGTCTCAGAGCAAGTCTCAATCTCACCTGAGATTAGTCCCACACCACCAGTTTGAGAGCTGTGGGGAGACCACACGTCTAGGAGCCCATTAGCCTTTAGTTTGCATAATGGCCTTGGAGAATTTCTGTTGATACTCTCATTTACTCAGATTGAACACAGGAGACAGCAATGTGATGTTAATTTACTTTTGTCTCTTTCTTTAGCTAGTGAAACACTTGTTTTATGTTCAAATAGATATGTAGGATTTTAATCTGGATGTATTAAACAGACAACAAATGAAAATTATGCTTTGTGGGCATCTCACTAGTGTTGAAAACCAGAAGGCTAATGTCTGCAGTAAGCAGCACCATCTAAAGCAGTACCTAACTGTGTTAGATCTCATAAATCCTTTATACTGAAAGGAAAAGAAATTCTGCTTGCTCTAACATGAAATGTAAAACTTTCTACCTCGAGCAACAAACCCATCTGTCAAAGCTAGTCTGTAAAGCAGAGCCCCGCTGGATGATCTGAAGGGCAGAAAACAGCTGTGCTGTATTCCAGGCTGGCATTTGTTAGCAAATAGTCTTTGGGTAATATTTATCAATGCACTGGTCTTCCTTTAAGAAAACCCGAATGGGTTGCGTGTGTATGTACTGAGAAGTTTAGCCCCAAAGAACAAGTTTGGAAAGGCAGAAGGAAATGGAGACCTGCCAAGCCTGTTGGCTGGAGTCATGGACAAGAGCAAGGCCTGTCTGAACTGCCACTCAGTTTTTATTCTGCGAGTTTGCAGGGTTGGTGATTAGAGTGGCTTTCGCCCAATTATGCTGTGATTATTCCGCTGCACTGTAATTGACTGGGGAGATATGCTAATACCTGTCATTTGGGATGATAAAAGATGAGCGGAGGACGCAATGCATTATTTAGCTGGCTGTGTGATAGATGAGGGATGCGCAGAGTACTTTAATTGCTGAGAAGAGAGGTTAAGCTGAACGAACGGATGAATTAGAAATGAGTTTTTTTATGGCTTGTGGAAAAGTGAAATAAAGGGAAATGTGCTTTAAAACTGTAGCAGCAGATAGAAGCAAACATGACAAGACGCAGTCTTTTAGGCAGCTTGCTTTCGTAATTTAAATATATAAGACAAAACACGGTTTAGTGTTCAGTAAATAATAGTAACAATAATGATAAGAAATGCTCAGTGAGTTCATATCCTTGCCAACAAAATCGTTGTAAAAGGAACTGTTTTTGTTTGAGGTGAAATTTGGGTATTTGGTACCTTTGCAGTTTCTGTTGCAGTTCAGACCTTTAAAACCTTGTTTCTAAAGGCTGTGGTACCACTGGTGAATAATGTTTTGTGTGCACAGGTCAGCTATAGATTTACATAAATAATATCACACATACACGTACATATATACATACACACAAAATCTCTGGAGTATTTGTGTTATACAGTTAATAAGTGCACAGAGAGAGAAGTGAGAGAAAATGAATATTCATAACGGTTGGAGGAGTGTAATGATACAATTAGCAAGAGTATACAAATAACTCACAAGTGACAAAGCTCTTACCCTTTGGGTGGGAAGGTCATTAGAAACAGTATCTTCTTAAAAAAAAAAAAAAAGCTAATGAGAAACAGTGAAGGCGTCCAGTAATTTTCCTATTGTGTCATTCTTTGCATTTACACAAGCCTTTGCCTGTGGTTCAAAAAAATATTTGGAGTCTGTTGCACAAAGACATCAGGTAGGTTTTTGGAAAGGACTTCCGATTCGAAGTTAGAAAAATAAGGTATCTGTCTGTGTTACGACTGAACTTTTATAAAATGGAGGAAAATATCTGTGGTATGGTTGACTTGTCCCCAAACCTGTCTAACTGCTGGCAGCCTGCTGCTTGTCCATTGCAGTAAATTTGTTTTTTCCAGAAAATTTTGGCTGTTGAGTCATTATGAATTTGTCTAGAATACCATGCCTGCAGAGGTGGATGCAGTGTTATACATGTACTCTGCTGCTGAAATAGAGTTTGCAAGGCCTGATCACTCCCCCAAATATATTCATCACCTTGTTCTTTCTGCCATTCACCAAAATTTCTTTATGGCTGATTTTCATCATCTTGGTTGGGGACTGGCAACTTACTTTACAGCTATGTAGTCCATTGTTAACTCTGGTTTTTTGCTTAAGTTAGTTTTAAAAGACCAGTTTATAAGGCAGTTTGCTGCTTTTATAGAGCAATTTATATTGCTATGTGCTGGTTAGTATAATTTTTCTGAAGTGACCATTTCAAAATATAAGTGCCTCTGGTTGCACCTTGGCTTCTTTCCATTGCTTGAATGGATGCAGCTCTCAGAAAAGCTGTGCATCTTGGAAGAAAGAAGCAGTAAAGTTCTCTGTTATTGTTTTATGGAGTGTTATATAGAAAAATCTTAACTTTTTAAAATCCTTTATTAACCATTTTTAAGGATGTTACAAGAGAAAGTTTATTCTACATTACTTAGTTTGTGATATAATATTCAGTGTAAAAGAAATGGATTTTGTGGTCCGGAGAGAAACTCAGACAGTTTTGCTTCTTGAGATGGGGCTACCCCTGACAGCAGTCAGCTTTGGGGAGCATGAGCAGTGCTTGGAACACTGTTGAGGTCTTCAACATTTGTGCGGAGCCAATGGAGATAACACTGTTACAGTGTGGTCTAGTGCAGTACAGGTTGTGATCCTAGCCCAGCAGCACACAGGTGAGAAGAGGCCGTGGAAAGGAGCGGGGGAGCTGCTGCTCGTCGTGGGTCCCAGGTGAGAGTGGGTCCCTCCAGCAGGTGTTCAGAAGCAGCAGGATGGACCCACACATGCATCAGCCTGGGATCTGGTAACTTCTGACATGAAAAATCGCTTTCTTTTGGTCTAAATTCTTCTGCCATTTTTGTGGTTTGCGGCCTCTTAGAGTTTTCTCTCGTTCTCCGGGTTGTGATGTACCCCTGCAATTAAGAAGGGAATGGGGCCCAGCCCTGCTTGTGTGCAGACAGTGTCAGCACCTTGGGAAATGATCTTATCCAACTGCATGGACACAGTCAGCTGTTCATCTGCTTCTGTGGAACTCTGGGTATATGCAAGGAGGACAAGGCTCCTAACTTTTTTCAGACTTTTCTAGTCCAAATTCCCCACAAAGCACTGCTTTCACTGTTATGCCATGTACAAAGCATCCGATGACTTTCAGCATGTTGTAACTATGAAATCAGCATGCATGTTGGAGGATTTTCATACTCCTTGAACAGTAGATTTTAACTTGCACAGAAGATAAAAATCACGATACAACAGCAAAGCCTTGCTGAGAGTGAGCCATTTTTCAGTACCCAGCTTTACCAATCAAAGGTTACATTATATGTATTGTGTATATACAAATGTGTGTATTTGCATAAACATATAAATATATGTAAATAATTGTGTAGCATATGTAAAATATATCTGTTACATGAACAAAGAATGCATACAATTAATTTCTGTATTGAATCATGATGTAAAGGGGAGGGTTACTTAAGTTGTAACCCAATATACCTGAACTAAACAACTTACTTATAGTCAGCTGAAATGAATTCTAGGAAGGAACAGAGTGTTAGATGGTAGGAATTAATCTTTGTTATTTTTTCTTTAATACGTTGTTAGGTCAATTGCAAAACATTAGTCCCCAGTTGTCACTTGGCTTAGTGCTATTTCTCTACATATAAGTATCTATAGTTTAGATTCTCAGGCAAAAATAACTTTATTTTGTTACTGATAAAAGATGAAACATACTTGACTGACATTGTTGGAAATAAGCGATAAGAAACTTTAACAGATCTATCAATCAAAGCAGCAGTTTTATTTCTTGTATTATTAGCTCCTGAGGCTTTGCTGCAGCGCGTGAGAGGTAATTTCTTACTGTAGGCTTTTCTTGCTGTGCACTTGATGTACTTCTGGGGTGGGTGGTGAAAACTGTACATTTTATTTTGTTTTCAGCATTTCAGTCATGAGGTTTTGATGATCTCAGCTTATTTCTTTAGTAGTTATGTCTGGCTATGATCTAAGAAATCTCGGAAACCCACTAAGGCAATAGGAAACAGGGGTCAGGA
This sequence comes from Promerops cafer, assembly GCA_013398275.1. Taxonomy (NCBI): domain Eukaryota; kingdom Metazoa; phylum Chordata; class Aves; order Passeriformes; family Nectariniidae; genus Promerops; species Promerops cafer. The sequence goes on along the minus strand of VZSE01003326.1, from coordinate 330,281 downwards.
GAGAATGGAGTAATTTTTTAGGCTTAAAAACATTGGGGGCAGGAGGGGAGCCGTACTGCTCTTACAATGCTTTATGAAAGCAAACCAACAACAAAACTTGAAAATTTCAAAGCATCCTTTCCTTTTCATAGTTTTCCATCAGGGCTATACACATTTTGCGTGCTACTCTAGGCTCTGTTTGTGAAGTGCACTCTGGATGCTGTGAGTGATGCTTGTGGTGGTTTTTGATCCCCAGATCAATCCCAGTGATGGGATTTTATTGAAGCCTCCAGTGGGTGAAACATGAGACAAGGCAACAGAAGCTCCTTTGATAGTGACAGAGTAGCACACTAGAAGAGGCAGTGATGTCATCCAAAAGAAGCTATTTGGGAACCACAGAGTACAGTACTGGAGAGCACATTTTCCTTGACTCATCTATCATGAATGTGGACCTGGTATACATTTTTATTGAGAAAGAGGGAGGGAATTTCTCCCCCACCCCATTTTTTTTCAAATAGTTTTAATAACATCATCCCAGAACCTTCCATCTTTGAATTTCAAATTGCTCAGCTATATAAAAATGAATAGTCACAGCTATGTCTAAAGCCAGGCACATGATTCCAGGGCTTTGATTTGGACAGAAATATCGGTGTTCATGTAACTGTGTAAATAGACACAAACACACGTACACAATATACATACAGTTAGAGTTTTCTTATCCCCAGTGGAAAAAGGCTTTTTGTGTTTCCTGAAAGAAAAAACTAGTATTAACTATGAGAGGCTAGGCCCAAGATTTGGGACAGAGATGTTATTCTGAATTGACGAGAACAGCTGTGAGTTAGAAAGAAATGTGTAGGGAGAGCAAAAAATAACCATTCATTTCCAACTAACAATACCATGAAGAAACTTGGAATTTAGAGGACAGTGCAGTATCTTTCTATCCTGTGAGAGCACTAAACTGTGAGTGGCTTTGCTTTATAGTTCTTTAAAAATGTATTTGTTGTTCTGTTTTAAATTTACTTCAGAAATTACTTAGTGATTTGATACTTACTCAGTAATGCCTGTGAGCAGTAATTGCTGAGTCATGATACAAAGTTAGCTTTTGGTGGGAGATTGAAGGGGAGTATGACCAGCACTGTATTTTCAGCTTCAAGAAAGACATTCCAGCAATTCTAAGCAGACATGGGAGCAAAAAATGCTGCTGTTTGGAAGCCTGGAATTTTGATTTTTTATTTTATTTTAAATGTTTCAAAGGTAATGAAACACTTTCCAAGAGTCTAAGTGATTTTAGGGGGAAGGGAATGTATTTCTGTGGTTGTTGCTTAATCAACATCTACGCTGCCACTTCACATCAGCTTCTGTCGTTTCCAAGTGAATTAGTTCTTTGGGCAGCACGTTAAGAGGAAGTGTATTGTTCTTGGCAGGGCACTTGAATTTCTAATTACCAGATTCTTGCCTTAATTGCAATTACCTGGACACCCAGGCAGGGTGAACTTTTGGAAAAGAATGTAATTAGTGCAGAAGAAACCTTGCTGCCAACTGCTTGTCGGGATATCTACACTAAGCAGAGCCTTGATAAGTTCACATCTCTGTGGACAAGCTATCAATCCATTGAGATGCTGCCCAAATGTTGTGCAAATCTGTTGCAATGTTTATGATTACTGTATGGTATGAGACCTGGTGTACAGTTAGACAACTGTTGGCTTTTCTATTCCTGCCAGAATTTAGGGAGGGAGAGGGACTGCTCTGAGAGAAATGTCCTCATTTTTTGTAGGTGCTCACCAATAAGGAGTTCATCAGACATAGTGTTTGTTTAAAAAAGTGGCAATAGTAAGTTGTGGTCTGTGTGAGATAAATGAGCTGCACAGTGTAATTTAATTAAAGCAAAAATAAACAAATAAGTTCCTTTATTTCTAGTACTGTTTGTAGTGAGCCATTCTTTCCATAGAACTACAAAAGAAAAAAGATTGCCACAAATCTTGCAAAACCACACTTTTGAGCAGAGGTGGAGCCATAGTGGGGGTAGTTGTGAATACCAGCATATCCTGATTATAAGCTGAAATCACTTGGCTTAAGGGCCTCTGGAAAGGTTTGCTGCATCAGGCTTTTATTGTCAGCTCCCTTGTGTTGGCTCACAGGAAAAATTAAACTTAATTGATGAAAAATGAGGGAAAAGAAATTAAAGAATTACTACTTCAAAAAAAATGACTGAAAACCGTCTTTCTGTAATTGCAACCTTTTAGTAATGCAGCTTTCAAATAATGTTGCTGATGAGGAAATTGAAAAACTTATGCATTAAAACATTTTATGTACTTTTGGGAGCTTTGTTTCTTTCCTTGATCCCTTTAATACAAAAACCTAAACCTCACAGAAGCATTGATGTGATTGATCCCTTTGAGGTCAGGGACGGACACACTTTGTCTCCATGGTGGTAGCCAGTTGTAACATATCGGTGTCACTTATTGATGGACTGAAAATAAGAGAGCCCCTCAGATAAGTGCCTTCTGTTTGTATAGAGAGAGTTATAAAACTGCTTTGTTCTTTCAAAAATGCAGTTAAGAGCTCTTCAAATGAGCTGCTCAAATGCAAGCCTTCCCGAGCTCACATAATGGTGAAAGGGTTGTGGTGGGAAGGGTGGTGGTGGTATAAAATTCTTCCAGTTGCTTTGAAATAACACAGGGCTAGAGGAGATGAAGGAGGTGGGCTGATGAAGCCCTGGTGAATAGTTAACTGGTTTAAATTCAATTACTGGGCTGTTCAAGTCGTTAACAAGTACATCAATATGGTTTTATTAACAAAAGTTTTCCTGTCACATATGGTGTGGTTGGCAGCAAGCACTTATTCTCAGCCGGCCTGGTTGCATAGACAAACCCCGTTCACTCTGATCCCAGTGGATATTGCCCATACCTCACTTTTGCCAAAATAGAAGTGAGGATACTAAAGGCTTTGGGAGGCAATTCAGGAGATTCAAGGTCAGCAAGCCTGATGGGCTCAATATAGAGCATTTTACGCAGCTTCTAAGTTTTGCACTTATGAAGACAAGGTGATGTAAAAAGTTTGTTGCTGTATTCCTCATTATTTTATATCTCTGCTCCCTGTTTAAATTTGGCTGTTCTCAGTCTTAGCAGTGATGTTCTTTTTTCAGACAAGTATTGTTGGAGAAAGTCAAGCTTTTCTTTCTTACTGTTTTAGCAGGAGTATAGGTTTCTGTGCTTCTTGTGCCAGAAAATAATACACACATATTTTAGTATTTAATTTAGTATTATTAGTATTGGGCAGAATATTGGAGAGAGTATGTGATACTCATGCACACAGGCAAGCAAAAGCTTAAAAGACAATTTGTAGTTCTCAGATGCTATGCTGAAACACTATTAAGTCCTTTCTTTCCAGGCTTCTTCAACTCTTGGAAAATTAAAGTATTTTTACAAGGTCTCAATCACTACTAAATTTGAAAAGCCTTGGCAAGAAGCATGATAACGAACATATTTTGAATATCAGATAAGCACTTTCTCCTGTCCTTCAAAAATAAATAGGGATGCGAAGCCTAGATGTACTAAAAGTATTAAAAAAAAAAAAAATCCAAACAAAAACAAACAAACAAAAAAACACACAAAAAAAAACCCAAAACCACAACTTTTAGGATTTCTTTAATGTTTTCATTTTCGTGGTGTTATAACTGTAACATTAAAAGTGTTGCATGTGGGGATATAGCTCCCTAATAATTCTGCTTAACAACTAAGCAGAATTCACTAGATGAGAGCTCAGGGACCACTAGTCATGACCATGGCTTCTAGCATCAGCAGAGTTGTTAACATGTCTTTGCCTGGTCACTTCACTCAGGAAAGCAGAAACCTCCTTAAAAGTTATTTTTAGCATTTCCTTTTTTTTTTTTTTTTTTAATTTGCACACTTGCTGGCAGTATTTCTTTTTTTCTCCCTCAGTCTTTCCCTAGGAACAAGCAAGAGATATAGTTTGTTTTCTTCATTGTTCTTATTTTTATGCCCGTACTGCATATCCTTCTGTACTTCTGAATACACTTCCTCATACCTTTCTTTCCAAAAAAACACCTAGTGCATTTCAGTATTGAAGAGCACTGGAAGAAAAAGGAAATTTGCAGCTGTTTTAATACATACATGGCAATGAGTGGATGGAAAATATGTACTCTGGTAGTTTTGCCTGTTCCCTGTAAAAGTAAATTAAACCACAGATTCCAGAAAGTGGAAGTGGACCTGGGTAATATTTTGCTTCATAGTTAGAGCAGGTCTTAATGTTTCTAATTAAAGTTATGGTGCACATATCAAAGTACTAAGTTGTACCAAAAGCTGGCGTGGAATCGAATAGTGAATCCCTTCAACTTCGCAGTTGCTCAGAGTGAGCAAAAGGCCATCTCTTCTGAGGATGAGCGGGGGCACTGTTTGCCCTAGGATGATTGCTGGTTTTGCACCTAGGCTAAAATGCATCTCTTACCATGTGTATCTACTAAATCGTGTGCTGCTAAAGTGAGCAGAGTAGACATTATGATTTGCACTTTGCTTCCTTTTGTTTTGAATTCAAAGGCCATCCGTAATTGATGGAGGTTTCCTTTACGATGCGCTTATTTTCAAATCCATCATGCAGTGCTTCTGCTGCCCCTTGCCTTCGTGATGTGCTGGTCTTTGACCCAGAACTGGTAAATGAACCCTGCAGGGAAATCATTAGAGAATTGGAACGGTTGCAGTAGAGGGACCAAGGGTCAAACCATTACCTCCCTGTAGGACCGTCGACTTAAATTGGACTTCTTGCTTTTCGGAAGCAGGTCAAGTGTCAGGGACAGCTGAAGTGGTCAGGTACAAACTGATACAGATCATGGACACAGTTTGGGGGTTTTAGCTTAAAAAATTAAGGCAATGCAGGATGGACTTAGTCTAATGATGCCTCCTCTGTTTCTCTCCTCTTTCCTCCCTTTAAAAAGCAAAAATAAAATCCTGAGGAATCAACGGGAGCCAACACTCTGACATTAATGTGCTATTTGTAATCCTTTGGCATTCATAATATTTTAGAGTAGATGGTTCAATCTTTTTTGTGTTTTCTTGCAGTTTTCTTTGATTGAAAAAATAAAAAATAATATCTTGTAACAATACTTCCAAAAATTCTTTTGAAGAATATACCTCCTGCTCTATTTCCCCTTCCTCAACTGTTCTTTGCATGATTTTTTTATACTCTTAACAAATGTAAAATTACCTTTTTCAGACTGTACAAAATAAATATTTTGCACTCCTAGAGGAAGAACCCCACAGTAGTCCATCTATGGCAGTGAAATATACTGCTGGATATGACAGAGTATTTAATGATTTAATTTAGAAATTTGATGTCTTGAAATATTTCTATCATGTTTTCTATAGAAAAACCCAAGTGTGTAACTGTGTAAAGTAAGATTAAGATACCAAAAGTCCCAAAAAAGCCATGATGTCATATTACTGAAATATGACCAAAACTGCTGAAGAACAAAATAGATGATACTAAAAAAAGAAGAAAAAAAGATGAGTGTGTGAAACCTGAAGTTCTTCTCACTGTGACTTAAAAGCTCTGCAGAGACCCCTGAAAAACATCTTTCTCCTTGTCTCTGTCCACTGCCATTCATAGCACACAGCAGGTCACTTTTAGGTCACTTTTTAATTTGTGTAAGGAATTCTCCTTTTTTGAAATAATTAATGAGGCACAAGAATTAATACAAGTCTGTGTTTGAGTGAGTGGGCTGAAACCCAGTTCTTCTTTTGAAATGGTTGGCAGAGGAGTGTTTCTACAGAAGTAAATGTGTTTTGACCAGGGAAGATAAATTAATTGCAATGTGTCTGCTACGTAAATGTTTTTAAAATATTAATAAGAAAAAAGTGAGCAAAGGGAAGAGGCTAGAAATAGAGCAGCATCTCTATTTCTGTGCTTGCAGAAGGGACTGCAAGCTGCCCCATGCCCTGGCAGCACCTTGCCTGCTGATCAGGAGAGACTGAGGAACTGACCAGCTGGAAACTGTTGTCCTTTCCTCCAGCTCCTTCCACTTCCAGCAGCTCTTTCCTCTCCAGGAGTGTGGAGCCAAGAAGCACGCCCTTGCTGGTGTGCAGAAAGCAAGCCACTTCCCTGGCACCTGTGGTACTCTGTGTAGGGCCAGCCGTTCGGAGAGCGGCTCCGTGCGTTCCTGCTGGCAGAAGGAGAGAGGGGCTGCTGCCTTCCTGTCAGGGTGGGCTGTGGGCACGGCATAGCATGGCCGGCAGCCCCCTGCCCGAGGTACAAACCCTGCCTCAGCACAGAGGACAAAGGGAGTGGGCTGGCAGCCTCTAAAAGTTAAACAGGGAGAGTTTTCATTCACAAGGGCTGTTCCAGCAGCTCCTGGTGTTGATAATGATGAATGGTGTGTAATGAAGGGCTGCACAGCTCAGGGAAACAGTTCTTTGAACGTGACTTTTCTGCTGTAGTGCATCAGGACTAAAAACCCGACTTCTTCTGATAGCAGGTGATGGGATAGGAAGCAAACTGGAAGGAAAATTGTTTTCCCAAGCTTCTCACAGAAAGCATGCAAGGCACCAGGGTTTTTGCTTGTCGGTCATATAGTTTGCTTTAAAAGGTGAGGATCTGAGTTTATAGTAACAATAACATTGGTCAAATTTTAGTCAACTAGAAAGATAGACAAAACCATTTAATGTACTGGTACACTGGTGTTCAGTACAGTTCACAGGAGGGAGCAGTATTTTGGGGAGTGGGATTGGCAGGTGAGCAATTATGTTCTCTACCACCTATCTTGTGTTGGAAAGAATGGTGAACAAGAAGTGTTTTTCCAATTGTTAGGCATCCCCTATATAACATAAGGCCTGTTATTTTATTTACTTTTTATTTACTGGCAGTGTTTCCAAGGTTGTGAACCTTTCAGCTTTATTAACATCTTAACTTTTTTTTTATTCCAAGGTAGTAAGTAGAAAATAAAAACTCTCTAAAGATAGCATTGCTGATCTCTTGATTTCCCCTAATATTCTGAAAAGCACTCTATCTGCAACTTGAAATCAGCATGTACTACATGATAGTGTTAATTTATTTCAAATGTGTCTAGTTTTACACAGAGCTTACTTTTCACTCATCTGTATAGGTATGAATATAGGTAAAGGTGGGTATGTGTATGGGAGATACGAAGTGTTTTCACTCGGCTGTTTGTTAACCTCTGACAGGTGATGAAGAATCAACATTTGCACTCTTAAAAACTTGAATTTCCTTTTTTTGCACATATTTACCCCCAGAGTTTCTGGTTCTGCCCCCTCTCTGTTTCAAAATTCAGTAAGAAAAGGAAATTAACACTAAATGTCACTCTATAATTGCAATAATGATGACACAGCTGTGCTTTCCTAGTTGTATAATGCACGTCAGGATCAGTTTAGGAGCTCAGCCTCATTTCCTGCCCAGATGTAATTCTGGTGACCATTATTACAGTACTAAGGCTCTCCTCATTCATTATGGCCGTGGGCTGAGGGAGGCCTGCACGGCGTCATGGAGGCCAGCATAGAAGGGTGTTGCAGCTCTGGGTTAGCCAAGGGTAAGGTTTTGCCAGTGCAGGGTGCGTACGGATAGAGCGGCTGCAGACAGCACAGCCGGCTCATTTTAATGTGCCCCTGTGTGCATAAAAAAAAAAAAAAAAAAAATCATCATAAAAAATAACTTAGGTGTGCCTTTCTTTCTAATGAAATGTTGTCTTCATTTATGAGCGTGTGAAATTCTGAGGAGGAGCTCTTACACTTAAATGAACCTGTGAGCAGCCCATAGAAAAGCAAGTGCCTGCAGCGCTAATAATGAGAACTGACAAGGCGATCCTGCTGTGTTTATTTATGACCTTCTGCCTTTGTTAGCTCTTGTGAGAAATTCCTCTCTAACCATAACAATATTGCTGGAGCTTGGCACTGCACTGAGGAATCCTACGGTGCCCCGAGGCCGCCCACTGGCACGGGTACAGCTCGCAACAGATTGGCACGGTTGTTGAAATTTTCATATGTTTTCCCTTTATTTATTTTTTTACTTAATTCATGAGGCTGTTTCTTCCTTTGGTACATTTGTTCATTCTGACAAGCATCCTTCAGAAGTATTTTGAGACTTTGCAAAGATCTAAGTTACTGATTTGCTTTTTTTTCCTCTTTTTTGGTGGTCTATCTAAAGAATAACTTAAAGGTTGAAATGAGCTGTGGCTTGATAGTTCTGTCAGGTAGATCTTCATAGAAGTTGTGGCATAGGTAGTGGTCTTTTTAAAGAAAGACAGCAGTGTATAAACACTGGCCCCATTTGTAGGCTTCAGTGTAGAAGACTTTTAACAGGGAACTGGGACAGGAGCTCAGGCAAAACTGCTGCAAAGCAGCAATGACCTTAGAAGCCACGCAGCAAAACTTCCATAAGGTTAAGGACCATGTTCTTCTCAAGCTGTAGCACTTACAGACCATGCTTTGATACAGATGGCTCTTTTCCCATCTTTACATTAGATGCACTCCCCAAAAAACCTTCTTGGCCCAGCTCCCTAAGCCTGTGTTGCAAAGCTCAGACAGGCTTGGAGGGTGGAGAATCAGCAACAGGTAGAGCTGCACCTGAAGGTCTGCCAGGGCTGAAGTCTCTGCTTCCTCTTGCAAGGACCAGGAAGCAGCCATTGACTAGAGCTGCAGTTCTTTTGGCTTCCTATGGGGGAAGAGGGGCAGCCAGAAAGGAGAGCAAAGGATCACTGCCTTACAAGATCCCAGGAAGCCCTCTTTCAAAAAAGCTTCCAGCTGAAGTCCTTTCTTTTTTCACCACTGTCATTTTACCTGACATGTTTTTCCACACAATTTATGACTACTCTCAAAATTCAGTACAACAAGAATACAGATCAGTGGGGAAATGAGTTACCTTTTATTGTATTTACAAATATTTTATGCAAGTGGCTTCCAAGCACACTATGGGCTGTGGCACTTCAGTGGTGCTTGCTGGAGGGAGCTGCAGCAGGGATGTAGCCTGGCAGGTGTTGGAGGAGGACAATTGGCACCTCAGGTGAAGGGCTGGGTAAAGTATCATCATACAAAAAGGCAGATGGAGGTGCCCTGCCCAGTAAGGCCCCACCAAGTGATCATCCCTTGTGGCAGTCACATTTTTGAAGACCACAATTGCTGTACATTGGACATCCTACCCATGCTTTCTTGGAATTTTTTCAGACCACTTTTATTAGCATTGCAGTGAATAGGTAGTTCTGTACAGTACCAACCTCCTCCCTTAAAGACAAGGACAATTTTGGAAGAACAACCCACTACAAGCTTTATCTAAAACATGTCAGGACTCCCTGTCCTCTCTATCATAAGAAAAAGCTGCAACATTGAAGCATGCTCAGGCACACAAAACCCTCAAAATTCCCCAGGGATGTTTTTCCTTTTGTATGATATATTAACTAAAGAACAGTAGTAGTTGATCTGTTCGGTCTCTTTGGTAGATTGCATAGTACAGAGTGTTTAACCCGTCCGTAGTGACACCTCCATGTCTCTCTTCATTTACTGGATTTCAGGTGTGCACCTGAAATTATGAACCTGTTGGATAAAGTTTGGTTTAGCTCACTCAGCGATCAAGACAACCCTGGCATTATCTTAGCCTTGAGATATCTCTTCCCATGCCAAAACGGTGCTTAGCGGTAGATGGGGAAGGGTATTGGTCTTTCAGAATTTTTTCTTAATGCCCAGTTGAAGTGCTACAAGTTATGCTTCCTACTTCACTAGTCAAGGCATTATTTCAAAAAGAAAACTGAAGATAAGACACTTTTCTAGAATTTCAAAAGCCTTTTGAAATTTATACAGACGTTTCTGAGACTTGAGTTCTACATAAGTTTGTTAAAGCTGTATCATCTCAAAATACCACATTCCCTGGCCGCTTAATTATTCAGCATGCCCTGCAAGCACTGAATTACTGCAAAGAAATGTGAATGCCAGAACTTGGGGTGTTGTGGGAGCCTTGTTCTAACAGGCATGTGTGAGAAACAATCTGAAAGTTTGCTTTCTGCTTTTTTACTGTCTTGGATTTCATTTTCCAACCTTTTCCCAGGTTACCGGAGAATGTAAATGTGGGAGGGGTTGAGTGAACAGCTCTTGAAGAGTAATTGTTTGGTTTTGCTGCTATTGTCCACAGACCTCAGAAAGAAGTAAGCAGTTTGTGTGTGTGGCTGGGGGTGAGGAGCAAAGCAGAAGCAGAGTGATCACAGCCCCATGCATTTGTGCTCTACTGGTGGTTAAACTACACTCCACTGAGTTGTGTTGGGTCCAGTAAAAACGAAGAGAAAAAGGAACAAGGATGAGAAGTTCTTACGTGAGGATGAGACAATGAGCCTGAAGCGGCAAATTAAGCTGAATTTACTGAAGTAAACCTTATAACACTAATTTCTGCCTGTTACCCCAGCATAACACTGCATATCCAGTATTTTAAGTAAGACTTAATTCATTAATTGTGTTCTCCAAGAGAAGTCACTTTATTCAGTTCCTTTAAAAGGTAGTTTTTATAACGTTTATCAGTCTTTTTGATGTATACATTTTCTCCTCCTTTCTGCTTCTGATTCAAGAGGAAGAGATGGAAAGTTAACAGAGCACCTGTGTTTTTGAAGTTTAAGATGTGTCTGGGGCTTATTTACCATCTCATTGAATTGAGGTATTTGGTTACAGGGTGTTGTGGGAGAGAGAAGAAAGAGACACAGTATGATGCATGCACAAGCCCTAAGCTAATGAAAAACTATGTTTTGTAGATCCTGATTCCCACGGTAACCTGCTGGGACAGACTTTTTTTATCAAACCATAACTCTACAAGGGTATTAATATGACAAAAAGAAAAAAGGCAGGTGCTGTCGATCAAGAGTTTTTAAACCTTGGGCATACAGGTGTATCGGTTCAATCCGTTGTTTAAGCCCTTTGTCGTGCTCCATGCATAGGTGGCCTTGGGCTGTCAGAACAGCTCACTTGTTATCAACTTGCCTAATTTACTGTGGCATGACAATATCTGCTTTCAGTGATCAGTGGGCAGTTGGTTGTTGGAGCAACACTTTCTCTATTGTCTCAGCTGCAGTCTCCAAATCAGATAGTATTGTAGGTCCAAACTTACAAGCACAATTAATGCCATCTGGATGCCATGTGGGATAGTCTGAGAAGCACATGTAGAAAGATGTCAATTAATAGTTGCAAAATAGGTGTGTTGTGACTCAGGGTATGTCTGTAGTAGTAAACAGTAAGGTACATGCAGCCACACGAGGTTGTGTGGTCATGTTCAAAGGGCTTCTCCTACATGAGGTGCCCTGCACAGACCTATTGAGAATCTCTGCACTGCAGTCTTGTGGGTGTAGTGCAGGTGAGGCATGACGTGAATTTTACCACATTACATGTTATGGTATTCTGAAGTTTTGTTTGTTGCTTTCTGCTTGAGCCACACCTGCACAATACCAGTTTTTTGAATATATAGTCTCAAAGATAGATGATCTATGTCTGACTGCATGTGCTGCAAGTTTCCAAAGTATGAGGGCCAGAGTAAATGAAATAAAGGGAGTAAGCAGTACTTTCTAATGCATGTAGCTGCTGCTCTTGCTGAAATGTTTGGTCTCTTTCAGATCTACCGACCCATATGTTCTATTAATAATGTCTAGTTCTTTCTCATATGCCTTTTCTCAAATCTGTGTTTGTCTTTCCTGTGATTTGGTACTCCTTCCTTATTTACTTTGATTTCTTTCTACATCAGCTAAGAAAGTAGAATAAGTAGGTAATGGGAGGAGGACTAGCAGCTACACAGTGTTTTCCCTATGGCTTTTTGATGCTGAATTCAGCATGGCCAGAAGGACAGCCAGGATAGTCTGGGCTGGTGAGCAGTATCATTTCAGGTTAGCAGCAGTATCCATTCATGTTAAAAATCAAGACAGCATCACTAAGCTTGCTGCATAGAAGGAGAAGGATAGTGATCCCCAAAAGAACAAGCTCCAGAGAGCTTGAAAGGTTTTGGATCAGCACATGTTTTGCTTAATTCAGCTTCCTCTCTGTTTTATCCTGCCAGTTTAGTTGGTCTTCTCCATGTGGAGGCAACTGTAGGCTACATGATCTAGAAAATGGTTGTAATCCGAAGAGATGCAAAAAAGAGAAGTTGTTACGTCTCACCTCACTGTTCTTTATATGAAAAACGCTTTAGGTTTAACAAGGAATTTCATGTTTGGCAGTGGTTAAGTTTGGCACTATCCATAGGAAGTAGTATGAATAAACTGAAATTTATTAGATTGCTGTTATGCAAACACAACTTGTATTTCTTCTTCATAGGGGCCATTTGTTGTGGTTTTCATTGATTTGGTTGTTTTAATGGTAGATGATTTATTGATGATAAATGACTGATGCTGTAGCTACAAGAGTTGTTAGCTGGGAATTTTTCTTTGCTACAGTACTGAAGAAACAAATGACTCCTAAGGGTTCGTGGCTTTTTGTTTTTAAATTTTATTTCCAGAAATTCTACGTGCTAAGCATTCTGCTTCAGAGATAAACAGGGAAGTTTGTATCTTGAGAGATGCTGTGTTATTGTTTTTCTGTTCTGGAGATTTACTGTTTATTTTCAATATTAAAAAGTATCCTTGTCAGACCGGCTGTGTGTCCTACGCTTTACAGTCCTTGTTAGACTTTGTCAATTTGCTTTGATGGCACATGGGTCATTAATATTTATCGTTTCATACACGGGAGTCAGTGTTTGTAAACCAGTGAGGTTTTTTGTGCTGTTGGGTTACTTGATGCAGCTGTAGGACTCAGGAGCCCCTTCCTGGTGACTGCCAGGGAGCTGCAGACCCTGCAGTGAGTGGCACTCGGCACAGGCAGGGAGGAGTGTGGCTGGTGGGGCCTTCACCTGGTGCCTCCTCAGTTTTGAATTTCTAGCTGCCCTAAGTTGGTTTTGGTGTAAAGCTCTTGTCTGGGCAAGCAAATAAGATCCCACTGTGGATCATTTTTGACACAGAAATGTGATTGTATCCATCCTAGCAACTTCTCAACCCGTGTCTGACAGACACAGGCAAGTCATGTAATGTTCTTGGACTCCTGTATCCCTAGGTCAACAACTTTTATTTTTAGGTAAGGTTGTCTTACAAAGAAAGATCCTTTGCAGTAAAAAATTACTCTTTCTTTGAATGAGCATTCTTTTGCTTAGCAATTAGGTAGTAAGCTGTATTTGAATCTGTTTTTCCAAGTCAGCTTTTTGTAGAAACTTCTTGAAGACTGATCTAATTCCAGGATATCATAGATTGCAAGGGCATCAGGCTGGGCACTGGCACTGCGCTTCTTGATTGCGCTTCTTCTTGGTTGCTTGAGTGAATATAGGGCTTTTGGGAAGAAGATTTTTTCATCCTCAGGGACTTGCCTGTAAAACTTCTCAGAGAAAGTTCTTGATACTGATCAGAGAGAGTACTTGCAACACAGTTCAGTAACCAAGTTATTTTGGGAAGCATTTGAGGTCCACAGAATGAAGGGAATGTGTTTCCCCAGCAAGCGGTGCTTTGTCACTAAATTTAGTGCAAGACACTAGTGTTTTTATCATATACTTGGAATTCCCTTCCTTTAGAATATTGCATGAATAGTTTATCAGATAGAGGCTAAAGTGAAAAATCTGGTTAAAAATGCTGAAACATATCCTAAGTGGAATGAAGTAAGATTTCTAGGTAACATGAGTATCATAAAAAGTACCTCTGCCTAGCTATTTGTGTTTGTCTTGCAAGTGAAACAAGCCCTGTCAATAGAAATCATGCTTTTTCCTCAGGGAGGTATTTGTACTAGAAGTGGTCTCTACTTTTCCTGCTCCAAACCTTGATTTAACAAGATTCAGAGAATGAATCTTGTTTTCCCACAGAATTAATTTCAGTAAGGCATGTAAAAGGGATTTTGGCAGAAATGTAATGGCAGCCCTGCTGTCTCCTGTTAAACAATTTTTTAAGGATGTGCATTAGGTACATTTTTTGTGCTTAGATGAGGGTCATTATGCAGCTGGCATGGAAGGAAGATACCCAGGTTGGGGGCAGCAGCCTTTGAAAATAAAAGAATTTTCCATGTGGTCCCAATCGTTGCTGTGCCCGTGCATTTTTCCAGTTGTGTAGGCGCTGGGAGGCTGTTAGCTCGCTCGCTGGTTCCACAATGTGACCAGCAGGGCCTTTGGAAGACTTCTTGAAACATGCTATTATAGGCTGCTTTGTGATGAAAAGAGGTCTTACAAATATCTTGAAATTTAAACAGAGCTATTGTGGGTTTTCCTTTTGTGTGCATATGTGTGTTTGTCAGCCAAATCATTTGTTCAAAGTTAATCTCAATTACAGAGCATATTGTTCATAATCCCCCATGGCTCCAAAACAATAGCAGAGTGTGTGTCTGTTTGAATATATATTTACATAGTTACATGTGAAATATGTTTGCTTGTATATATAATTTCGCTTCTAAAGTGGTGATTCATGTTAAAGAGATGGATATTTCGTGCAGGATCCCGTCTTTTGAGCAGCACCATCCTTCCAGCAGGAAGGCCTGAATGGAATGAGCAGGCTTTGATTCTGCAGCCAGTCAGTTGATGCAGTTCCCTACACCCTATGTGTAGTGCTGGGATTCATCCCAGCACAATGGATGGTAGGGTACAGTCTGGGGGGTTCAGCTTCTTGGAGACGGAAAGGTTTTGTGTGTCTTCAGTTTTAATATCTACAGAATACCTCTGCTTTTCTTCTACTCCCTGAGCATAAACGAACTGGTAGACAAGAGCTGGAAAATCTGAATAAAACACAGGTTGTATGTGCTCTGCATAATCCCCACAAAAGAGCCCCAAACTGCAGTAACTTCCTAGAGAACTTAGACACTGATTTAGTAGCTAGGAACTCCTACTGCTAGTGTAGTTAGCAAGGTGCCCCACATTTTCTCCTTCTGCTGATTTCAGAGAAGACGCTCATCCTTTTTCAACTGTAAGTATTTAGTAAGGGATTCCCTTAAAATCTTGGTATATGTCTGCTGAGACATTGCTAAGCAAAGCTTGCAACTGCACAAAGTATTTGCAGTGTAAATCTTTGCTCTACAGTGAATGCTGTAATCCTGTCACACTTGGTGTGTAAAATTGTGGTGGTATTGCTGAGCTACTGTAGTCTCCCTTTTGCTGTCTATTGGATCTAGGTGTGTTCCCTGAGTAAGTGAATGTTATTATATATGGGTGTTTGTAGGGGTTTTCTTCCTGTGATCTCTGTAGCTTTGGGTTTCCTGGCTCTGGATAAACAGTTTCCTTCCTTCTACCCCTTGCTTACCCAGTAAAATGGTGTGCTGTTTCAAGTGTCTCTCCTGTCACTCTGATAAGATCATGCCACCAGGAAGGCGTAACATTATAATCCCAAGCAGAATGTGATCCTGTTCATTTCAGCTCTTGCTCTTGTCAGATGGACAAGAGAAAAGGTCGTGCATGGGTAGAGGGTGAGCATAGAACTGAAGATAGTTGAAGATAAAACACTTTGCTTAAAGAGATAAATCCTGCATGGGGACATTTCAGTTTGTAATCAAGGTATTATGTAGAAATGAACTTTGAAAGCTGGTTAGGATATCCTGAATAATACAGGATATAAAGCTGACTTAGAGAATACAGAATTGTAATAGAGATTTTTGATGGGAGGGAGGAAATGTTTTGTCTTTCATTTTTTCTTAGATTTTATGGCAGATTTGAAAATATAGTCGTAACAATATCATAGATAGGAATAAGAAGATTGCTGCACAAGAAACAGATCTGTAAGAAGCACAAGACTACTGGTAGTTCTAAACTTGCTAGATTTTACTGGAAGAAATGAGAGCTTTCCAGAAAAAGCCTCTGAAAAGAGGCAAAATTTAAGGCATGCCTTAGGGTATGAGGACTTCAGGCCCTTAAAAGAATCCCAGCAATTACCTAACCTGCCAACTTTCCAACAAGATAAATGGAAGCACTGTAGCTTGAAGGTGCCTTGGTTTGAATGAGATGCAGTAAGTAAGGTCTCTCTGTTCTTTACAGGCATCATAGATCTGATACTACTTATAAAAGAAGAATAGAGTTGGTGCCCTGCTGACTAAATTGTCCTCTAGAGGAGTATTAGTTACAGAGCTTCTTTGTTAACTAGGCTGTATGCTTAAACCTCTGTGAATTTCTCCTATTAGCAGACTTCCTAATAGCTTTACATGTAGATATGCTAAGTAAATGCAAGTGTATCCAAGTAATTTACGTATATAATGTGTATGTGTATATTGTTTTATATATAAAGAAATGTTTGTGATGTGGAATTCACACAACTTCACTACTGTCCTGTTAAAATGAGGTAAAAGAAAGCATTAAAATGCTGATAATAGGAGAACAGAAAGTCGACTTCTGCTCTTCCTGTCCAGGTGCTTCACATAAAATCTTTCTTCTCCTTCTCTTTAATTTCCCAATTAGCTTTTTTGGTTAAGAGAGGTGTTTCTAAAGCCTCTGTATGCTGCAAGTTTCCCAGTTGCTTGCCTGCTTAGGCTTTCCACTTTAGAAGACTAGGTAAGGTCTTGAAGTATATGTTAACAAAAGAGAAAAAAAAATCAAAACACACAACCCATCCCCCCCTTCAACAAATTTAAAAACCCAAACCACCCTGGACAGAACAGCTGATCTTTCTCATTTTAGCTCACTTGAAGACAATGTAGGAGATTGTGTGGCACAGCCCAGATTTCTAGATAGGTAACAATCTTTAGTGCCATCCTGAGATCAACCTCTTTCTCGGTTTTCTTCATGTGTCTGATGAGTGAACACCATCCTCAGCAGATACATTGATTGTGAAGTTCCCCATTCCTGGGAGAAAATCCCAGTGCTTACACTGAGCACGCTCGGGGAGCGCGAGGCCCTGCGGGTGTGCTGCGCCCGCCAGGCCGCTCCCTCAGCCTGCACTGCGTGAGGGTGGCATGGCTTTGCAGTTTAAATGGGCTGGTGTCATGCAAGCTTGTCTCTTCCTTTTCCACCTCGGTGAAGGAGCTTCATCAGGTGGGTGAAGGAATTCCTGGAAAGCAGGCACTCGAGAAGATGCCTGAGACTCACCAGTTGTTCTACTCTTGTGGAAGGCTGGAGAAATTGATGTGACCTGACAGGAGAAGTGAATTTCAGTCCTGTTCTGGAGTTTTGCCTTAGCCTGTGAACAGCAGATAATTTCATCAAGGACAGTGCTAATTTCTTCATGGCTTTTCCATTATCCTGGCAAATTTGTTTTTTCAAGTACTTTGGTTTGCCAACACAAATGAAAGCTTTATTCCACATACCCTTTTAAAATCTTTGTTATTCTGAACGTAAACCTGTGTGCTTTCTGTATCTTCTGTCAGTTGTGTGCCTATCTGGTTTTTTAGACAGAATTTATATTCCTTTCGAATAGGCTCTATTCTGCTACATTCAGTTTTCAGAGGTTTATTATATGCTTTTCAGCAGCATTTGTTTTATCAGCACTTCCTGCAGCATTTTTTACACATGACGACAGCAGCGATTTGATTCCATTTAGAAGAATACCGTATTATGTATGGAAAAGCAGTAATTGCTTACCTGTTTGCCAAATACATTCTACTATAAAAAATATCTAGTGTTGCTCTATGCAGTACCAAGCACTGTTACTTCTTGTTTACATTTTCTACAGTTGATAGTTCCAAAAAAAAACCTCAATGAAAATAGTTTATTGCTCACTTCATAATTAAATTTCCATTTGTACAGATGTGGAAGTCTGCTCTCGAGTGAATGCAGCATCCACGTGTAGACTGAAATTTTAGCCTTGATTTTTGATGTTGATATGCGTAATGAAATACAGGTACAATTTCATGGTTGTCAGAAAAAGCAAAATTTAACTGTGGTGAGAGTTGTTCTTAAAGTATTTGTGGGAACTCATTGGAAATAAGGTCCACAAGGTGCCCTGCAGAGAGCTAAGTCGGGTGGTGGCTTCTAGTGAGTGTTAGCAGTGCTTAATCTGTTAATCCTCCTCTTCCTGTGCCTCAGAAGACTGACCATGTCCGTCTGTTAGGGGAACCTGGCTGTGAGCCTCCCTTGTAATGGAGGTAGTCATTGGGCAGGGCTCTAAGTACACCACGTGAGTTTCATCCATGTTCTGCAACTTCTAAAAAACTTCATTTTTTGTTATGAGAATTAGCACTAAGGCTCTTTGCTCAGGTGGAACCCAGTTCTTTTTGTGCTGTGCGGACAAGGGGTCCTGCTGTCTGCGCTGCAACCGCTTGCAGGAGCCAAACAAATGAAGTCAGGATCAGCCAAAGTAATGCACTCTGTCATCCCAGTTATTTCAAGTCTCGGAGGTCATTTAATGACCTGAGCTATGTGTGAGGTAGTTCCGTGCCACTTTTTTGATCTTTAATTTACTGATAGAAATAGTAACATAGTATACATGCTCCTTGTGACCTGCCAATAGCTACAGAAGCACAGCAACATTGGCACCGTTTGGTTTGTATGAGGTTTTTCTGTGATGCTTAGGAATTAACATTTTTCCTGACAGTTGGGGAGCATGTGCTTGCTTTGTCACAGCATTCTTGGTTTTTCATATCTGATCTTAAAATTATTTAAAACCCCTAATTACTCCCACAGATTCAAAGACCAGTATAACTCCTGTGTTACAGCTTGAGGGAATATGTCCAGCAGTTCATAGTTAGAATTCAGATGTGCTGTGACCTACAGAGGAAGTTTCTCATTGAAAATGCAGCTGAAATGGAGTAACTCTTTAGCAGTGTATTCAGATGAAATTGAAGAGAACCTGTGAGCTGTACATTGGTATTTGATGGAAGTGGAGAAGCAGCAGTCCTTGTACCTTGGTGGCCAGCGGATCCAGTGATGCTGCTGAGGTCAGGGCCTCTTCTCATCTCCTTGCTGCAAGGCAAAGGAGCTGCAAGGGAGTGTTACAGGGCTGAATATTTTACACTCTACTTCTCTCATTGTGGTAGTGGTTTAGAGTGAAGTGTATGAGGTGTGATTGTAATGGTAGCAAACCCCCAAAATTAAATACTGTGTGAAAGTGAAACTGATGTATCATTTTCATTAGTTTCGGCATGCTCAGGCAGAATTTGTGGGATTAATTTTGAAAGCTTAATCCAGATGGAAAAGGTTAAATTCAATGCTGAATGAATTTGGTTCCAATTTATTTGTTGCCCTTGCTTGTTCTTTTTCTCAAAAGAATTAGAGATTAAGCAGAGAATTGTGCATACCATCCTTGTTTTCTCCCATCATTTAACTACATGTTAAAAACAACCTCTCAGTTATCTGCTGCCATAGGTAAACAAATGGATCTATTGCCATGCCAGCTCCTGAGTCCTGTGGCCTGAGTATTCATGCAAGCACTTATGTTCATTTTTCTTTTTTCCTCAGGATTTATCTGGATCCATTGACGACTTGCCGACTGGAACTGAAGCAACCCTCAGCTCAGCTGTTAGCGCGTCAGGCTCCACGAGCAGCCAAGGGGAGCAGAGCAACCCTGCACAGTCTCCGTTTTCCCCTCATGCTTCTCCACATCTCTCTGGCATCCCTGGAGGCCCGTCGCCTTCCCCTGTAGGCTCACCCGTTGGAAGCAACCAGTCAAGATCTGGTCCCATTTCTCCAGCGAGTATTCCAGGTAAGTTTGTTCAAACAAACGAAATTAAAGCAATTGGTAGGTTTATTAAATACATAAATAAATACTGCCGTATGCCAAACTAATTTATTTTTTGAGAATCCTGCATTTTCACGGCCTTTTTTTGAAAAAATGCATACTTGGATCAGGAGTAAATGCAATCTAACCTTCAGCTGCCAAGCCTTCAGAATGCTCAAAATTCTGAATTTGACTTCACATAGGTGTTTGATAAATGTCTTTATCACCAACCAATGTGAATACTTAATTGAAGTTTCTGCATTTGGTTTGTGTGTCATTTGTCACATACGTCTCTCAATTATCTACGGTCCTTTTTTTGTTCTAACTGTGTATTTTTGTTGGGTTAGGCTCTTGAGCTTGAATGGTGGTTCCAGACCTGCAGGAAGAGGCAGAGGTTTCCCAACTCTGTATTGTGGCAATGGACACATTGGACATGAATTTTGGACATGAATACAGAATATTGTATGAGAGATTTCTTAATATTTGCAAATATTAACAAGTTACTAGGGATTCAGCTCTACCAGTAGTAATTGGAATACCAGTGGCAGGCTTGCCACTCGGTCTCTTTTGCAATTTACAGTACGACACACAGTCATGTATATTCAGAAATTTGTGGAAATCTTTTAAGATACCCAGAAGAAAAAAATGGCATACAATAATTTCAGTTCTTACCTAATCCCCACCCATCTGGCATGTTTCTTACTCCAGAGGGTCAGGCAGCAATTTGTATTTAGCATTTCAGGTGAGTTTATTCTCTTTCTGATGTTCACATTTTTTTATTATCTTCTGACATTTTGGATTCTAGGGGAATTCCTAAGAGTAGGAGAGTGCTGACATTACCCTAGGGATAACATCAGTTACTGACAAAACCACAAAATAATAAACATGGAGCTCAGTTAAAAGAAACAAAAGCAGAGGTGCCTTTTTGTTAGGTGATTTGAGTGTTGCTGTAAACCAGATGCTGGTTAAAATTCAGAGGGTTGTGTGTGTTTCGGTATTTGATACAAAGGAATCTGTGTAAAATGTTCCTGCCCCTTTGTCTGCAGAGGTTAAACTAGATAAGCAGAGGGAAGTAAGCTCAGTGCACTCATGAATGTTTAGTACTAAATGTGGCCTGATGCTGTGTGCATGCCCTGCAGTTACTTCTTCCCTCTGCAGCCACTCTGACTGGCAGCACATGCTCAGGTGGAGCAGGAATAGTGGGGACAGAGTGTTTGCGTTGGATGCAGTGTGGTAGCTTTGTATTTCCAAGGTGGTTCCCAGTTTTTAGTGTAGAAATTCATCTCTGTTGTTGAGTGAAGCCAGATAGTCCACCTGGCTGGAAAGGTAACATTTTGCCACAGTCAGATTCAGGCGAGTAAATGGATTGGCATTTTGGCAGCCTGATAGTTGAATAGGGAAAAAATGTTGTGACACTGAAAATAGCTTTATTGTAGCCATGATATGTAAGGATGAGCATAAGTGTGTAGGGGGAGGGTAATAACTTTTATGAAACCACCTGATCCCCATGAGGTAAAAATATAAGGGATATGGGCTCAGAGGTCAGGGTCAGAGTCACTTCATCGTTTCAGATGAGCCCCAAAAGCTCATTTTTATAATTCACCTAGTGAAAAGCATTGTCTCTACATACAAACTGTGTCACCATTTTGCACGGTGGTTTTCTGGTCTGCTGCAGTAACACAAAAGCAATTCTTTCTCAGGACCGATTTTTATGAATGGTGCTAAATCAAAATCACCCTCCACTGTTTCCCTGTCATAGACAAGCTTCTGGTCTCTGCAGCTCTTGCTAAAGGTGAACTCCCAGACGTGAGCTAAGGCAGTGCTCTCTGGAGGGCAGCTGCGGTGGCATCGCTGCTGCTGCTGCTGCTGCTGCTGTTTCTTGAGCTGCAAAAAACAGGAGCAAGGCTGCTATTTAAAGCCCTTTGATAGAGGGATGCTGCTGGGTGATGGGGCTTTCAAGCCATGTGAATTAGACTGTGCTTTCACCTAAGTGTGTTGGCACCATTGTTCTTCATTACAAGGACTTTGGTAGCTTTTATCATCATCTGCATCCGTGAGACCCGTAGAAAAAGTAACAGGGAGCTTGTTTGCATTTCTGTGGCTGTTTGCAGCAGTCAGGTTGTAGACGTTTTTAAACATAGATTGTGTAGTACAGCACCTTGCCTTTAATGATTTTGTTCTCTGCTATTTTCTTCTCCGTTCTCAACCTACCCTTGTTTGTTCTGACCTCATTCCTCTCCTATTACCTCCTGCGATGTTGTGCCACAGTTTCTCAATGTGACATAGATTGGCTCTTTCAATCATTCTCTCTCCAGCAAGTCATTGTAAAATGAGCAGCTGTTGTGTTGCTGATAGCTATGGCTAGGGAAAGCCAAAATGTCGCAGGGGGTTCTTGGTGGGAAGACCGTTAAAATAAAGGTGTTGCTTTCCCAGGGTTTACTGGAAGAGAAGCATCCTTTTCCCAATGACTCCTTCCTTGCAACAAAATTGAAAACTAATTTAACATCAAAAGGGCAGACAAACAAACAGCCCCCTATTAAACCTCCCAAATGGCTGATTCTCTTCCACTGCCTGTTTAAGCTGTCTCCACACCCCTCTGCAAGCCTGCCACCCTGCATTGCTTTCTGTTGCACGCCACGAATTTCACAGGAACAGCCTGGCACAGGCAGCACTGACATTGGCACGTCCCTAGCTCAGTGGGCATTTCCTTCCTGTGCTCTCTGAAACACTGGATGGATATTTTGTGTGGTAAGTGGCACATGCATACACAGCCTTTGTTTCCATTCACATTATGAGAATAGACCAGGGAGATTAACTCCTAAGAGCAGAAAAAGCAACTTGGATGGATTTTGTTCAGAAAGGTAGTTTTCTCTCAAAATCAGATGACTTCTTGTTCAGATGTATGTTCATTACAGGGCTGAAATCCTACTCTTCCATGATTTCTACTAATTCAAAATGACATTGTGATTTCCTGTTAAGTAGATCATTATTCTGTTTTGCCAGAAATCCTGATCTCTTTATTTTGTAGCCATCTTTATAATTAGGGTACATACTCTTCCAGAGAATGAGATGTGATGCCCTGCACTGCTTTGGGTCTTGAACTGTGCCTGATTCAACCCTAAACCATTAGTGGAAGCTGACACAGCACATATCAAAATGCACTGCTGTTGCCAGAAGATTTAGTGGCTGTTAATTTCACTTTTCTCTTTTGTTTTCCCTTTCCCTTCTGCTCTAACAATTCCAGTTTACTAACAAAGCAAAAATGTAAATAAGCTAAGCTCCCCTTTCTCCCCCCATCCCCAATTTTGATCTCACTGGCCAAAGGCTTTTGTCAGCTCTTTCTCCCTTGCGGTGTAAGCAGCAAAATTTTTTTAATATTTAGAGTTCTGTGAAAGATTGCTGATAGGCCAGGAATCCCTTAACCCATGATGGACTAGCAGATTTTGTACAAGTTAATAAATTCTATTATTTTTAAACCCCTACAGCAATTTTTATCTATATAGAAGAGAAGTGTATGCTATGCTAATAATGAGTAGTAAATGCTGCCTTTTGAAATATGTGATTTTTTTTTTCACATGGATCAGTATTTTGACTTCTGCTTGCATAGATCAGTATTTTGACTTGTGCTTTTAAGACATTCCATGTACTTTGTGAAGAAAAAAAGTTTATTTTCACTCTGTTAAGCATCAACTACATTGTTCTTCTTATGACAATTGTTGTCTTCTTTCACTAAGGAGCTTGGATACAGATGAAGTTAAAATTTTCAGAAAGAAATCCATTTGTGGATACTCTGACTTAGGAGCGTTACTGACAGGCTTCTTAATTTATGCTAGTCAGTCAGCATCCTCCTCTGATTAAAAATACCCCAAATTTTAATGGTGATAATTATGTGAATCAATGGATGTAATCCGTTCGGTGTTAATCTCTACTGTCTGCAAACCTGGAGATGTTCCACACCTGTATTGATCAGCTACCTGTCTTGAATTCCAGGATCCATCAGAATTACAGCATTACAGCCAGCACTCCAGGCAAAAAAGAGGAGCAAGAGGGAAATGGGATACCCAATTGGAGCAGTTACAGGAAATCTTGTCTTGGTGTGCATGTTAGTCAATGTGTGTGACTAAAATGCTGCAAGAAGAAAAACATGAGCAGTAACTTATCATAGTCCAAAGGGACATTGTACTGCAATAATCTGAATAGAAATTATGCTTTCTTTCATGCCTTATGAAAGAGAAGCCTACCAGTTGAACCAGTTTCCAGAAGATTCTACAGTAAAACAATAGTTTTACTGTAGATCTTGTTTTTAAAAAGAATTTGGAAAAATCTTTTCCTTGGGATTGAGCTATTCTACAT
The DNA here is from genome assembly GCA_013398275.1 of Promerops cafer. NCBI lineage: Eukaryota > Metazoa > Chordata > Aves > Passeriformes > Nectariniidae > Promerops > Promerops cafer. The sequence continues at coordinate 306,331 of VZSE01003326.1, read as the reverse complement.
ACTTACCCTGTGAACCACCACGATTTGTATTTTATATGGCAAGGACCTCTTTTAAACATTATTTGAGGGAGAGAAGACTACTATATGAAAGTGATAAACACTGTTTAATGTCTGTGGGTGACATGGACAGTGGGATTTAGTGCATCCCCAGCGAGTTTGCCAGTGACACAAAGCCATGCAGTGCAGTTGACACACAGAGGGAAGGGATGGCATCCAGAGGGACCTGGACAGGCTTCAGAGGTGGGACTGTGTGAACCCCATGAAGTTCAATAAGGACAAGTGCAAGGTCCAGCACCTGGGTCAGGGCAATCCCAACAGCTACAGACTGGGCAGAGAGTGGATTGAGAGCAGCCCCGAGGAGAAAGACTTGGGTGTTGGTGGAGGAGAAGCTCAGCAAGACCCAGCAATGGGGACTTGCAGCCCAGAGAGCCAGCCTTGACTGGGCTGCATCAAAAGCACCGTGGCCAGTAGGGTGAGGGAGGGGATTCTGCCACTCTGCTCTGCTCTGGCGAGACCCCACCTGAAGGTCTGCATCTAGCTTTGGGTCCCCAGCACAAGCAGAACCTAAGTTGGAGCAGGTCCAGGGAAGGTGATGAGAGAGCTGGAGCACCTCTTCTAGAAGACAGCTTGAGAGAACTGAGGTTTTTCAGCCTGAAGAAGAGAAGGGTCCAAGGGAAGCATTATGGCAGGCAGCCTTCCAGCACTTACAGGTGGCTTACAGGAAGTCTGGAGAACTGTTTAAAAGGACATGAGTAATAAGGCAAGGGGGAAGGGCTTTAAACTGAAAGGAGATTTATATTAGATATTGGGAAGAAGTGCACTGTAAGAGTAGTGAGGCACTGGAACAGGTTGCCCAGAGAATCTGTCAATGTCCCATCCCTAGAAGTGTTCCAGGCCAGATTGTATGAGGCTTTGAGCAACCTGGTCTAGTGGAAGGTGTCCCTGCCCATGACAGGGGGAGGAGGGCTGGAACCAGATAAACTTTAAGATCCCTTCCAACCCAAACAAATGTATGAATCTATTAATTTGTAATATTATGCTTTTTGTTGAAGTTTGAAATACCCTAAAGTAATTGCAAAACAAGAGGGAATTATATACTTGTAAAATGGATATGATCCCCCAGTCCAGAAAGATTATTTTAACACATCTATCAATGTTTCTCCCTTGGCTTCTCCGGAGGCAAAAATCTTGCAACAGCTTGTTGCAAGGAAGATGCATGCTGTTCGTTGGCATCCAGACCAGAAAAAAGCCAAAACACAAAATGCCATTGACGTAGCTATGTTCTTAATCACTTCTAGTGCACAAAACATCTAATCAGCAGTTTTGCAAATTTAGAATGCTAATAAATGAAATATATGAATGTTTCACATAGTAGTAGTTTAAAACCCTTTCTTTTGAATGGTTTGTACAACATTTAGAGTGTTTCTGTCTTTTCAAAGGATGAAAAAATAAGCAAATTGTAAAGCGCTCTAGCTCAAGGCATTGCTTCTAGCACAGGGAGCATCTACCCTGTGATACCTATTAGAATTCAGCCTAGGTCACAACTGATGAATAATCTGTTGTCTCAAGGCCTCATGAAATAACTAAATAGTCTCAATCAGATTTCGTGAGGAGAGCCTATGCTGCAAAAGGCACTATAAAGACTCCTATCATACTTGCAATGTTGCCAGAGATCAGGGAGGTGTCCTTCTCTGCAGAGGTGGTCTTTCCAGAACAGGTGCAGGAGATGAAAAGAGACAGAGACACACTGTTCACGTTCCTCCTGTTCAGTTTTCATGATGACAGAGGGTTTCATATTCCACCAGCATCAGCCTGCTGTTTTTTATTGGCCCAAAATTAAGCATCAAATACAAAAACAGTAAATCACAAAAAAAAGGCATGCCCTAGGTGGTTATTTTTTATGGGTAGTTTATGGGGTTTAGTTTTAAGTGGTTTCAGTTGCTTAATATCTGGTATGTCAGTGTTTATATTTCACAGTAAAACATTGCAGTTTTAGTGTTTAATTGCTGTCTTAAGCCAGTGCCAAACATTTCTGCCCTATGGAGTGAACACCCTGAAGGGCCCAGCACTGCGAATTGTCCAGCACCCTCCCACAGATGGCCAGATCAGTGGCGTTCACATCCCCATAGCTGTGCTGTGCTGTGCCCCATATCTGGTTTGTCCTCTTTGCTGCTTCCTGCCAGGCCTGTTTCCACCATCCTGGCAATGGCTGAGCAGCCAGCATGGCGGGGCATCTGCTGCTGTGGACACTGTGGCAGCACGCGTACACAGGCCACTTCTTGTAGCTCTGTGAGTCACTGGTAGCACCCTGCTGGTACAAATCTATCTAGAGTATAAGAGCTGTTGAAATCCAATTAACATATTTGCATAATTATGCATGTGCTCTGCTTCACGTAACAAAATTCAAATATACTTAAACACAGCGGCCAAGATTTGACAGGTACGTTTGTTGTTAGTTTTGGATGTATGTTTTAAGGCCATCCTTGGACATTTATTGTTTACATTTGATAATTAACCTATGCAGTTCTTTATAACTTTTTTTCAACCCGTTTATGTTTTTGTCAAGAAATTTAATGTGGTGTGTGTTTGGTTTTGTATGTTTGGGGGTTTTTATTCTGTCATTATTTGGCTACACAAACATAGATTGTCTCTCTTTATTGGTGTTGGCAAATAGGGCATTAATTTGTGTTTTCTCATAAATTAAAAGGTTGTCTCTCACTCCCTTGTCCCTTGCAATACTAAGCAGTGATTGATGAGCAAATGGGAAAAGTCTCTCACGTCTCCATCAGTGTGTTTTTGTTGTTGTTGACAGATGGTTGCTACACCTAGATAAAATAGAGCATAAATGTCATAAGGTATTTGGTTTCTGTGATGGGATAGGCTGCTGCGGTTTTCACTTTTTCAGTGGACTATGTATCACTGCTGTGAGAGATATTTAAAGTGGCCTTCATGCTTCATAGTTAGTGTCAGACTTGACTAGACAGATACGTGGTGTGTCCCTCCTTAGAAGGAGTCTGAGCAATTGCAAATATGGCTTGAATTAATTCTGTGCCTCAAAAGAAGAACATTTTCACTACCTCCAGATAATAATTTTTTTAAAAATTAATGAAAAGCGAGATATCCTTTCTCCTCCTTAGAGACAAAATTCATGCAGCTTGAACTGCAACTTGAAAAATTTGAACAGCCTTTTGACAGCATCGCTCTGTAGGTAGATAGGGAAGTCAAATTGCGAAGTGGGTTTTTAGAAAGCAAACACAAAAGAACAATTCACTCCGTCGGCAAGCTTTTCTGTTTTTTCCCCATCTTCAGATAACAGTGGACTGAAATTATTGTGATGTGTTGATTGATTACAGCCGTTAAGTTTCTTAGTAATCAGTTTCATCACTTATTCTCAATTCACGCTTGCACCTTTGATTTCTCTTCCACAATGGGTGATGTGGGTTGTCGTTGACTAATGAAGAACAGAATTGGTTTCGGCGTGAGACAAACGGAATGCCGACACCAATCCCAAAATGCATTAATCTTTAATAATCCACATCTGCATGTTTATAAATGATATAACCAGGAGTTGCTAATGTTAATACTCCCCCTTCCAAACAGAAGCTGACATAGGAGTTGGTGTTTGCAAGCTGCATGAGAGGCACGTGGCCACGCGTGGTGCGTGTGACCTTGCAGAGGGAGCTCGCCAGATGAAAGTTCTCGGTTGATTAAAAATACATGAAGAATTGCTTCGCTCCCGCACTGGTCTTTGGAGCTTATCGTTGTCGGGCAAGATGAAATATGGCATGATAGATCTTGTCTTCTAGGGAGATCAGACCCACCAAATGGTTTTTGGAAGCAGGTTTGCCTCAAGGTGCTTTTATCCTTTATGCATTCAACTTGCCCTTTTCTCCCTCATCCCTGAGAATTGCTGAGACCAGGCTGTGTAATATGGAGTATAACACAATAAGAAAAACTAGATTAGCTGAGGGTTTGTTCCTTTTGAGGGTAGTATTAGTGAGAGCACATACATTTTGCTACTAGAATGCTCTTTAATCAGACACAGTGATCTAGTATGAGGAGTAGCCGGCAGGACTAGCTAAATAGTTCATTGCCACATAGCACTGCTCCAATTTCCCTGCTTGCTAGACTTGAGAGAGCCAGGAGGAGCAGGGAGAACTCAAACTCCATCGTTGATGGTCTTCCAAGTTAATGCTGCCTGATTCTGAGAAATTCTTAGATTTACCTGGATCAAGGGAAAAGAAATATGGATAAGAAACAGCAATTTCACATCACATTCACCCTTTCTTTTGTATCTTGCATGTTTTCACACTGCAGATGTCATAAATAAAAATTAATCTGGGGTTTAAAATTTGGTTAAAATTTGGCAATGTTAAAGTTAGGAGTTAAGGTTTTTATTAGGTGGCAAATTTTGGAAGTGTATGTCTGCTACATCTATTGTGCTTCTCAGGCTCTTGAATGTAGGTGATACAATGAGGAACAGCTTAGAGAAAAAAATCTCCTCCTAGTTATAAATACAGTCTAGAACACTGATAATGAAAAATTCTTCCTTTTGGAACTTGGTTTAAGTCCCTAAATAGAATTTTGAGGTTTTAAGTTTCAGGTGTGTGGCAAGGTAGGTTTCATTTCTGGAAGGAAGAAATGAGCCAAATATAAGAAAGAAATACTATCCTGTCCTTTGTTAGGACCTTTTAGATATTTAGCACTTGCATCAATTACAGTTTTATATTCTGTTTAATTGACATTTTATAAAAAATTTGAGAATGGTTTTTCTCTAGCTGAAGTATATGCTTTTTGCATTACCTGTAATTACTACAAACATGTAATGATGTTTCCTTAGTAATTACGGATTACTAAATCCATGCAACCCTTTACAATCTTCTACTTCAGTCCAAATGCAAGCAAAACTACCATTTTTATGTAAGGATTAAAAGGACAGAATGAAAAAAAACAGTATGACTGCAGGGTCTGGATCATTCCTTAAAGAACATAGGCACTTTTTTCAAAAATTTAAGAAAATACAATTTTCAAAATCTAAAAGCAATTCAGAGGCCCTGTAGAGGTGTGAGAGAAGGTGCTGGCAAGCTGTGGCCATAGCCTCTCCCAACCCCTCTCATCCTAATTCACGCCATTGCTTTGGAGGGACGCAGTGACAGAGTGCAAAACATGTGGAGGGGTGGTTAAACGAGACTTTAGAGGGGGAAAAAAAGAAATTAAATCAGTGGCTGAGCTTTGAAGAGGTCTGTCTAGTGCAGAGCAGCGAGCGAGTGGGGAAGAAAGGAGCAAGCACCTCATCTAATCTTTCTTCTGGGGACCCAGGTGGACAAATTGGCAACCCTGTTCACAGCCTTCCCCCCAACCCCCTTTGTAGCGTAAGAACTGCTAATCGGATCCATGCTGCTGCAACTGTGGTTAGTTATTAACAGAATAAAAGCAGATTTCTTCAAAAGAATGGGCTGGGGAAAACGGCTCTACAAAATTGCAAGGTTGTTAGAATCTTAAATGCACAGCAGTCGGTTTTTCCCTATTCTGAATTAGGCGATGAATACGGCCTTTCATCTGTCACTGTGCCCATTTCTTCAGAAGGCAGCCAAACATTAGGCTTCTCAAACAAAAAAAAAAAGGTTTGAAAGAGGAAAAATATTGGGGAACAGGAAGAATAGGAAAACGAGAAGGAGAAATCAGGTTTTGTTTTTATTAATTTGGCCTGGTGAGAGAAATATGAGCTTGCCTGCTCTATTCAGTTCCTGCATGCCAGCCACTGTGAGCCACCGTTTCTGAATGTGGGGATTAGAAAAGATTTAACTGGTTGCTATCCTAGGCTGCACCATTCTGTACTGGTCTCCAGCAGAAATATCCTTGGCTGGAAACTCTCCCGAGCTTAATGGAAATAATGCATTAAATGGATGTGGAGTTAGGCAGAGGTGAAAGCAGAAAGAATTTGATTCCCCCAAATGAAACTTCTCATAACTGCAAAGTGAAAATACAGGTCTGGGGTGGGTGTTACTGAGGATAGAGAAGCAGTGATTCCTAGATTTAGACTGACTTATGCCTTCGCTTATACAAGTAATTAAATGATTCATCCTTAATTTTGAGGAGCTCTAGTGCCTTCCTGGTTTGCAGCAGAATTTTGGAATGTGTTGGGAAGGAATAGTCCTCAGGCAGACAGGTGCTTGCTGTGACCTACTGGAAAGCTGCTCATTATTTGGGTGACTTGCATGCTTCTGAAGATTCCCATTGACAGCTGGCTTTGGGCTTATTTCCAAAATCTCAAGAGAAAGTGCTTTGGACTTTGGTCCAAACACAGAGGTGACTTCTGGATGGGGCATGGATGAAACAGACCTGCTTGGCAGTGTCTGCTGCTGCTCTCCCTTCCCCTCCAGAGCAAAAAGAGCTTTGGCCTTGGAGGGCAATATATTTTCTCTCCTGCCCCTTGCCACCAAGACCATTTTCCATTCAGGCAGTACTAACAATTATTTCACTTCATACTCCTGAGTATTTGTTACAGTCTTCATACCTTACTCAGGGGTTACACAACGTGGGAATAAATCTTGGATGTCTAATTTGACAGACCCAAGTTTCAGCTACTTAATTCTTTTTTTTTTTAAGTCCATAATATAATGAATTATTCTGTAGTAAGGGTGACATTTGGATGGTGTTCCATAAGTAATACCTTGGGACTACAAGCTGAGTAATGAGGATGAAACAAAATATTGAGTAGCTACCTCATCCTGTCAGTGTCAACTTTCCTTTGAATTAAATGTTATATCGTGTCAAACAAATAGCTTCTACTCATGAAATTAAGATGTTTATGCTTTTGCATTTGTGCAGAGCTAGGGTTCTCTAGGCCCCTTTGTTCATTGTTGCGTTTTTTAATGAAGATTTGAGAGCAATTTAGCACTTAAGTTACAGTGATTTCTTTGAAACTCGCCCACAACCCCATTCTTGATATGGTGAATGTGACATAGATAGGAAAAAGAAGGTGAGAGTATAACTTTCAAGCGTTAGTGGTCTGAGAATTTTACACTTTCATGAGAAGCAACGTGGAGGTTTTTACTTATTGTTGATTTTACATGGATTGTGATACTCATGTATGAAGCACGATGCATTTGTTTTAAGTGGTAATATGGAAAATCAGGACTAGGCCTGACAACAATCTTGATAACACTTTATGATGTAGAGAACCCATAATCTGGTGTAAGTTGATAAGCTTCTTGTTTAGAAGCTTGTACAGAAGCTTTGTGTTGCTGCAATGGAACAAATCAGCTTCTTGCAGTCTCGCCTTCAGTGAGCCTCTCAGCCAGCCACCAAAAGCATTCCAAGGCAGGAAGGTTCTGGGTTTGGTCCCAAGTTCCTCGCTCAGGGAGGTGGAAATTGTCTTGGTAAGCAGGCTGCAGTGGATTCCCAGCATTGTAGAGGGTTATTAGCTGCAGTGTGGTGCTGAGCAGAGCCAGAAGGCTTGGTCTGAGTGTGTTTGACTCTGCATATCCCAGCACAGCCACAGCTGCTGTATGTGAAAGGGTCCTCGTGTCTCAGGCCTTTTAAAACATCTGCTCTCAGATTACTGCATAGATAGGAGGAAGGTTTTAGTATTTTGCACGTCTTAATTTGAGAGGATATGCAGACAACCTTTGCTTTTTACTTGAATGAATAAGTAATTTAAAAAATACTGTTGATACAACAGGAAGCTTGGCTGCAATGCATAAATTAAGGAAGAAAATAATCTTTATTCTTAAGGGGTCATAGGCTTTATAAGATGAAAGAGATAACAGAAAACACATGATCAGTTTCCCTTTATACTACCCATAGAAAAATTTCTTTCCTTTGAGGTCATTTGCACCTCACTTCCAATTTCCTGAAAAGCTCATTTGAAACACTCCCATATAGAAGCCTACTTATGCTCTTTCATTTCTGATATAGGGATCTGAGACCCGGAATGTCTCTTCTGGTCTGTGAGCCTTTATTGTAACATTGACTGTGTGATGATTATCCCATTATTTTATCAGATTTCATCCTAATCACTAGATTTTCAGGACCTTATTATTCCTAAAACAAAATTCCAGTAATGGTTTGATTATCATCCTAAACATCATCATGCTCTTTTTCCTCCCTGATATTTAGCCTCAAATATATTCTTAGAAAGAGATCACAAAATTCCAGCTCTAGTTTTTGTCATAATAAATAATACTCACACTTTTAGCCTCCTGTCATTTCATGCTGGTAGCTGCTTCCCATTCCGGTTTGCATTAGGCTTTCTGGCTTTGTCTCTATGAAGGCTCACCAGTGACACATCAGCAGTGATGCTGTGTTTTCTTACCTCTACTGTAAACAATCCTCCTAATTTATCCTAGTGATAAATTTGTTTCTTTGAGTGCCACATGACATGGTTAGTTATAGCTGTTTATAGGCTATAACCATTTTAGGTCAACAGATATGGTCAGATTTTTCCTTCCTTTTCTCCTGCCATGTCTACCTGATAACCTACAGCTCTTCAGTTATAAAAGGTCTGGTTCTGATCCATGTATGTAAATGTTTGCATTTTTAATATTCCAAGCCAAAAGGTGGTCCAAAGGGTTTCTTAGGTAGTATTTTGATCATCTTTTGTATTGACTGATATTCCCTACTTTATGATCAATCAATGCCATTAATCCAATTGTAGCTCTCAATTCCTAAATTTGATTGGGAATTGTCCCAAAGACAACCCACAAGATCTGTAACTTCTCCCTTTCCTCCAGCCTAGTGTTCCATTTTCAACACAGGCTGTGATCAGTCTCCTGCCCTCCAGTTCCTCATGCATCTTAAAATTCCTGTGCTTATACCCCTCCTTCTCCCCTTAAGTGGTTATTTCTCAAAGGGAACATGTTATCACCAAAGTGTTTTCTTGACTCAGTTGTTCAGGCATAATTCTGTGAGGTATTGTCCAGCTGGTACAGGGTGTCACAGCTGAGCATCCTCCAGTATCATTACAGAGATGGGACCAGAGAGCCCTCAGCATGTTTCAAAACATTGCTGATGTGGACTGTAAGGACCCCTCGTCAGCAGAATATCAAAGGTCTGCTCTAGCTTGCTGTGTTGGCCCTAAGGAATTTACTTCTTACAGTTTAACTGCCTGGCTGTAGCCACAATGCAGTCGCTATTCAGAACTTTTCTCAGTCCATCTTCGTCAAACGTAGTATGCAGTCTCTCCTGACTTCATTTGAAGTGAAGATTTTCAAAGTGAAAGAATTTAAAAGCATTTGACATAATTTAAAAAGTAGAAAACCCACTTACAAATATAGTATTATGCATTTTTAAATTCCCTTACCTCTTCAGCCGAATTTTCTTAATTTTAAATAGCAGATACTATATTAGGTAGACTGCTGGTTTCAGTAGTTTTAACAACTGATTTTACTAGATAGCTATATAAATTTGAATAGCATTTTGCTCCTCTGTTAAATATAGGGGAAAAAACTGGCATGGCAGCTTCTATCCTTTTAACGTGCATTATTGTATTTTCTGTGGTTTTGCATAATAGTAGTATTGTGAAACATCTGTAGTATTCACTTTGCATACATTTTGGCAGGTGGAGTATCTCACCAATGAGGCAAAAATGGTATACAAAAAGGGAAAAGGTCATCCCTGCTTAAACTTCCTTCTGTGTATCACTGGGTCAAAGGAGTCAGTAGTTTGTCAGTGAAAAAAAAAAAATACTGGATCTTTTTTTCTCTGTCTTAAATAGCTGTTAAAGTTATGTTAAAAACAAAAAAAGGGTTGTTTTTCTTTTGTAGAAGTTTTCCTTCCCTAATAAAATAGAAAAGTCAGTGCATGTATTATTTTAAGTGTCTTCCAAGAAACACAACTGCAATACTGGTTGAAAGAGAAAAGGATTACTATCATTTAAAGGAAAGAAATGGAAAATCTTTAAGGTCATTTCTTTTCATGACAAAGAAACTTTAAAAGCATGGCAGACAGGATCTTCAAAGGTTTTAAAGTCCTGTCATCAGCTCCCAATCAATAGGAGTTAGATACCCAAATTAAGAGTTCAGTTAAAGTCTTCAAAGGTATTTGGGTGCTTAACCTCCTTTTACCTTTCACATCACTTCTAAGAATAAAATGGCAGCTCGATTGAAAACATTTTGATGCAGAACCTTCATGTCCAGCACCTGGATAATCTGTAGCACCCACTGATAATCAGCCTAGTGGATACTTCTCTTGAAATTTTGTTACTTGTTAGAATATGTGCAGAGTTGGTCATATTTATGAAATCGTTTTTCTTTGTGAAACAAAAATTTTGCTTTACAGTTTGTTTAATAAGGAAAAACATGAGAAGTACACCGAAAAAATAGCATTAATGTTTGCAGAGACTGATAATTCCAGTGAATCTGCAAAACTCCAGAGTCTGTATTGACTGAGGATGTGGATGAAACTGATATCTTTGTAAAAGATGTACACCTTGACTTTACTGGTCTGTGACTTCTACAGCTTGACTTTACTGGTCTGTGATTGAACATTTGCCTGTGCAGGATAAGGCTTCAACCAGATAAGTGATGTTACTATCAATGTAAAAAGAACAGACACCATCTGTAATATGAAAAATATGTTGCCAATCATAGATATTCTCTGCACTATAGCTTCTCTCAAAAGTTGCCAAGTGTCCACCTAAAGGAGGATCCTGCTGAGAGCTATGCAGTGCAGTCAGAACCACCCCTGCTTTGTTATTTATTGTTTGTTTTTTTAAAGTGTTTGTAGAAATCGTAGATGGTTCCCATCTACTTGAAGTGCTCTCTCCAATAGCAGTGCCTGGGGCATACACAGTGGAAGTGGCAGTGCCCTGTGTTAACATGGAAATGCTGTTTGTTTACAGTCTTGAGTCACTGAATCCTTCCTGTCAAGTCGAAAGCTTTCATTATAATGCAGGCACTTACCATCTCCACAGCCTGCTCTTGAGTGACATCAAAACATAAGCTGGAATTTGTCATTATTATTGTCATATGCCTCAGAGTTCGTGAATGGGCCGTGAAACCCAAAGCCTTGGGCGCTAAGTGGCATGTTTGGTCTTTTGGAGGAAGGATTCTGCCTCTGGTCCAGCATTTACATCTCTGAGACAGTTGTCACAGCTGCTCCCAGTAATGTTGACTGTCATGTTTTTAGTGCAAAAGCACCTCATCTGAATAGCTAGGCAGTGGTTACACTCCACATTTTACAGACATTCTCTTTGTTCTGTATCAGTCTGGCCCTTCTTCTGAGTTGGTGCTGAGAGCCAGTGGCTATGGGACAGGAAGTGGATGGGGCAGAGCAGACACATTTGCTTTCCTGAATTTATGTCCCACTCGGGGCCCTTGGTCGTTCTAAAGGGCAGCCCCTGCTGCCCCGCTCTCAGCCCGGCTCCCAGCACCAGGACCGTCCGCAGGATTCTTGCTCCTGCCACTGCAGAGGGGCAGCTGCTGAGCAGGAGGAAATGAGTCTCAGCAGGCACAAATCTATTGCCTGTGTTTTTATTCTTTCTATTTCTTTCAAAGGGAAAACAATCTGAACAGTTCCTGAGGATGAAGGGTATAAATCTGTCTGCTGCTATTTATACCGTGCTCGTCACTACAAGTGTCTAAATGCATGAAGTGTATATTTGCTGCCTAACCTGAGGTGGTCTTCAAGCCTCTTAGGCTGTCACAAGCAGGCATGTCTAAGACCAAGAGCAAAGAGGAGCCCTGGGGGATGTCCAGGTCTCATTCTTCCTCCTGCTCGGGTTGGGGCAGGTTGACTCTCAAGCACAAGTCCCCTGGGGCATTGGGAGGGTGGTAAGATGGACCTCTCTGCCTGACACAGTGTTGAATGGTGACCCAGAGGAGTGACTTGCATCAGTGCAATAAGCATCTGCCTTATTATCCATTAACACTGAAAGGGAATGTTTTGTGTTCTGAGCCTCACAGACAGCACTGGGAGTGTTCTGCTTGTTTGGGTGGGTAGACAGCAGTGGATGTTTTGAACAAGGTCATAAAAATGGATATGTCTGTTCTGGTTAGTTATTTTAATAAATAACTTCCCTTTGCTTTTATTTAAATAATAAGATACCCTTTTCTGTCTGATCTCTTTCAAACAGTCACTTTCACCACGTGTGCCTACATGTTATTCTTTATCCCCATATTCTACGTGGACATTCAAACAATATAAAAACCACTGATTCATTGGAATACTTTTTAAACTGTTGTTGTTAGTCATTTTTGTATTGACCGAATTTTTCATTGGTAATATTGTTGGCAGCAGTCCATGTCTGCCTGGCTGGAGGCCAGTTTAAGCTAGGCAGGATGAGCCCTATTGTTCAGCAGACTTGGATTTTGTTAAACTCCCTAACAGAAATATGTGTCAGGAGATTTGCAGCTGTAAATTGGATCATGTTGGTGAGGTTGGGAACTCGCTCAGTGCAAAATTGAACATTTCGCCATGCCTGTTGCTAAATGTGTTTGTGCATGTTTCCTCCATGGGTTTCAGAAAATAAAAGGAAAAAAAGAGAAAAACATACGAAAAAAGCTAGACCTGTTGAGCTCTGTCTTTACGTTATGCAGGTGGTACTTTTTTTGGTGTTGAGTGGTTGAAAAATGCAGCAATGCTTGGTTTTGTGCACTGAAATGCTAAAAGCAAGTGTGTTTTCCCTTTTCTCTCTGTGTGTTACAGGCAGTCAGATGCCACCGCAGCCTCCTGGCAGCCAGTCAGAATCCAGCTCCCACCCTGCCTTGAGCCAGTCACCAATGCCACAGGACCGAGGTTTGTTAGGTGTTGGGGCTTTTTCAGTTGGTGCCAAATGCAGCCTTCATTTTAAGTTGCACACTAGCTCTGTGAGATTTCCTGGAATTTCTTTTCTTTTCCCAGGGAAAATAATGACAGTCTTCATTGTAAAAAGCTTGAGGGGTTTCCATCTCCGGGGAAAGAGCAACTGAATAGCAGGTTTTACCAAATTATAATTGAAAACAAGGTTTTCTCAAAATACAGTGAATGCCCAGGGTATAAAGGCAGTTTCTGTAAATACTTAAGTCGTGTCCTGGAGAATAGAGCTCTTCATTGTCTGTCTTGAAATTAAGATGCAGAAAAAGAGTGCTAACTAGGATCAGTTTTGCTACTGTTCTTAAAATTGTCATCGCTAATATCTTTGCATGGACACAATGGTGTTCTAGCCAGTTCTAGAATAAAATATCTTTAAATATAAAAGGAAATCAAATATTTAGGTCAAATGGTTCAAACATTTGGAAATCTTGCCATGGAAAACCTTGCAGGCAAGAGCACTGTTCTAAAACAGTGCTCCCTACCATGTGCTCACAAAAATAAGCAGAGCATTTTTAAGTTAAAGTTACCTTTTATAAACTTTAAGCCCTTTTCCCTTTCACCTCCTTTCTCCCTAGCTCATGGAATACACTTGTCACAGCTTTGTTGCGTGGCCATACATGCGATCAACTGCTGTAAACCAGGCATCCTGTCCATGCAGTGGTTAACATGTGCCAGTGACAGGCTTGCAAAACAGACATATGATAACTGTGATAAACATGGAGTTATTTATGAAATGCCCCTCCTAAAATGTCTTGCTTCCAGAAATATCCCAAGTAGCACCATATGGGGATACCATAAATACTAGAAGTTTTCTCACAGTGAAACAAGTTGAACTCACAGAATGATAAATTTCTGGGATAGCATCCAGGAGGAGCTAAGAGGACTCACAAAGAAGAGCAGAGAGTCTTAATTTTTGCTGTTTTTCTGGGTTGAATGTCCCCTCCTCCAGGAATGCTGATTAATGAGAACATGAATTACAGAATTCCATGCTGATTTGTTTTGTTTCCTTTTCAGTCATTCTTTATACTATGTTGTTAGTGCAGGGACATATTTTCCCACTAAAAAAATACAGAATAACATACACTGAAGAAAGTATGCCCTGAGTACCCAGTATACATACATGATGCTTTGCAGGATAGAAATGTCACGAGGCAGCAAGAATGAATCATAAGAAGGCTTTGAAGACCCTAACATCTCAGAAAGATGTGTGCATTTCCTGTTGTGTGCACAACTGGGTCTTGGCATAAAATGTTATAGTGCCCAATAATAATTATTTCTGCAGTGTGTGTTCCTCACCTGGCTTTGGGGGACAAGTTAGGCAGGTCTGACAGAGCTGGAAAGGTTCTGTTGTCTGTTCTGCTGTAGAATAAAACTGGCGTTCCATGTATGTTCAGGAGAGGCAGACAGGTATTCAGAAGTAAAACAGAAGACAGCTGCCATAACTGGGAAGTCAAACAAGTAAGTAACAGTGAGAGAAGTAAAATTTACAGATTGTTTTTGTTTCTTTTTCATCTACAGAGTGAGAATTGTGGGTACATTCTTAGAGAAAATTTGTTTAGAAGTGTTGCAGGTTTTGCACACTTCAGATGTAAAATCTGGTGTAATATGCGTGATCCTTGTGACCCAGCTTGTACAAGAAGTCCATTTGTTTCATGCAGGAGATTCAAAATTTGTAACTAGCTAGGCCATATTGATTTTGCAGAACATGTTCCCCAAAGCTTCTCTAAAGTCTGTGCTGTACGCGCATAAACATGCGTGCATTCCCTTTTGTGCCCTGTCATTGATTAGAGGCTCCTTTGAAATGGAAAACTTCACCTTTTAAAAAGGCTGTTACATTAGTTGATTCCTTTGCTTGCTTGAACTGGTTTCCACAGAACTTGAAGAAAGGAAGGAGGGGGAATGATGGGGACTCAAAGGGAAGGTGCTTGTCATTTACTGATAAAAACCTGAGCAGAAAATCGTTGCTGCTAAGGACACCTGATCCTTGGGCATCTGTTACAGTAATTTAAACTCTCGGCTTACACTTTCTCCAAAAAAAGAGAAAAAAATTAAAGGAAAATGAAAATAAAAACCCTAGAGACACTCCATAGGATAAGGTAATGTTGTTTGTTTTCACACTTTGTATAGCATTTCTTTCCTTGTTCAGAGAGAGAATTGGATGAACAGAAGACTACTAATCATTGCTTGAGCAGAATCCTCTGCTCTCAATACTTGAAACAAATGTTATTTACCAGCTATCATGAAGATTGACCAATGAGTGGAGTCTGAGCTGTAGCACTTTTGGATGCTAAACCACTACCTTGAACAATTAAGTTTACACTTACTTATTTTATTGTTAAAGTATTTGATTATATTTTACTATGCTTTCCATGGTTACTCAGCACCCTTCTGGGATTTTTATGTTTGCCTGCCTAAGACTCTACAGCCCCTGCCTCGCAATGCAGCATAAAGCAACAACCACATTTTTACATGTACATTCTGTGTGTGATAGTAGGGGAGTAGTAATGTAGTGCATATATACAGTAATAGGAGTTTCTTGGGGGATTGGATTTTTTTGTGCTCTTCAGCTTTCTTTTTATATAGCTAATTTCATGCTCTTTGTAATAAGCATTAAAATGCTTACTTTTAAAAAATAACTTTTTAATCTTTTCATGTCCTGCTCAAGCTGTAGAACATTTATACCTGCTCAGTGTAAATGTAGCCTGCTATTGTAGGCACATCTGTTCTTGTCCACAGCCAGTAACTGGCCACTGTTGTTTGATGCCAAATGAGTGAAATGGTTTTAGTTCTACTGACACATGTTGTCTACCTAAGAAACAAGAAATTGCATTTAATGTACATAACCTATTTCTTAGTTCACATGACTTGGAAAGCAGTGGGATGTGAAATCAAGTCCCATACGTCTTAAAGAACTGTTGGAGCCAGACAGCTGTGGAGACAGACTGGTGTCAGAAGTCTCTTGCAGAAGCAAGAGTGTGTTTAACTGCTGCTGAATCCCAGCAATTACCATTACTTGGGGCTACTGTAATGACAGCGTAGTCATGACTAATTGAGGTAGTCATCAAAACTTGCCATGTTTTTGGGAGGAAGGACGATGCACATCTTGCTCTCCGTTTCTAATAGACCTACTCCAGACTTCCCTTTATATGATCAGAAGTAGGGGTTTGAGATTTTGTGTTTATTGAAGTCAAAGCTCTTTATAAACTTCTTTTGCATCAGCCCCAGAGGTAGGGCAGCAGTAATACCTCAGCTGTCATAATCATTCAGCAAATACTTGAGGTACACAGCCACTTGAGTTCCCTATGTTCAGCTGTATCTACTTACTTGTTTGGGTTTCAGAAGCTGTACTTTGAGGATGTCCTTAGTAGCCAGAACTTCTCAACAAGTTAGAAGTTATTTCTAGGGATCAAATAGAAGCCCAGCACATTACAATTGACCCTCTAAATTACTTTCCTGAAGCTGCTGCCTGAAAAAGAAACCTTCATCTGGGCCATTATCTTATACTCCCATTCTTACTTTTGTAAACTAATGGAGATTTCTGTCTGCTTATATGAACACTCACCTGTGCAAGCACTGTTGGGAGAATATTTGTCATTATAATGTTGAAATAGGCACCTTTACTCCTGCAGGAATGAATGGTTCCTTATGTAATTCTGAAAAAGCTTAGAAAACTTACCTGCTTTTAAATAGTATTTTCATGGTTATGCAGTTGGGTATGTAGATGTCAGGTTTCAGTCTTATATTAAAATAGTGAATTGGGAGCTCCTGAAAACCATTGAATTTAATGAAAACAGTTAATGACTTCACATTATTACTCTAGCAAGCACTCTCATAATGGGGATACTTAAAGAAGCCTTATTTATTAGTGCAAATGTATATGGGTCAGAATTAATTTTTAAAAAATCTTTAATTGTTTTCCCCTTATAATTTTCACAGCGGTACATAGTTAAATATTCATGATAATGCTGATGATATGCTAAAGGTCTGAAATAGATCTGGAGTCTCAAAATCAACACAGGTTATTTAACCCTTTTCATCTAATGCACCATTGGGGACTTGCGGAGTGAAATCCCAGAGCACTGGAATAATTAGAAGATAGTAATGAGGATTTAATTAGTCCTTGAGATATGCTGAAATAGGACCACTGAGAACTTTTCTTTTTGGACATGGATTGCAAGCAGAATTGATGCCGTTGCAGCTGCTATGATGTGCTGGAAAATGTATTCCATTGCTGGAGGCAGTTTCATGGCAGCATTCTGTGCCTGTCAGATCTATGTGGACAGTGCCTGGAGTAATCACCTCCAAAATTGTTGAATAGACGTCGCCACCTTCTCCATCACCTTCTCCTAGTACCTTTTCATTTTTTTCTTTTTTATGTCATTCTTTCTGTTCTACCTTTATTTTGTACCGTTGTTGACATCCAGCTTTTGAGGAGCGTTGTACAGTTGTGTGCTCTATTAAAAACATATCACAGTCGGGGACAAGGAGTAAGAAACTGCATTCTCTTAAGAGTACAGGTGTTACACTAAGCAAAATTTGGATCTTTTTGACACTGCTGCTTGTAAGGTTTATCCTCAGATCTTGTCCTTATTTAGTATTAGATCTTCACAGAAGTGATATTTATCAGTAGCTGCAATGTAGTAAATTTAAACAGCTTTTTTGGCAGTCAAGATGTTATCCAGTAAGAGGTTGTAACAGATGGGATGTGATCAGGCATTTTGATGTTCTCTTTGTGCTTTCCTACAAACACTAAGTAGCAACTGAATTCCTGTAACTAAAATTTCCTAATTTACCCATTAGATTTCATACAAGTATTTTTCTCCCCTTTAACTGTTTCCTGTGCATGCTTATTTGTACACAGTCATTACATAAATTCCACTGTCATGCATTTTCTTCTAACAAAATATAAATGTTTTTGCTTGTGTGGAAGACACAGAATACCAATCAGGTGTTTTGCACCGACAATTCCTGATCAGATTTATGGCTTAATACTGACATTTGATGGTAGAGATTCTTTTCCTTGAAATCTATTTTCTTCTTAAAAAGAGAAACCAGAAGGAAGAAAATAGATCAAAGAATTCTTATTACAACAAAAAAGATACTGTAGTTTGCTTTTAGATCTTAAAAAGACTTTTTCCCTGAGAATACGTTTTTTGCTCTCATTTGGGGATTTGGGATCTATTCAGAGCACTGAGGAGCTAGAGAATAAAATGATTCTTGTCATTAACATTCTTCTGCTTGCCATGTTAACGATTACACCACTTAAGGTTAAATCAGACTTGGTAATAAGTTTACTTGATGTAGACTGAAGTGTTTCAGGCTCTTAAAGAAAGATGCTTGAGACATGCATAGAGTGCAAAGCCACAGCTATGTTTGAGTGCCTCTTCTGCACACAGCGTTCTCCAAGTGGGTCAGTGCAGGGGAGCTGAGCTCTGTCTGGTACGCAGGAACACTCTGCCAGGCTGGGCAGAAATCATGCCCGGGGTTAGAGGAATTGTGCCTTCAACAAACAGAAAAAGTGCATCACATAAGGAAGAAAAGCAGGTTTTAGTTGAAACTGTCACACTAGCTCTATAAAGCATCCCTTTTTAATCTCAAGGCGCGTGGTGAAGTAGGAACATGATGCACAGGAGTACACGGAGCGGGTCTGCATATGAAGGCAGAGCCATGCAGTAGAGCCAGGCACCAAGCTTTTTTGGTGACTCAAAAAGCTACATTACTTTCTCAACTTAGTGAGTGATAAATTCATTGACAGTTTTTGTTGATTGATTGTTAAAGTGGAAGTGCACAGAAATGTAGTGTCAGTGTGATAAGCCAGTTTTTTAAATGTGTACACACTATTTTTCTTTGCTATTTTGATTAGCAATGCAGGGCAAAAAAGCTTACAATATGTCTACTTTGATTTGCAATCAACATCACTGGGATGAAAAGTTACTATTTTTCTCTCTGAGCTGTGGAGTTTTGTATCCGTTTGTCTCTCAAGTGTTTCAGGAAAACCTGCTTTTCTTGCCCAGAAGTATTAGAAATTATGTTACTCTGCAAAAACAGGTTAATTCTTAAAGAAGTCGATGGCCATTTCAGGGTGCTGGTTCCAGACTTGGAGTTTCAGACATATACCAGCCAGTCGCAGCTTTAGGTTGATCTGATTAGTTGTGGCCTATGCTAAATATACAGCAGGCCATCTGCAAGAAGAATCAAAGGACAAAAGGGTATGATTTACGTGTGATAAGCCATGCTGGGAGACAGCAAAACTGCAGAAGTAGGATGTGAAGTAGGTAATAATATCTGTACAATCAAAACCCAGAGTCAGTTCTCAACAAATAAATTTTGTATACTAGCAGCTGGTCATTGCACTCTTCTTGCTGATGTTAAATCTTGTTAGACTTGGAGATGAATCTTTATTTCATTTTTTAAACTAAATTGGGGATTCACTTTTTGAGATTAGGGAGCAGAATTGACTTATTCTGAGAGAGTTTATATAGTTGCCAGCAGAGAGACTTCGCAATAGAAAAGTTTCCACTGACTTCATTAGGCAGCCATCAAATTCCCTGCCTCTGGGCTCAGGGAGCAAGATAAGCTACAGCAGTTACTGAGGAAGAGCTTGACAGAGTGAGTCAGTGTTGCTGTCACACTCTTGATGTAAAGTTACTGGGTATGATCCCCCTCCCTGGGAGAGCTTCCCATCGTGGCCTGTTAACTGGGAGCTGCCCGTGGTCTGCCTGTTCAACAGCACCATGGTTGTCAGGACACTCTACTTCCTCAGTACCTAAGTTAACCTTTTTATGAAGCTTCTGTAAAGATAAACAGCCTCTGATCTAAGATGCTTTATGTCTTTTTAAAATTAATATACAGGACAGTGAGTTGAGACCTATATAATGTTTATATTAATAGCTAACACTGGATAATTCCTACCATCCCAAAGGACCCCTAAAGAATAAACACTCATCAGGGAACAGCTGCAAATCAAGGAAAGGAAAAAATCGGTCAAATCATAAATCATGGTAAAAATAAGACTGAGGCAAAGGCATTTTGGGACTGAGGACAACACACTGATTTTGTGTTTTTGAAAAAAGCAATGGGATTTATTTTACATGTGTGCAACAGAAGACACATCACGTATATTTTAGTCTTGTCCACAAAATATATATAGTGAAATTCAATATATTTACTTCATGAGAAGGAAGCTCTGAGTTGATTCAGGGAACCTTTGAACAGCGCTCTCTGGGGAGGGTGAAATTTTCAAACCTGAAATTTAGACCATTAAGCCTGCAGGCTTTGCACATTACACATTATAAAATGCCGTTCCTTCCTTGCTCTCCTCCATGATTTTCCTAAGTGTGCACATTATTAGCGAAACTTAGACAAATGTGGATTGCGCAAAGCCAACGGACTCTTCAGGTTTTTCATGTTGCTGCTGAGATTAATTCCAGCAGCCCAAGCTACCTACTGAAATTCAGGATTCCCTTCGAGGGCAGCTGGGAGGGCAGGGTGGGCGCTTTTGTACCGCAAGTCACTGTGACCCTGATTTTTCAAGCACCATAGTAAAAGCATCTTGTGTAAGGTATATTACAGTAACAAATTATTTGTAAAATGGTGGATGAGCAATGTGTTTTTTGTTTAGTCTGTGCATGAACATCTCCCCAAATGTCTTTCCTTCTTTGTCTTCAGTATAGCACTTAAAATTTGCATCAGAGAGCATTATGCAAGGTTTGCATTAGGAAAGGTTGGATATTTCTTCCCCGGCTACCATCTGGGTAATCTGTCTGATCCTTCCCCAGATTCTAATTTATCAATGATAGATTATATGAATTTCAAGGCTAGGCAGTAGCAGAGGGAGGTTTAGGGGTGGGAAAAATTTAAACATTATTGCATGCTATACATAGACTGGGTTTTGTAATATCAGAGAGAGAAGCAGAGGAGATTCAGCCAGTTAACCTAATAGCACAGCTGGTAAAACACTAGGGGGTCTGGGTTAAAACCTTAGCTAGGTCATTAGTTTCCATCTTCCCCAAAGCTATTCACATTGTGAAGAGAAGCAGTCAGACAAATAAACAGTGAGGAGACTGTAAGATAGATATTAAAGCATAATAAGAAAATAATTTTAAAGAAAAATAAAACCAGTCCAGCACTTTTTCTTAAACAGAACATTGGTCTTTTTGTGGAAACGAGAAATACTGCAGTGATCTTTGCAGGAAATCCTAATTTTGCTATGGTGATGCTGTCCTCTACTGCTGTTTAACATAAGCAAAGAAACATTCGTTGTTGAATGTGAAGAAATACGGTCATTGTACTGCAGATATTAGCAGATGCCATTGTGAAAATAAATTGTCCAGATACTAAAGGGAAATCATGTAACTGTTACTCTAGCCTAGAGAACTTCAGATGGTTTTAGTGGTGCTCTGATGGACTCGGAGAAACTGGCAAGGTTTATGTGGGTTTTTATGTGGGCTGAAAAAAAGAGCTCAGTGTAGAAACTTGATTACATTTTTTCGTGGTTAATGGAGAAACATTAGAAGAACTTCTAATTAGAAGAAGAGCAGTTCATTAGAAGAAGAAGAGTTCTCAGAAGAACTGAGAGAGTGAATGTCTGAGGAAGAAAAGTTTGCCAAAAACTGTATCATGGATGTGCAAGCATTTGCTCTTTTTCCTCAAAGAACTTTCTCCTAAAAACATTTTGGGACTTTCTTTTAAAAATTGAATGTGATTGGAGAAAGAAATAAGAAATTTTAAATACCTTTTTTAGCTTTTATAAAATATTATATCCAAAGATATTGTATTGGTGCAGTGCAGGTATTTTATTTATTTGATATATTATTTCTTTTATCTGCCTATTAACTGGACAGAAATACTGAGAATTAGTATTTGCATTGTCTAAATGGGATTGACACGGCAAGCTCAGCCACTCGTGCTCACCACCCCATCACCCTGTGCTGTGTATTGCTAAGTCAGATGCTTTGTGTGTGTCAAACATAGGTCTAGCTGGGCATATGTTAATAAGGTTGCTTTCTGGAAAATGAAAATAGGATCTGAGGTATCTAGAATGTAAAGAAATCTTGTGCCTGCTTGCTCTAGATAGCAGGTTTTTTTAATGCCACATGATTTCACTTGATTTACTTGGTTTATTTTCTGGTACATGGGTCAAACCTTCACCAGTTTCTTAATTGCTGTTATTTGTTTTGACCTGTATAACATTTTTGTCTGCTTAGATTTTTTTTCCAGTACCTGTGTCCTTTTCAGTGTTTATTTTAAGTTGCACCTTAAGGGTAGGTACCACGCCGTTCTTTTCCAGTGACAGTGAGTAGTTTATGGCCAGGTAGAGCTGGCCCTCCATAAGCAATGGTACAACAGTATTCTCTTCGCTCCTGCTGTCTGTAAGCCACACATCTCCAGTTTTGACCACACCATTTGATGATGTTTGTTCAAGTACCATCTGCAGACAACCTGGTTGCATATTTAGGGTTCTGGTATCACAGACTTACATGAGAATAGCCAACTCTTTCAATGACTAGAACACCTAATTAATGTGTGAGTTGTGTCCTGTTGGATGTTTCCTTACAGTGCTCTGAGGTGCTGACTGTGGACGTGTTTAGCTGGGCAAAAACCCAGACGTGGTTCACCAGTCCGAAGCCTTCCTGAGCTGTCCTTGCCATGTGAAATGGGTGGGCTAGGCAGAGTTTCAGTGTGACTGTGATGTTCCTCAGCATCCTGCCATGCTAACAGGGTGCCAAATCACAGAATAATGCTTTTCATTTGTTTAGCTTTACCCTGATGTGTCTATCTCAGTGTTTATCCACAGATGAGCTAGATTTGGGAATCACTGCTTTGGATCTGTTGCAGTTCTATTGTATACTCTGGTGAAAATCCTGAGAGAGTTCATACAACCCAAACCACTGTCTGAGGAAGGAAGGTCTGCCAAAAATTTTGTCATGGGTGTGCAAACATTTGCTCTTTTTTTCTCAAGGGTACTGACCAGTGCCTTGCTAAAATATCAAGCATTGGAAATTTCTGTGTTTCTCCCCACACAAAAGTTTTTCCTTTAGAGGTAGTGGAAAATATCTTTTCACATACTTAATTTTTTTGAGCTGATTCATAAGCACAGGATTTTATGTTATTTGTCTCTAATTAGTTGATGATCAGTGTATGCATCCAATCTGTTTCTACTTTTCTTATTCCATGATTTTCAGAGTAATAAGCCTGTCTAGCTAGTAATAGCCCTTTCTTCAGCCTCTGCCTTTGAACAAGGGTAACTTCCTTGTTCCTTCCTCAGAAAGATTCCTGAGTTGTTTTGGTCCCAAGCTCTGTCACTAAGCATGCCCCTCTAGAGAGAGCCGTAGCCCAGTATATTTTTTTCTTAGGTAAGTTCATTTTTACAATGTACTGTTGCACGTTGTACCTTACCTCATTTTTTTTTTATCAGATGCATAAGGTAATGATGATCTGCTATACTGTAAACTACAAAGTTCTTGTGAGCTTAAAATGAGTAAGTGTTGCACATGTTTTCAGGTTTAATTCATTCATGAAAATCAATGGACTATTCCTGGCTAAATCAAAAGACTTCTCATTGACCCTGGGTTAAGTATGTGCCGGTAGACAGTTGCTGTCCATCAACTGATTTGCAGTAACCTGTTCCTTTGCAGTCACTTCCTCTTTGTTTGAGCTTCTACTTTTCTGTAAGGTTTATTCATATTCAAGCCAAGATTTTAAAATATCAAAAGAATCCATCTGAGATTTTACGGCAGCACTCAGCACATTCAGTGGGTGTTTTTCATGGGTAGTGCCAAGGTGATAGTATTCAAGAAACAGATGGGTTTGTGTTGGTCAGTGTACAGATGTAAGTAAGACAACCTTAGTGCATAATTTCATGAAGCTTTAGTGATTTACTGTTGTATATCTGTTTTGTGTATACATATGCTTGAGGGAAGGACAAGGTTTTAAATGATTTTAAAAGGCATCATAGGTGCTATTAGCTAAATGATGTGTATTACCAGGTGTTCGTGCTCTTCAGAACAACAGAAGCTTCATTTTTGTGTTTTCTTTCATCAAAGGAACAGAAATACTTCTATCATAAGCATTGCTTGGTTTATTTTTTCTCTGTATTTTGCTAAAAAGAAAGAAGAAAAATAAAATGCTACCTGACCATTTTTAAACGCTCTGTGTATGTTCAATTTGAACATGCAAACATATTATATTATTGTTACAGTGTGGTAATATGCTACTCTTCCACTGAGAACAAAAAAAAATCCCTGCAAAGGTGACTCTGCAATGTTAAAATGGTTTTTAATACAGTCATTCCTCACGTATGTAAATGTAGTATAAAAGCTAACTAAAAAGGAAGAGAATGCTTCTGACAGGGTCACTTTATTCAGCTACTTCTGAAATAGCTTAGTTTGCCAAAACCCGCTCAAGTGTTTTTTCAATAAGTAATCTTTTGTTGTGATGGCAAATAAAGCATCACCTCTACCTCTTTTTAGCATTAATATTAAGGGAAGGGAGTAGATTTTTTCACTGATGAGTATGTCGCCACTGCAATTTTTAAAGGCTTAATTCATAGCTGTTTCCTAGCAGTTTAAAAGACAAAGCAACCAACCTTGTTGTCACAGGGGTTGACATGTCAGATGCAGTCTGGCTGTTGAATCACTTCACTGCCATTACTCCAGTGCACCTCTAATGAAATCCTACTTCCATTCTTTACAGAAGAAAACTTCATCTTAGATCTAATTTTCTGGAAAGAAAATTTATTTCTTTTTGTATCGGCTATAAAATGAAGTTGAACACTAGGGAAAATGTGTGTAAATAAGGAAAAATGAATGTATGCCAGCTGCTCCCTTTCATTTCTGATAAGATTTTTAGAATTGATGTTGTTTTTTTCTTTATGATGCATGAATGTTAATGTATTGACCGAGAACCCTTTTCTCTCTAAGACATCTGAGCTTTCTGCAAATATTTAAAACAATTCAAACTCATGCACTGATCTCTGGATGTTGATTGGGCTCTCATGGAGGTTGATGAGGATAGACTCCTCTATGTTGTAATGGAATCCAGATCACAGTAAAAACTGTTCTTTGCTACTCCACATCTCATCTGTAGCTGAAAGGACTCCTCTGCTCTCTGGAAGGAAATTAGAGCATATCCTCTTTTAAGACCATGCTTCAGTGTACTGTACAGACAGTAACAGAACATAGTATAGCATAGGTGTTCTTCCTGAATTTCAGGATTCTTTTTCCTTAATTCTTTAGCTTCCTTCAAGAGAAGGTAGCAAAGCCAACCTTGATTTGAGAGGAATCCTACACTCTCTGAGATGATGAAACTCATGCCTCACGTCAAAAGCAGTTTAGGAGTGTGTTCCTTTTTTGTTGTGTTGATCAACATCTTTATTAAAGTAAGGCTAGAGCATGAGTTGGAGTAGTACCACACAGTTATCTCTGCTCTTGAGTTACTGGCATGCCCCGGCTTGGTTTTAAGAAAAGTACTGCTTGCAATAATAATGGGGCTGAAAAACCTTAATCACTAGCGCAGTGTTTGGAAAGTTACCTCATATAGATTTAAAGCTGAACAGAAAAAAAAGCCTCACTTCTGTACTAGACACTGGAGTAACTTTACTATCTTTATAATAAAAATCTTAGTGTGACCAGTACAAACCTTTTCATTCAAACGGACCCCACAAGAGTGATATATATGGTGTGTGTCGGGAACATGGGCATTTATTTTGTACAGACATACAATTGCACTACATTTCTAAATTACTTACAGCACTGTTAGCAGAAGACATAGGCCTTGTAATAAGAGTTGTGCCCAGAGTGGAACTGTTTGAAAAATCAAGGGGCCTGTTTCAAAACAAAGCTAAATGGAGAAGGTCATGCAAGTTCTCCTTTGCAGAAGTGTGGAGTTTTCCAACCAGTACAGACCAGATTCCAGGCTGCCATTTTGCACTCAGTTTTTTGCTGTGTCATGTGACAATGTCTACTATACCTCTAGAGCAAGTGCCAGGCTCTGACTTTGCAGTTCAGGTGTGATCAAGTTCCTTGTCTTGGGGCTTGCATAAAGATCAGGAAAAATTGATGCATATTCTGCCAAATCTTGCAGTTGGAGTTTTAGCACAATATGAGTTGAACCATTCATAGCACGAAAGAACTGGCGTGCAAAGTCATCTCATCTCCTGGTTTTTCTCCTTACAACCTGCATCTCAATGTCTTCAGTTATGAGTTTGATCACATGTCGGGATATGGCTCAGTAAAAATTACCTCTCTGCATTATTCAGGCATTGAGTGTCTGGGGGTGGGGAGAGGGTGCTGTTTGGTGCTAACCAGTGAGGGGACACCCCGGCCCTGTGGGACAGTCATCCTTTTGTGCCGCACACCGGGGCTCCCTCCTCACTGTGCCACTGCACAGTGGCAGCACAGCCAGAGCTGGCCTGTGGTACGTGTGGGTTTTGCCTCACAGGGAAATGGAAAGATGAAATTTAATGTGCAAGCAGAACAGGAAAGAAATCAGATTTCCTCCAGAAATAAAAAAAAAAAAGTAAATTTTGCCAGCACACCCTCTTCAACATTCAAAGCAGCACTAAAGCCTTTCGGAGTATAAAACATCAGAAAACCAGCATCCCTACATAGACATTTCATAGGCAGGATTGCAGGATTTTTCCCAGTTCATGAAAACTTTAAAACCCCACCACAAAACGGTTTCTCTTCTTCCTTCATTTAATAGGCTTAGTTCTGTTCCTTCATGTGAAGCTTCTAAATTTGAAACTGTTTCACTAGGTCTCTTGCTGTAGCTTTTGAACCTTAAATTAAATTGGGATTCATTAATACATTTACAGAAGGGAAAAAGGAGAGAATGCAATGGAATGTGCAGGGAAAAGACTAGAAGGACCTAGAGCACAAGTACATAACAAAACAGCTGTTATTTCTGGCTGGTATGACTAGTCTTCACATAGAGGTAAATTTTAGCTCTGGTGAGTTTCTTGGCAATAGAGGAGTATTTATGGCGGGTTTCTATATGCTGAAGTGAGGCATTTTGGTGGCGACGTATAATTTTGGAAGGTGTGATACTCCCACCATAAGTCATCAGGCAAATTCCCTAGTACTGCTAATTAAGTAATGCATATAATTGCCTTTATTTTTTTTTCCCTAGAAGTTGTTTTAATTTTAAAATTAACACCCATTTGTAACTCAGCAGGACTGCCCTGTCTTCATTTACAAGTAGAGGTTTTCAAACCTTATGTACAGGTTTTGGTGGTTGAGACATCATTGCTGACTTGGAGATGTGTGTGGTTTTGTTTGTATGAAAAACACCAGTTTTCTGGGTATTCTTAGTCTGAAGTAACTTAAGAGGGTTGATTTATTTTAATGACAAAGATTTTTTTAAAATAAAGAACAGCTACTTGAATATTAATTTTTGCTTTGGTGCTTTTCTCCCTATAGGTTTTATGGCAGGCATACAGAGAAACCCCCAAATGTCACAGTATGGACCTCAACAAACTGGACCTTCCATGTCACCACACCCCTCACCTGGAGGTCAAGTGCATCCTGGAATTGGTAGCTTTCAGCAGACTAATTCAAGTGGTACTTATGGGCCTCAGATGAGCCAGTATGGACCACAAGGTAAAATGCTTGCTGGTGATAGATACAATTATTTATATATATTTTTTACAATATATATATGTATTGTATATGTGAGTAGGTATGCTAAAAACAACAAAAACACACATACAACACTCTCTGTAAAAAAAAAAAAAATCCTAAACAAATAAAGCTGTATCCAAAGGTCAAGCTGCACCTTGTGGAAGAAGCTGTTCCTGTTACTAGCACCTTTCTCTGTATAAAAATAGTGACCTTAATTTAGGCAAGGAAATGATGAATTTATGGCATTGCCAGGTCTATTGTTTAGGAGCCCAAGCATGTCATCTCTGTGATGAGGCTGCATTTGAGCAAGCATAGAATAAGGGTCACAACACTGATCCCAAAATAGGACTTCTTTTCTTGGATGAAATCCCAAGGCCAACCTGAAATTGCGTGGTGACTTTGAGGGTAAAGTCTTCTAACAAGCATAATAATACAGTGGCTACTGTGGAAATAGAATATTGAGGTCTAATGCATATGGTTTGTGAATCTTTACTAACCCTTCAGACTGAGAGAGACAGTTCCTTTTTTTTTCGCTTGTTTGACAGAATTGGTGGGGGAGTAAACCAAAATAGAATACACAGTTTCTGCCCCTGGACAACCTTGAACTTGTCTATTGTTTTGCCTTTAATGGATAACCTTTATAAAGTATGCATCTGTTTAGGGGTTTAATGAAGTTGAAGTCAAGCCATGGAATATATAAGGGTCAGTATTTTCTTTAGAGGTACATAAAGAAGCTTTTCTATTTCAGCACTTCCTACTGTTGCTTTCTTACTTAAAAGCCTCAGAAAGGACTTGAGCCAGTGATGGGAATTTCTGTAGGGCTCAGTGACTCTTCCGTGCTAGCAAGGATGGTTATTTTAGTCTCCCGAGTTTCTGAGAACGAGTTCTGATGTTTGTTTGCAAGGAGCCTTGCTGCCCTATGCAATGTTCCTTTCTGTTTCATCTCTGGGTAGCATTTGGTTTAGTGTTCTGAGCACAGGGCTAGGAGCCAAGATTTCCCAGTTTCTAATTTTGGCTCTGCCTTTTACATCATCTTTCAACTTAGGCAAGTAGATTCATTTCTCTGCTTTGCTTTCCTTAACTATAAAATGGGGCTAGTAATGCCTTATAGCCATGTCTGAAGATTAATTACCTAACTCCAGTTGACTGGTGCTTTCCTTTTATTTGGAAAGCATTTTGTGGCCATAAAATGCTGTCGAAGTGCTTATTTTTATGTGCACAGTGAGCAACTAGCTTAACTGGTAAAAAATCCAGTGGATTTATGATGTGCTATCCTGACTTCCAGCTGTACTGCTGCTGCTGAGATTCCGAACCATGGGAATAGTGGGTGTCAAGTGCAGTAAAACATTAGCCATCCCCACTGATTGAATGGAAAGGTTTTTGTACTAAATCAATGCATTTAAGTAACACGCCAAATACTACTTTCTTTTTTTGCTTGAGTTCAGCAGTTCCTTTCCTCCCTCTGTAGATGAAAGTGCCTATGTAATGATTTTATGGGTCATGGTCAGGAAGAAACTGCTATTAAAAAGTGAACTTGAAGGACAGGAAGAAAATGAACATCATTGTCATTAACAGGCCATTTCGGAAAGGTTTGGTGAATAGTGTGATGGATGAAAACCATGTTCTTTTGCCAGTGCTTGGAAAGTACCAGTGATTCTGTGCACTGGTCATCATAAAATTAGTTCCTTGAGGACTGTCAGCTCTATAGGTAACAATTAGACCAGAAGAATACTACATTTTTACCAGGTTGATCTAAGCATTAATAAAATCCAGGGATGAAGGTAGTGATATTTCCAAGTTATGTGTTTACCTGGACTTAAGGTTTTAATAGCATTTTTTCATTTTAAATGAAAGTAATCCCTAATTGCAACTCTTAACATACTCTATTACAAAGCATAATCATATGCCAGCAATGATGAATATATAATAATGTTATCCCATTTGCCTTTTTCTGCCAAAATAGGAAATATATTAAAAATTACCTGGGTTGAAACCAAGTTCTGAAATGATTAAACTAAAGTAATTCTCATGGATCTGATTTG
This sequence comes from Promerops cafer, assembly GCA_013398275.1. Classification (NCBI taxonomy): domain Eukaryota; kingdom Metazoa; phylum Chordata; class Aves; order Passeriformes; family Nectariniidae; genus Promerops; species Promerops cafer. The sequence continues at coordinate 276,873 of VZSE01003326.1, read as the reverse complement.
TTTTCCATGTTTTGTTCACATAGGCCTTCTTCCAGAATATTGTTAAGCTGAGGCTGGGTTTGACAGGACTACTTGTATTTTCATATATGCATCAAAGCATTCTGGACACTAAGCTTTTGATCCAGCTTTGAATACTGGATTTCACTATGTGCTGTCCTGAAAACAATTGCTCAAGGCTAGTGTCCTCTGTGCAGTGGAATTGCTCACCATAGTAAAGACTACACCATTAAGTTTGGACTGGAAGTATGAGCCCCCAGTTCATGAGAGCAGAATGATCCATTTCATGCCTATGGCTGATTTATTTGATTTTCATGTGTTTACATGACACTTAGAACTATAATAAGAGCAGAATATATTTTCCCAGGAAGCCGTTCTGTACTGGGTCCTAGTCCAATTCTGTGAAACCATTTCCTACAAAAATAATAAATGGCTTTGGCTCCACACTTCTGTGTGTCTGGGATACAACACAGGAGCATGCAGTACAGAACATTAATTTTAATTTTTTATTAAATCCCAGCATTTTCCTGTCCCCAAGAATTAAAAAAAAAAAAAAAAAAAAAAAGGCAGAGCGAGGATGGAAGTTGTTACTGAAAGAATCCCTTTGGTTTGTATTTGGACAACATCTAGCTTGGGGGCTAATGAAGCTCTGGTCTATGACCCGAGCATCAGACTGCTGCCACAGCAAAATGTCCCTTAAATGCACTCTGGAGAGCAGTCAGATGCTGTAGTCAGTTGGATCTTTTAAGACTGGGGCAGAGAAAAGCTTCCTGTGAATCAGTAAAATGTCTCAGAAATGCATCCTGTCTTCCTAACTTTTCCTACTCAATTCAGCAGTAAAGCTGTTCTGTTGGGGTATAACAAAGAGAGAAGTCGGTACTGAATTTGTTTGAACCACAACCCCAGAGCTTCACTGTAAGTTAAACCCCCTTTTGCTTGTGATAAAGTAGTATGAACTGAGTATTTGTGTTTTTAATGTTGGACTCATTTCACAAAAGCACTTTGCTGTCTAGTTCCCACTGATTTTAATCCTAGATTTTAATTAAAATGGTAACATCTTAAGGATGAGATGTCCTGCGTATCTTGAGAGTCTGGACCTTTGAATCCAAACCCACATATGCAAGAGTCTGTGGAACTAAGACTTAAATATCAACTGTATCTTACTGAAGTCCCCTAGGTAAAATAGTTGAGAGGAATTCAGAACAACACATTTAAATTGTCTGTAGAAGAATAGCTGGATGGTTAAGTGCACATGTAAAAAAATTCTGGAACTATTCTAAGATGCTGCTTTTAGTACACTGAATCTGATCTATGTCTCTAAAGCAGAGAGCAAAGCTAACAGGTAGCTCTCAAATTTCCCTCTTTTTAGTTTGCTTAGAAATGGCAAGATCTCAGAGCACTTTGTTCAGCAAACCTGAACAAAGTGGACCAGAGTTTCAGCAGTAAGTATGAACATCTGTCTTTGGCAGGTTGTTAGTCAGCTTTTTTATATTTTATCTTCATTACACTTTTTTTTTTGCCTCCTGATTCCTGTTACAGCATTGTTTTTTCTCATGCATTAGAGATGTTGTCTCTCTCGGTACAATTCTACTCTGCCAAGGGGGAGTTGGAATCAAAAATCCCTGAGATATGGAGGGGAGGAGTTGTTCAGTAGTACTGTGCAGCCGCTGTTGCCAGGCTTGTACCCACTTGAAAAGTGTGGGCTCTTGAACTTGGCTGCCTGACACGTCCAGCTGATGTGGGCTGGCCTAGCATCTGCTGCATTCATTGTGTTTAATGCTGCATCCATCTGTTTTCTGTCAAAGCCACTGCCAACAAATTACTAATCTATTAGAGAAACATGGAAATAAGATTGCACTCCTCATTCCTGGCAATTCCTCTTGTATTTTGTTTGGCTTTTATTTTGCCTTTTTTTTTTTTTTTTNTTTTTTTTTTTTTTTTTTTTTTTTTTTTTTTTTTTTTTTTTTTTTTTTTTTTTTTTTTTTTTTGTGGTCTGGGAAAGGTATAAGAATAGCTAGTACTTGAGATATTGAGGAAATGCTTAGGGAAAAAATACATGGAAAAAAAATTGAAACTTGTTTTCATTACTAAAAAGATACGACTTTCCTGTGCATCTTGTATCCCTGAAGATGAATGATTAGGAGCTATTTTAATTGAGCCACATATTTTTATAGAGAAGATTCCACTGGTTTTTTTGTGTTGTGTGTATGCTGGAAAAGCCAAAGCACATCAGATTACATTTTTTGTCCCAATTCAAAATAGCATCAAAACAGCTGTAGTGTTTTAGCATTGGTGTTTGCTCCTCCACACATGCTGCTGAATGTACCTTGTAGACCCTAAATGACAAAACAAATTGCCTTTATGTAAATTGGAATGACAGTAGCTCCCAGTAATCATGGATATCAGGCCTGCTAGTCTAGGGAGAGAGAATTTGCTTCACTTTGGGAAGTAGTGTTACTAATAGCATGTACGTAAGATGTGCTAACTGCTGTGCATAATCTTTGGGTGCACATATACACCATCCTGCTGTATTACATTTTTTTTGCACAAAGCAACTGGAAACCCAGAACAACATCCAAGTTGTGTGCTGTTGCCTATAACACATAGCAGAGCAGTTTGAAACTAGTCAACCCTGCAGTCTGTAGTCACTTATGCTGGATCAGACACATGGCTTGAGCAGGTCTCAGGAACCAAAACTCTGGCTGAAGGCGATGGCTCACTGAGCAGAGATAGTCAGCTGCCAGCAGCCAAGCTAGAGGAGGAGGTGAAGTGACAGGGCAGTCTTAAGACAGCGTAAAGCTGAATCTGGAGCCTTTCATCTCTGCTGAACCACATACTGGGGATCCTTCTGTGAGGACCCCCAGGCAGAAACTTGGATTTTAAAGCAGAAGAGAATGGTTACTTCATTTCCTTGGGAAGCGTATGTCTCATACATTCTCGCCGAGGAGATCTTGTAGTAGAGTGAGTCAGTTACAGACTGGAGAGAAGATTAGCGAAAGCACGGCAGCAGGAGCATATGGATTAATTATGTGTGCATTCAAATGATGGATGAATATGTTTATTTTAAATACAAATGGGAGTTGGATGCCACCAACTCCTCTGCCTGGTAGCTGGGGCCTGAGGAGAGGCATGGTTGATCTGCACAATCAGAGGAAGAGTCCAAGGACTTCTGCCTTCGCGTAAGCGTGGGAATATCTGAGAGTAGTCAGGAAACTCTGCTTTGTGGCATCCCACAGGGAGGGAATGGGTCATGTTTCCACTAATCTGGATGAGATGGAAATGAAGACAAGTCAAAACTGATGACTGAAGTAGTGCAATGTGATACGTTTCCTAAAATAGTTTTCTATCATATCTTTAGCTTTTTTTTTTTTTTCTCTTTCTCGTGCTGCCTGGGTTTGTTTCTATAACACTGCATGCTGTATACTCGATTTTTCTTGAGATTTCAACGTGACAGGAAAATCAGCACTCAAATGAGTTAAGCTGCTGCAAGCAGAGCACTTTACTCCAGTGACAACACAGATTGGGCTCAGCCAGGTTTTCATGCTGTCCTTCATAAGGTACCTGCTTATATGAGCATCTTTGTACTGTTGCTGCTTACTTGTGTAAGATTAGTTTTCTCAGAGGAGTTGCACTGTAAGCTACCACCCCTTATGCTGACATAGCCAAACTGAACTTCCCGGAAAAGCAGGATGGGGCAGGAGAGAACAGGAATCTTTCTTGGACCCCAGCAGTCATCCTTACCAGTCCACACCAAATCATCTCTGTCTTAAATGGGCAGAACAGTTAGGAGCAAGAAGCCTGTTGCTGAAACTGCAGAAAGACAAAGGAATGAGAACATGAAATTACAAAAATAAGATTCTCCCTTGAACTTATGTAATAAGCTTCTTAAATGCCACATCTCTCTCTACTGCGTAAGGCAGTTGTGTACATTCTGCTGTGCTGTTAACCCTCTGGAGGCTGTGCTTTTCTTTATTTCCTGTTGCCTCGTAACATACATTAGACAGAAAATGTTTCCAGGTACATGAAAATCAGGTTCATATGAAAATGAAAAATTCATGAAAATTCAGGTTGGAAGGGTGCTCAAGAGCTGTTCTTGGCTGACCTTGTATTCAAATCAGGGTCAGATAAAGGATCAGACCAGGTCACTCCTGGCTTTATCCAACTGGGTTTTGAAAACCTCTATGCAGGGAGTCTTCATAACCTTCTTGGGCAGTTTGTTCCACTGCTTCTCTGTCCTCATGTAAAAGTGTTGTCCTGACTTGGAGGCCAGCGTGGGTCACTTTAATTCGCATGGGTAAGTTCTGCAGCTGCTAACTTCCTAAACAGAAATATTTGCTCAAAAGTTTTAATGTTTTTCTCTTGGTTTTTTGTAATTTTGTTCAGGAAACTACTCCAGACCACCGACGTACAGCGGTGTGCCCAACACAAGTTACAGCGGCCCAGGACCCGGCATGGCTATAAATGCCAACAGTCAGATGCATGGGCAGGGGCCAAGCCAGCCTTGTGGTACCATGCCCCTGGGACGGATGCCATCAGCTGGGATGCAGAGCAGACCATTTCCTGGAAACATGAGCAGTATGACCCCCAATTCTCCTGGCATGTCTCAGCAGGGAGGCCCTGGGATGGGCCCGCCCATGCCAACTGTGAACCGTAAGGCACAGGAGGCGGCTGCTGCAGTGATGCAGGCTGCTGCAAACTCCGCTCAGAGCAGGTATGCATTCAGGTGAAAGGAGTTTAAATAAGTAGGAATGTTTTCCTTGTCATGTCTGAAGTAACAGCATTGAATAGGTGTGTGAATATGCATTTATATATGTTCTAGCTATGCCCTTATCTCTGGGAGGAGATGGTGTGTCCAAAGAATACTTTTTCTTAATCATCTCCTTTTCTTAAGGAGAAAGCATGCTATTGCCTGTTTGAATTATCCTCTCAAAAAGCAGTTGTGACAGTGGTGATGATGGCCACTTCTAGTTTGGTTCTTGACATTATAGCTTTAGGAAAACCCACAGGATTGCAGTGACATTTGACAAGCCCTCTGCAACTTCAAACTTTTTTGAGTTTTTATACTTTTTTTATTTCTGGTAAACATGTCCTCAGCAGCTTACCCCTGCCAGAGAGTAAGGAAGCCTGTGAAGCTGCCCATCAACTCCTGCATCTACTGCCCATGTTTTGAGCAGCAGTGCTGATGGCAGTTCTCTTCTATGGAATGTTCTCACTCCCAAGCAGGCCTGCAGAGGGAAAGAGGAGGGCAGGCTGAGGGGAGAAGCTGGAAGGGAGAGGCAGAGCAAGACATAAAACAATCTGTAGTTATCTGGAGTTGATACCTGCCGCTTGTGCATCCATAATAGAGAACCTGCAAACAGGACTGCAGAGGCTGGAGCCATTGTCTGTCTTCTTGTCTCCCCTTTGGGCAGCATAGCTACATGTTGCCATTTGTGTATAGGTTTTGGTGAAAGGCACTTTGCTGTTCATGTCATTCCTAAAATGCCTGAATATTTGCAATTAAATTTTTTTTTTTTGGTGAAATTTTTCAGATTAGGTAACATCACATTTCCCTGAACTCAAATAACTCTAGGCATATTTATTACCTTTTTCTGTTGCAAGAAGGTCCATAATGTTTGAGAATTACACAAATCTAGTTGCACTCTTCTGGTGAATGTGTTCATATGTGTGTGTATTGCTCACTGCACTTACGCATATGCGTACACAGATACACATACATTCATCCACGTATTTATCATTCAAGACCAGTGTTTGTGGACACTAGAGTTGCTCCTATTCCAAAATGCAATGTTAAACAAGAAATAGGAAGCCAGTGTGGCCCTGTATTTGTTACTTTCTTGTTTTGAGAGCTTGAAAGGCAGGTGGCTACTAATGATAAGCAGCAGCAAACTTTTGAAACAATAGCAGTTAATTTAGTGTACTTCATGTTCTTGCTCAGTAAAATAGAAACAGGCTCCCTTAAAACAGACCATACTCCAGCAGATATCTGTGAACCAGCAGTCCCTTTCTTCTATTGGTTGTTTTAACAGACCTGTCTAGCAGGATTTATGGAAGTCTGCTTCTGTCTGTCTGGTTTAGGCTATAAGCTGATAGGTCAGTCACGAAGGAATAAATAGGCCATCACTGCAGCTGCAGGAACAGGATTTCGCTATACTCATAGAATGAAAGCAAAAGCTCATGTTTGTTGGTCTTGACAGCAAGAAAAGACTTTGTGTTAAGTGGAAAGCATTTGGTTGTGATTCAACTTACACATTGGGCATAGTGTGTGATGTTTGATCAAAAACTGAGTTAAATGATTACCACTTCTATCTCACATTTTCCTCCCAAGTCAGTTTTGTAGAACTGCTTTTTCTTTCTAGCTTTGACTGGACAAAACTGCACCGTTTCAGGGCATTCCTATGACATACTGCCCATTCCAGTGATCCAGCACCTATGGAAGAGCTGAGCAGTCACTGAAATCTCTATCACAAATTCTGGCAAAAGGGTTATTTAGAAACTGCAAATTGGGAGGAACTTGTCGCACCGCTCTCATGCCGGGGGCTTGCAAGCACACTGTTTTCCACTTTGATCTCAAGTCAACTGTAGGGGTGAAAGCATAATGGCTTTTGGCTATTCCTGCAAGTCCTCGAGACTCACATATGGAAGGAATGTATTTGACAATGACTCAGATATGTGATACAGATCAAATCCAGAGAGGCTGGATTTGAGTTCTTTCCTTCTGCTTCAGGCCACCACACATTAGGTCACCTGCTTATCCAGACTGGGGCTGGCAGACACCCCATGTTTTCTTCACAGCACCCAAACTATGGCAACACTCAGGCTCTCTCAGTGCACCAGCCTGACCAGTACGGGTAGGTAGCAGTGTAAACTGGACTTGCTGTGGGACCTTGTCATTTTTTAAAAATGTTTGTGAACATCCCATCTGGCTGCTGAAGGAATATAAAAATCACATGAAAGATACTTGCATTGTAGAGGGGATTGTAGTTTCTTGTTTTCTTTTTGCTAACACCACTGTGACAGTACAATGAAAATCTGCATGTCACTCGCTCACACGCCTGCATGGCTTTTGGCACAGCTCCATTTCCTTGTGCCTAAAAGGGAAATGAAGAACCTCGTCACTGAGAAGGAATGAGATGTCTCCTTCCAAGACCCAGGCACCATCTTTCTCTCTTCATTTTTGGTGTTCTTGTCTGCAGAGGTGCGTGTAGCCACATTTTCTGTACTTGGTGGTATTGTCACTGCTGCCTAGGCAGAGAACTGCAACCCCCAAAGTATGATCCTTTTCTGAGAGATGATGTTCAGGAGTAATCACTGCAGGAGAGATTACAGGGTTTCTTAACGGGATTTTCAAGGAAGTTTTAGTATGCTGTAGTTGAGTGTGCATGCATTGGAAAAATTAGTCTCTAGAAGAATTTTTAGGAGCACTAAGTATCCCTTGCAAAACATTTGCCTGGAGTGCAACTACTGTTCTCTCACCAGAGTCCTCCACACTGATTTCTGTAACCATATCACAAACTATAGAACTTGGAGAAAGTATCTGTGTTGGCTCCCAGCCTGTTGCTCCCGCACAAACAGGTCCATCTTCACCTGAGATTTAACCCTTATGGACTTCCTTGCCATCCTGTTTTTTCAGTTGTTGCCTCTGTAGGAAATCTTTAATACCCAAATCATTGCTGCTGTCATGGCAATTAACAAGTTTTAATTACCAGTTTTCTGTAGCTGCTAGTTTGGTTTTTCCCTTAATAATATTGTTCATATGTACCGATATATGTACAGAAAAAGCAGAAAGAAAAACAAAAAATTAGAACAGAAGTCTACTGGTTATCCAGTTCAAAAAACAAAACTTGGTGAAATGGGAGAGCACTCCCACCATACTACCTTACCTAACTGGGAAGACATCCACTCCTATACGCCAGCATGCATGAACAGTGCCCAGCCTTTTTCTTTGAATGTATGGTTTTATAAGATTCAGCTGTGGAGCTCAAAAAGTGTTGGATTTTTATTACTATAAAACACCCTCCTCTGTGTAGAATTAAGAATAAAATTAAGTAGTTGTGTCCTAGTCATGGTTACACAGCAGTATTTCTGTTCAAGTTGGTTGTGATCAACTGGTTGACTTGTTGACTCAGTAGCCAAGTATCAATAGGGGAGAGAAATTTATCTTCAGCTGTTAATCCACAGGACCTGTCCTTTTCCAGCTCTGGAGTCTCATTTAGACATTGAACGCTGGTTTGCCTCTGCCTTGCCAAGCCACACTAAGCAACAGCATAAAATGAATTTAAATGGCATGCATCAGAAAAAAAATCTCTTCCACTGGGGCACAAAATCAATGTTCATTAACCAGGGCAGGATGATCAGGATCTGAGTGTCAGCCAGTTATACCTAGGTATCATCCTCAGAGCAGACCACTACCCTTTTCATTAGAAAAGATTAAAATCATATAAATGAAAGTGTTGGCTGTGGAAGATACTAGATTTATACCATTTGAATTAGCTTTTGACCTTATCTTGAGGTCTGCTTTATGCTAAGCTTAGATTAATTTCTACGGCTACATAATACCTTCCCTGTAGCCTAAAATCTTATGATGTGCTAGTCTGTCTTATGCATGCAGGCCAGGGTTTCCCAAATGATAACTGCCATGTCAGGCTAGAGAAAAGAAAGTTGTTTTTAAGACCTTTTCATTGAATCTCTTCATTGTTTCAGGCTACCCAGGGTGTTCAAGCTTCTCTGAGTAAAAGTTCACAGCAGGCAATGTTAAATAAATCTCTAGTGCCCTGTGTAGTGATTCACTTTATTTTCAGGAGGAGAGTGTGAAGGAACTACGAAACAGTGTTTTCCTTTTTATATTTGTCTTGTCTTGGTCTCAGCATAACCATTGACTGGTGAGGACTGTATGTTGAAGACCTGATATATCCATGGAAGAAAGTTGGCATTGACTGAAGCCCCAAGGGCTGGTTCTGCTGCAGCAGACAAGAACCCAGAGGAGAACTTAAAGGACCAGGTGGCTCCAAAAGATCTTTTATCACACTGTGATTCTTAGAACAACACATGTATTTATAGTGATAGATAAACGTTCCTGTGTGTACAAAACTGCATCACAATAAGCCTTCAGTAAAAACAAACAGTTTTAAGCAAATGAGATACTGAGCAAATGAGCAAATGTTTTCCCTGTTGATGTGAAAGGCAGCAAATTTAGCCAATATCTTCTAGTACCAGCCAATGTTGAGCTCCTCAGTTTGTAGATGCCCAGCTTGAACCTTTGCAGGACTGTGTGTGCACTGTCTGTGAGCTTTTGCTTCCTACAGCAAGTTCTCAGTTTAAAATTGATTATCAGGTTGGTGCCTGAAGTCAACAGACATCTTTAGAGCTAGATGCTTGTCACCATCACTTTCAGCATCTCTCGTGATAGCAGTGAGTGTCATTCTGAGCATGTCTTCTTAGCAGTTGAAAATGTGACTGTAGTATATGGAAATGTAAAAACATAGTTGTAAAATAGCTAGCTTGCATGCTGTTAGTAGTGTGGCCGTAGAAGATGTAATTCAGTGCTAGCTGGCTGTAAAATGTGCATCCAGCTGGATGCTAAAATGAGCCTTTTGCTGGGGCAACTGCAGTTATCAATACCTGAACTAATTACAACAAAATGAGTTTTGATGTGCCTACATGAGGAGCAATCCTATCTTTGAAGGCAGCCCTTTGACCTCAATGTACCTTAATATGATTCTCAGGATTGCATGTTGCAATTTTGTAAATTAAAGCAATTTTTTTTATAGATTGGGTGAATTTAGAATTCAGTGCCATTGATTTTAGAGGAGACGATTCAGACATAGTAGTTTATTAAACTGAGGAATTGGGAACCAGCTTTGCTATTTGCAACCTCTGATCATTTTATATCCTGGCCACTGGGTTGCTAAATTGAGGTGGGTATTTACATTATCTTCTGCTGATCCCCATGCCACCTGAGAAGTGGTGTTCAGTCTCTGCAATAATGTGTGATGTTGCATTGCTTTGACATACTTCTAGGCATTCTAGAATGGGGTTCTGGTTCTAAATTGCTTAGCAACTGGTTAGATAGCACAGCCTCATTGTAGTATGGTGAGAAGAATTTAGTATGGTTTTAATCAGTCATAAAACTGATCAAACAAAGCGGCAGTGATATTAGAGAATTTCTGTTGTACAAACACAATTAGTGTAAATTAGTTTTAAAAGTGCATTCTAGATGTCTTCTTCTTAGTCTGTGTGTGTATACGCACACTTGCACACTTGCACACATACAGGCACACTAACCTTCCATCAGCATTTCTCTCCTGCTATGTATGTATAATTCATAATCCCGTGTTGCTGGTGCCAGCAAAGCACTTTTTCCATATTATTTTCTCCAACAGCAGGGTAATGCAGCACTGCTGATGGACTAGAAGGTACTGGTGAGGAAATGTAGTAATGGACATGGTGCATTAAAATGTCAAAAGGAAAAAGAAGGAGGCAGAAATGGGGAATAAATTTTTTAAAAAGAATAATAATATAAATAAAACCCAGAACTGTTTTAGGTGTTCTACATCCTAGTGCCTGTCAGTTTTGTGCAGTATTTTCCAGTCTGGCCCTTTTGATCTTGAAACTTGGATTTAAAATTCTAATTGTGATTTTGAAAGCTGCAGTTTTGTAGGAGGAAGTCTTGAAGCGCTCCAGTAAAACTTACCGTCTTTAATCCCTGGAGAGAGTATATATTTTCCATTGTTTTCCCTTTTCCCCTTAAGCTTGGAGGTGCTGTTCTTCTCTGCTGGGAAGTTCGGTGGAGTGCAGGAAGGTTAAGTACTCATTCAAGTTTCTTTGCTTATTCAAACCAGGCTACTTCTAGATGAAAGGCTGCCAGCTGTGAAATCCCCAAAGTAAACTAAGCTAAGATAGGACTGGTAGCCATAATTGGAGCCAGTGCCTGCGTTATCTGTTGCCTTTGAAATAAGCCCCTGGCAAGAAAGGCTCTTTCTGCCGGGTCTTTTATTTAACATTCAGTCACACGGAAGGAGTTGCTCCTGTTCAAATTCAGGCCATTCACAGTTCTCCAGGCTCAAGCTGTCTGGTCACTTCCCCTCTGCTCTGCTCCTCCAAACAATCACAGATTTCCTTTAGAGATCTTGATGGGTCACCATGAAATGAGCCCCACTTTGCTTTCAATTAGTGCTGTTCTAATATCCTGGTGGTACTTTCAGTCCATGAAACTAAATTTGGCTTCCAGAATAAAGTCCGTGTGTAGTTTCAGCAGGGTGAAGTGGTTTTGCTTCTTGGCCTAACTGGCTGTATTGTCTCTGTGCACCCCAAACACTCCCATGCTGGCTCCACCTGAGGCTGGAGGAGATTCAGTAATAGCTGGAATATCTTCTCCCCATGCTAGGCTTCTGTGTGATTTGGGGGTTAAAAGTCCAAATACTAATGCTTATTGTAACTGTAATTTCTAAGGAAGCTATTAACCACTACTGACATATTTCTCTTCTAATGGACCCATGCTTCTTCTCTCTTCATGAGAAACAGTCATTTGTTTCAAGCTGATTTTTTTATTATTTCTTTTTTTCTTTTCCTCATGTTTTCCTTTACAAAGCAGAATCATGTATGGGTTTTTTCTGTAATGTATTTGGAGGGAGGAAGTTCAGCTCAGCTTATATGTATTTATTATTGTAAGGGGAAAGCTAGAAATCTTCTGTGATTATTTTATTTAAATGGAGAGTCATTTTATGGATCAACTCAAAATTGCTGATAAAATCATGTAACGATTGGAAGAAACTTTACGTGCTGAGCTAACCAAAGCCATTTCTTTTGGGAGACTAAGAGAAATACATTTTTATCTGGAATTTTGTTTTACTAAAAGGTAAATCCATCATTTTGGAGCCCTGGTTGTCACCATGCTGCAGAGCTCTTGCAGGCAACCAGTGATTTGGGGAGGCATTTTTTTCTTCTTTGGACTCATCAATCAAGTCGACTGCTGTATGCTGTTCATGCCATTAGAGATTAACCACAGACCTCAAGAGTTCTACTCTTTTCCTCCTTCAGAGAGTAACCATTCTCAAATTGTGAAAGCAGGAGTGTGTTGGGAAGGAAGCGTGATTTTTAGTCATGAATGAGAATTTTCATTTACCTCAGAGACAATTCTAATTCAATTATTATTGTGTCAGGATTATTTTTGGCTTGATTTGGTTGTTTAGGAGATTCATTGCCCTCTGTAGAAAGACCAGTTATTTTGAAACAAAATTGCAGTGTAGGACCTTGTGTAGCTTATTAACATTCTGCCTCTGGGTTGAATGTTACATAGAAATTCTGTACCTTAAAATATGATCTTTAGGACATTAAGAATGTAATACTTCATTAATTGATATTGTACAAAGTTAAAGAATAAGGGAGGACCTTTTACAGAGTACTCTTTCTTGGCTGACAAAAACTATTTCAGATGAGGAAACAGTTTTCACAGTCTGTCAGAAGATCTACTAGTTTAAATCACAGAAGTGGTTAGGAAAAAAAAAGCCAAAACAAAGTAGAATGGCCATCTGTTTAATGGGACTCATGAAGAAAGCTAATTCTGTGACTGCGCTGCGTGATCTGGCACATAACACTGTGCAAGTACAGGACTGTGATTGAACAGCCTAAGATTTTTGTGACAGAAAGGGAAAGACATAAAAAATGGTAGGAGGGTTTCAGGTTTTAAAGGGGATTTAAGGTTTTAGGTTCTTTTACAAGGGTGGTATTTGAGAGGAAAATAGACAATTTTTTTTTAGCAATGCTGCCTGGGGAAATGTGAGAGGGAAGAGGCCTTCAGTTTGTTGATGAGTTCAGATGGGAGCACCAATTCTAGCTGGACATATGAGTAGCCTTGTAAGAATCATATTAAATAATAACCTTACAGCATGAGATTTTGTTAATGATGGCTGGCATTAAATACCTGTTGCAGTGGCCACAGTAGGTTTCAGGCATCTGAAACAAAGATGAAGAAAAGAGGCAGCTGATACCATGCCAACATGTGCACTACATTGCTCTTGTGAAACTGTCCAGTGTGCCAAAGAGCCAAGACTGATGGTAACAGTGCTGGTAATAATATTAATAAACATATAACTGCTCCAGGCCATTGGGCAAACATAGGTGAGTGAAAACGTGCCTGCTGGAAAATCCCTCTGGAGAACTTCCTCACCATGCTGATGCACATGCACAGTTGCATTCAGCATGCTGCTGTCAGCAAGATGACATGTTACTATGAAAAAATACATTGAAGAGCTGGCATGAAATGATCAGGTTTTTATTAGATTTTCGGTTGGTTGCTAGCACAGTGCATTCCAAGGTGCTCAAAAGCAGCATGAGGATGTGACTGAACATGGTAAGAGGGTGGTGGGAGGCAGCATCCCCAGGTTGAAGACGAGGGAGCTCAGGGATCAAACCTCTCCCAAGACAGTGTCCCACCAGAGGAAACTTGAGTTAGTGAACACAGAGTGTGTCCTTAATTTCCTGTAGCTTTCTAGCACCACGCCTTGGTGACCTTCTGGCTGTGTTGATGTGCTGGGAACAGACTCTTACACTTTTAAGTAATCTTTCTGGGAGAGAGTTCATAGGGCCTTCCAACTTTTTAATACAGCTATTTATAAACATGCACAAAAATAGAAGGTGCATAGTGAGAGTCATATGAGTCATTCCCATTTTGATATCAAGTCACACCAGGCTAAATCACCCTTCTTGACATTCCAGTTCAGATTGACAGCATCATGCCATCCAGGGCAAATTTCTTTTTTTCCCTATAAACCCAGTTCATGTGTGCTCCTGCTTGCTGGACAGATTAAAGCAACCCTCTTTTGTGCATCACACACTCCACTTGGGCTAAGAAATGTATCTCCTCAGTGCTCAGGTGTCGTGTTTGGGCGGGACAGTTGTGCAAGCAGTTGCTGTTAGAGCTGCTGTACAAATCCGTATGTGGCGAAGGTAGACAGAGGTCACCAAGAGCAGAGCTCTGATGGATTTCCAGGCCATTTGGCTTGCCCCACTTTCTGTTGTTCTGTGGTTTTTGTCACACAGCATTGTAATTGTATTTATCCAGTACAGGTTACATGGAGTACCAAGAGCTCAGTTTGTTCTTACAGAAATAAATTCAGGTATGGAGGTGTTGCTGCACTTGTAAGAATGCTGTGCAATAAAGGCATTTCAGAGGTTCCCTGTGCGTTTGAAGACTGGTGATCACATGCTGTGATCACCATGAAATTCAGACCAAAACTACTTTAATTAACACAAAGGGAACTTCATAAAAAGAAAATCAAATGGCTGCAACTTGCAAACAAACAAACAAAACCTTACAGTATTTCGCTAACACTAAATGCTTTTCAGTCACACACCCTTCTGTCATTAGGATCAAATGAATTAAAGGATATTTTTTTAACAAGCTTGTGCTGTGTTTTCCTCACTGTATTCAACTACTTTATTATTCTTCTGGCCATATTTTAGACCATTATTAATCTTGGATCTCTTCCTCAGTTTTTATTATCTGTAAAATGGGGCAGAGAGATTTATTCTGATCCCGGCATGCATTCAGCTGTGCAAATGTTGGGTAGTTGTGTTGTTATTAGCATTATTACTCGTTAATTACCCGTGCCTCTTATGTTGCTCTTCCAGAGTTCGATGTGGTGTGACAAAACTCCTGCTTTGTTGGGCTTTAAATGACTACCAAGTAGGTAGCCCATCGGGCAGATGTTTTCACTGGAGAAATGTTTAATGTGATGACAACAGCTTGTAAACAAACAGTAGGTTTTTGTGACTGTTTTTCTGAGTGGCTCAGCATTGAATCAGTGTGGTAGGAACAACTAATGTTTGAGTTTCTCCCGCCTCCTTGATTGGCTTTTAGTAAAATCCAACCAATGGAGATGATGCTAAAGTATTTGTGTAAATCAGAAGAAAAATAATAGATTTAGAAAGGCTATTTCTGTAACTCTTTTTAAAAGTATCTTGCACAATAGTATTTGGATCAGCCAGACAAAGAAATCAGGCAGTGTACTCGGTCCAACTACAGTGGATTACAAGGCGATTTGCACTACCACATAATTACAGTGTTAAAATTATTCCCCCATCATTACCATTTAGGCCTGGTTGTTGAGAAGAACAGTTTTGTGTTAGTTCTGTGTACCTCCTGTCAGCACACACACCCCCTTCAGTACAAATCTGGATGCTTTTTCATTTGTTTCCCAGCGCTTTGTCAGTATCAGTCTATTTCAGAACTTTGGCCTCCCATTTTCACACAAGTAGACATGCACAAGTGTAAAATTTTCTTTCTTTCTAACCTGAAAAATGGCAAAAAGTCTTGTGGCAGACCTAATACCTGTCACGTTAGCAGCTTTTGTGGTTGTTTTTCTGAAACTTTGTTATTACAATTGGTGAACTTCCCCACTGAACAGAGGAGGACATGTAAGTCCAGGTTAGTATTCTTACAGTAGCAGCTAACAAGAAGAAGATACTTTGCTTTCAGATATAATGATGTTAAATTTGTTTGTTTTATTCACGTGGGGTCTACCTTCAATGCCATTTTATAGCTGGTCAAGCCAATATTCAGGCTTCATTTGTCTTGGCCTTTGCTAAGAGTGCTATGAACCTCCAGGCAGAACAAAGTAAGCAATGTTGAGGTTTATTTTCATTTGCTCTCTTCTCCCTCCTCCAGTTCTCCCATATCCACTGACAATAGAAGTGGTTTCACTTCTCCAAGGAAGCCCATAATGTAGCAAGAAGGAAAATACATAACAAAAGAGCATATGTATATGCCTGCACATGTTTATGTGTAAATTCTCCAGGGAGAAAGCATTCACAGGTCTCACTCCTGAATTACTCTCATTATAATAACCCATTTGGTGTCAAAGTGTGACAGATTATAAGCGCTTAAGGCTAGTCCCAGCTCAAGACAGATTTAAATAAAGTACTTCTGGTTATTGTGCAGGTCAGTGTGTTTAAATAACAACCCCCCAAATCATACTTTGACATTTAAAAGAGAGAGGAAATATTGTCATGCTGCAGACCTGGCACAGATAAGCACAGGGCAATTTGGTCAGTACACTGTGATTTGTGAGTGCAGCCTAACGCAGTCATTTTCACAGTTTGTAATCAAGTAGCCACCTTAGCAGTGTGTCAGCATTAAAAGAAAAAATGTTCCTTTTAAAATGTTTACACAAATTACTCCCCTGAGGTGCTGCAGTGCATTCGCTGCAAAACTGATGTAGGTTAAAGATCTGGAGCAGAAATGGCAGACTTGTGGGCCATTTTTTTTTCACCAGCCAATTGCTCAGGTGGCTAGGTCACAGTAACAGGATAATTTTTCAAGTCCAGCACCTAGGGCAGCATAAGTGGGAGAAATCCCTACATTAGGTGCACGCTGTGTCAAGTGTCAGGAAGCGCAGTGCCCAAGTGCCTAACTAACAGCTGATACAAGTTTGTGACTGCCAGGATTTGTGCAGTGTGACTCAATGCCATCTCTTCCCTGCCTGGGCTGTGTGCCCCATCTCTGCTCTTGTCCCTGCAGCACTGCTCCTTCAGCATTGCCCCGTTGTGCCACATTTGGACTGGGGCTCCCCCAGCATTTGGCCAAGGTGGCCACCTCAGAGCCTGGCCCTACCTTAGGGCAGGGTGCACGAGCTGAGGAGCTAAGGGAAGACGCATGTCTGGTAGCAGCTTGCTTTGGAAGCTTCCCTGTGAATCCCTTCCTTCCTTCAGGCGTATCTGGCTAAGAGGCTCCACTTGTGCTAGAGGGACCATAACCTGTGCTTACCCTGGGAGTAGCAGCATTCTGTGTGTTTCTCCCTGCTCATTCTCCTGCATCTGTTTCATCTGCCTTCTCCTGTGCACCTATCATCCTCCTTGCCCTAAAAAAGCTTTGGCACCTAGTGAGGATGCTTCCAGTCCTTTTTCCTTCTTAATTTCCTTCTGTTGTCTCCTTCATTTCCATTTTCTATGCCCCAAAAGCTCCTCACCTCCATCTCTTCTATACTGTCCACCTCTGAAGCTTTCTTCTGTTCCCTATACATTTCCATGTTGGACTCGCCTTCTGTTCTCAGGCTGCTACAGGGCTCATTACAGAAGCTGATCATTTTTTCTGGCTGGATGAAGGGCTTTTTTCTGGTGTTGTAGATTGAGAGAAGAGTATAAGGCATCAGATGCCTCTTAGGAAATCCACAGAAAGTTTTAGAACTTGATCTCTCTGTACACAGAAACAACCTGAGCTTTGACGTGTTTCCGTATGAAAAGTTGTGTCTTCATTTCTTGCCTTGTTGAGAGGCACAATCCACTTCTGTCATTGTCCACAGTGAAACCACACACACGTCTGATCTCAGCTTGGTAGTGAATTCATATTTTTCCAATAAGAAGAAAGAAGGAAAATGACAGTGTAAGTCTTGCATCAGGTGACAAAACTGAGGAGGTACTAAATCACATATCAGGAAGTATGAAGCGCAAGGGCTGTAGAGCGACTTCTGTGTCGCAGTTGAAGACAGCACATAAACTTACTGAGGATTTCAGGTCCAGTTAAAGGAAGGCATTTCGGTATAAGAGACTGCTCCACAGCTGTGATCACTCATGTGCTCCTGTGTATTGTCAGTGCTGTTCTTTCTAACAATTTCTTTGTTGTGCCTTTTAACGATGACCAGATCTTGCATGTCAACTCCTCTTTTTAAATACACGGACTTCTGCATTAGCTCAGAAGACACAATTAGATCTGATGCTACTTGTTTTTCAGAGAAAAGAGGTTAAGTGCAGATTAAGCTTTGGGTAGATTGCAAATGAAGGAAAACAAAAGATCAGAAAAAGAACTTCTTAAAAGGGAATGGTTTGAATTTGAGCAGTTGTATTTTGGACCAAGTAGTGCACCAGACTGTCAACAGCACAGTCAAGCTGACAAGCTGAGATCATAGAATCATTCAAGATGGAAAGGAACCTCAGGAGGAACGTTTAGTCCAAGCTTCTCCTCATCAGGCTCATCTTAGAGCTTAGGGTGTTATCCTGTTGAGTCTTCAAAGTCTCCAAAGGCAGAGATTGCCCTTTGGGCCACTAAATCTAGTCTCTCACTGTTTTCACTGGAAAAATGGTTTCCTTGCATCCAGTCTATACTTAATATGTTTTCACTCTTGCCCAGTGTGTCTTGTCCCCCCACCATGCCCACTGTGAAAAGGCCAGTTTTATCTTCTTGCTGACCTCCTTCTAGATGCTTTGGGGCTGCTGTAGGTTCCTCTCGACAGCTGTTTCTGCCCCAGGCTGAATGAAGCCTCATCCTTCAACCCTTCCAGGGTGAGTGCTCAAGCCCTGGCCATGTAAGGGGTTCTCTGTTCACTCTAATTTATCATCATCTTTTCTGGGGATCCAAAACTGAACGTGATACTCTAGATGGAGCCCAGTGAGTGCTGAGGAAGCAGGAGATGATCAGTTTCTTCCATCTCCCAACTCTGCAACTCGTCACACAGCCCAGGATGTTGTTGGCCCTCTTTGCTGCCAGGGCAGGCTGCTGGCTTATGCCCAGCTCCGTCTGCCAAGATGCCCAGGGACTTTTCAGCAAAGCTGCTCCCTCTAGTCAAGCCCCAGCTGGCACCACTGCAGGGGGCTCATCCTTCCCAGGTGCAGGACCTTGCACTTGTCCCTGTTGACTCTTACAAGGTTCCTGTCAGCACATTCCTCTAGCTTGTCCAGGTCCCCTGAGGTGGCAGCCCTTTCCTCAAGCATAACAACTGCCTCTGGCATTAGGCATTGCTAAATTGTCAACAGAGTAAATAAACCATAGAAAGCAAGCAGATTCTTCTCTTTAACTTTAAATCTCTTACAATTGCTGAACTCTTGAAGATCTACTTGTAGCAGTAGAGCACAAAAAAAAAATGTAGCCTTAGGTATTGTGTTTAAATTGATAGCATAGTCCCAAATTCATATTGGCCCAGCTGCTTTTCCTTCTAAATGGGAAAAAATACATTATCTGGGATAAAGGTATTGCAAGAGCAGATACTCTAGTTCATACACAATGCAGGGTTTCTCTAACCAATACATTTTCTAACATGTTGCCTGCATGCAGACATGTCAGGTGCTGTTTTCCTCATTCCCTTGGAGGGTAACTGTATCTCACCATGAAGACAGCTTTTCATTACACTAAACTTAAGTGTATCTTTTCTTAATTTCTTCCTATTATTTCTAATTGCATCGTCCCTAAGCAACCTAGCCCTTGGTGTTTATGTGGCAAATACTGTGAAATTGTATATTTAGCTGGGTTTGTACTGCTATAAAATTCATATCCGGCCAGTTGAATTTTTGCCATTAGATGTCACTCCGCGTACAGCGGACTGTTTTTAAAGGCTTGATTTTTATTTAGCATCCCGGAAAAATGGAGGAGGGAATTGGGAGATGTAGGAGAGAGTCTAGTACTGTAGTGTTTTGGATATGCCTTAACTAAAAGCAGCACAGAAGGAAACATAAGATTTTTGACTTAACTCCAACAACCAACAGATGATGCTGTGACCTTAAGCATATATAAATATGTTTAGCAGCTGCTGTGTAACATATTTATAAGTGTTTAGTGACCTAGAGGTTAATCAAAATGAGTTTGGTGATCTCAGCTCAGTTCTTAATGGACTCCACTTCATATTATAGCACTGATGCAGCACAATTTGTCACAGTCGGCAGTCTTTACTCAAAGGAGGCCTACTGTGGAGTGAGAATTAAAGGCTGAAGTAATACCTGATTATTTCTCCCTAAAGAAACTTTCCATTCTAAGCCATCGTAGAGCAAAATAATATGTGGAAGAGCTCTGTACTGCTCACTGCACCCAATCTCAGAATAAAACAGCATTTACTCTGACAGGATGTCCTTTCAGAATTAGCTCATGCGTGCTGCGGTCAGGGCTTTGATAGGGGGCGGGGCAAGGACAAAGTCGGGCCAGGGATGGTGCTGAGTCTTTTCACTTGCTGGGCTCTTTCCAGAGATGGAGAGCTGTGTCTGTTCCAAGTGCAGCATTACATAGGAGAACAAAAGGGAAGGGTATTGCTTTCCCAGATGAAATTGCAGAATTAGGTTCTGCCATTCAGGTTCTTCTGGGTGCAGAAGCAGCTTTTTTAGACTTCACTTGTTTTCTTGCTGTCCTGGCCAAAGCCTGTATGTTCTTTTAATTTAATTTCCACTTTCCATCTAAACTGGAAATAGTTTCCTACTTTTTGATTTAAAGCTGTTGTACAGCAGTATGCTTGCATGAGCTGCAGTTGAGATTGATGTCCATAGTGGGTAACATGAAACAGGTTGTACCTCAATATGAGACAGTGAACAGCCCCATAGCTTAGAAGATACACATGCTACAGGAAGTAATACTATTGAAATATTAGTAGGTAAGGACCAATTTCAGCTTACCTGCAAGGTGTGTGTCTCCTGTGTATTTTTAAAGTAAAAGAAGGACATTAAAGAGATAGATACCTGTAGAGACTTGCCTTTTCAAGGATCCTAGCTTTATTCCATAAAAGAACCTCTCAAGAGGTTCCATTACTTCTTTTTTAAAGTATGAAAATACACTTGCACTTTCTTTTCATCTTCACTAGTAACTTTACCCAGTAACAGAAAGGATCTTGCTTATCCAGCATAGAAAGCATTTTTCAGTTAACTGTGTTTGCTGAAATATAGCAATTTTCAGCTGAAGGGGGTGGGGGGGGAAGTTTAAGATACAGTATTTACATAAGAAAAGCTTGATTGTGTGACTGAAATCATTTAAAGTTGTTGCCAAATGGTTCTGCTCTTCTCTTTTGCCTTTGTAATTTTCCCTTGGAGCATTGCACCACTGTGCATTTTAAATCTTTTCCCTCCACTTCTCATTGCAAGCTTCATCTGGGAAATGACATTGTATGGCAGTTATCTCCTTCATATCAAAAGAAAGCCTTTGCCTCTTTGCAAGAGTGAAGAAAAGTTTGTCTTCAGAGAGCAAAGGACAAAACTGACTTGGAAAAAGATGCTTTATTTAGATAACACGTTCTCTTTTCCTTTGAAGAAATTCACAGTGTGTCAAAAAAAATTAGGCCAAATAGTGCTTTAATGGTCTTCCTCCTGTACCTCCTAAAAAAGAACTCTGCTTCTACCAATTGTGTTAAGAATCTACCATGAGTTTGGAGAAGACAAGAAGCCATTGAAGTTACTCAGGGCTCTTGATTTAGGAGTTGTCTTTTTTAATTTGAATACTGTAAAATAATTGAGTAGAATTTCTCCAAAACTCTCATCTTGCTACCCAGACCTTCAGCTTTCCCTTCCTGTAGGATGAAATTAAGTGCTTCATTTTTTGTAAGGAAATAAAAGCTAACAGGTACTAAGCTGTGTAAAAGGATGGTTGCTTTCTTGTTTCTTTTATTTGGAAAAGCAGTAGAAATGTACAGGGACACACTGAAGAAAGAGATCTGAGTTTTGTATTTTCCTATGTATTTTTCTGTGAATATACAAGTAAATATTTTTTCTGTGTGTTTTTATTGATATGTATAAGTGTTACCCATATACATATGATAATACATGCAGTCTTCAACTATACTAAGAAAAGGTAGGTAATTGTTTCATGTACTAAAAGAATAAAAGGTTATTTTTGAAGTTGAATCATGCATTACATTGGGTTATTGTGCTTACTTGAATTGGATTATTTTCTTCCTTGTGCCTCATTTTGTTTATAGAGTTTGACAAATCAGGTACCAAGCATACTTAGATACTTCTTATAACTTAAAAGTAGATAAGTTTTAGTCTTTCAAAATACTTGGTCTGAACATGAGGAGAATTATGCAAGGGCTTCATTTAGGGCAGTTTTTGCGACAAATTTAAGTCTCAGTTATAAAAGCATTATACAAATATGGGATTAATTTTCAAAAGCAAAATACTTCTGCTGAGGTTTCTTGTTTCAAGGAAGTGGAATATGTATGGAGTTTTTTGAAAGACTGGACATAGATGACACATACAGATGAACACTGTTCAACACAATAACAACAGATGCAGAAATCAGAAACTGAGTCTATGGTACCCATTTTTCTTTTCATCATTTCACTATTTATTAAGCTCTGGCAGGTGAGGATTGCTATTACATGGTCAAAATGGTAAGAATGGTGATGCACTGGAATTTTTTTTATACCAATGCTAGGTTCTGATTTTGACTCTTGATCACATTGCTGTCTACTCATAGGGTGTATTGTGTGACCTGTATTTTTCTTCTGATTGATAGTGACATAGAAAGACTCTGTATACGTCTCTTGAAATTAGTCTTCAGTGCAATTCTATTTCACATATGTGATAATCAGCTCAAGACTAACTCAAAACTCCCCACATAGGTAAAATGAACTAATTACCTGCTTTCTCCTTACAAACAACAGGTGTTGTGCTCTGTGACAAACCACAGCATGTTCAGCAAGGAGGTCTGTAATGAGATTCTGTATGTGTGCTTTCCTCTCCTAGGCAAGGCAATTTTCCTGCCATGAATCAGAGCGGCATTATGGGATCCAGCTCCCCCTACACTCAGCCGATGAACAACAGCTCTGGCCTGATGAACCCTCAGGCTCCTCCTTACAGCATGGCACCCAACATGGTGAACAGCTCAGCAGGTAATGGTGAGTAACCTTCCAGCAGTGACCTTCCTCCATAAACCTGCTTAACACTATCAGCCCTGGGCTGGTGGCAGAGGAGCATCCTTCTTCATTTGATTCACCTCTGTTGGTAGTTTGGAGTGATTTGAAATTAGGCTAAGGTACTCACTTTTTCTTGCACAGTAACTGATACATTTTTCATTAAGTCCTTCTGCACAGCATGTAGATGAGTACAGTGTTTTGCACAGTTCAGCATCACTCGGACTCAGCTTGACGTAGGTGTTGACTAGCAAGTATATGTATATTTGTGTGTATGTGTCTGCAAGAAGGGGAAGGAGAATAGATTCTTGTTTTAAGAGGTTACTTTTCTTTTTCAGCGTCTTACTTGCTCAGGTTGCAATTTCAGATATTTAATGTGGCAGTCATTTAAAAAAAGATATGTACACTTGCTCTGACTTGAAGATGCTGTAAGTTGAGCACTTAACATAATTATTCTGTTTGGAAAACATAGGCCATATTTACTGTTTCCAAAATTTATATGGGGTTTCCTCATTTACTTATTCAAGTATCAGGATATAAAATTTTATCATAACTTCCTTTTGCGCAAAAAAAAAGCATATTCAATCCAGCATCTGGATTTGTCCTTTGTATCATGACTTAGGAGTTCAGAATTGCTTGTAGCTTTGTGTGTGACTCTGAAGACAGGTGAATACAGTTCTGCACAAATGTGCTTCATGGTCCATATTCAGCTTGAATTCCTAACAATTATCCTCCTTCAAGATAATACTTCAGCAAAGATCAATTCTTTGATTGGGCTGTGTTTGGATGGAGTTTCAATGACCCTGAAGCGGATCCTCCTAAGTACTTATTCTAGTCATGGAGTTTCTGTGCATGCTTTACTGATTACATTATCCCTTTTAGAAATGTTGGGGATTTTGAAGTTTTTTCTGAAAGCTGAATAGGTTGTGCTAAGGTGACATGATGTTGTTTCTTAGTTGCTTTTGTTTCTACTTTTGTTTGTTTCTTAAGAAATGCCTTACTACCTAAATTGTGTCTTACCAAGAGCCAGGCTTTTCACATCTTTCTCTCTACCCCTCTTAGCCTGTATAATTCTTTTATCCTTTGCATCTTTCCCTGTCTTTCTCCCTGTCAATTCTATATGTTCGGGTGTCTTTGGAAGAAAATGGCCACAGTGAGATGCTAGTGTCTAGTATGTCCAGAGAGTTTCTTTCCTCTACATAGGAGCTGCTGAGACACGGAACAAGTGTCTTGTATTTCAAGGACATTATGTTACCATTTTGGTTAGCAGAAGAAAGGAATCTGCTAATGAGTAAGATTTAAAAAAAAAAAAAAAAGAGATAGAGAAATTACCCCCCCCCCCCCCCCCCCCCCCAAAAAAAAAAAAAAGAAAAAAAAGCTTTTTCCAGTGCTGGCCTGGAAGCTATTGGCTAGCCCAGACAGCACACGGCACCATCTGGATGAAGAGGGACAAGCTATTGAAAAGAGCATTAGATAATAGCTTGCTTTTTCCCCACCAGAGCTGTCCCAGGTAATATTATGTTTTGTTTGTGCAGTTATGTGTTTTGTCTGGCTTGCTGAAATAAAATTACTTCTGAGCATTGAAACTGTGCTATAAATTCTGTTTTGCTATTAGCAGAAGTAATTTTTCCACCCTTTTCCGTTGGCCCCCAGAGCTGCAAAAATAACCAACAGCAAACAGATGGCAGAGTGCCCTGCCTAAGAAGATTTATGTATTCCTAAGGAATAACCAGTTTAAAGGAAGATTCACAGAGGTTTTTTTGTTCAGATAATTCAGCCATTTGTTATTTCATACAGTGGAAATCTGTTCAATGCAAGACCATTTATCCTAGCAGTCTTTTGTATGGGGTAGTCTTACTCTTTTTATTGTGTTATGCATTCTGAAATATTGGATTTTTAATAATTTAAACATTTATCAGGGTTTTTTCTGCTAGTGCATTTGTGAGGTTTTCTTTTGTTCCAGTTTTATTAATTCAGAGATTACCCAATGGAAAGTAAGTATGAGATGAACTAGAGGAATTCAGTGCACCTCTTTCAGTCTGTGTGGGAGCAGACACGCATCTAGAATTGCTTTACAGGCCTCCAAGAGACACTGTTGGGGAGGAGATGGACACACACAGCACCAAAAAGAGAAAATTAGGTGTGAATAGATTGCTGAGTGGGAATGCTTGATGTCCCCCTATCCGGACTCATCCTTCTGCTTGGGTCCAAAAAATGGAAGCTTAAGACAAGTGTAAATACAGTACTTTTAATGATAATTCCTTGAGCTGGGGATGCACTGGGGGTGCGCTTTAGGGTCAGCCCTGGCCCTGCATGAGGTGGAGAACCTATAGGTGATACCTTTTTAGGGGCTTGAAAACAGGATTTTCTGTGGCAGGAAGACCCAATTCAGCTATGTGGCTCCTTAGCTTCCTCTTCCTCCCTGCCCCATTAGCGTAAAATCTCACATCTGTCAGATCAACCAGGGCTCAGTCAATGTGGAGGGCCAAAACCAAGTGCAGCTGAGTGGCTGCTGCTGGAGTGAAGGCATTGGTTAACTTGCTCACATACACTGAGCATCAACAACTGTGGTTTCAGCTAGAGGCCAATGAAAACCTAAGGTGAGCAATAAGGAGAAGTTAGTGTCTTTGTTGTCTGAGCTTTGAAGGGTGCAGTTTTGTTGCCTGTTGTGAGGGAGGAAGGTGGGTCTTTCATTTCAGTAAAATGCACTTCTAGATTTTAGTCTAAAACAAAAAATTGCTGATAACTGGTGGAATTGTTTTCATACAGTGTTGGAGCTTCAGCACAGCTGTGTCTAACACTGATTCTGTCACCCATTTTTAGTAGTGTTTATAACTCCTCATTACCAGTTGATCCTTTTGTCTTTAGTTTTTTTTAATTAATGTCACAACTGAAAGGAAAATCATGCTGCTGTTATGCATCCTGATACTTCAACAGTGACTGTGGATCAAACAGCAGATCACCAGCTTCTGCTGATGCAGAGTGGTTTAGGAACACAGAAATTACAAGATCAAAGAAGACAGATTCTTCTAATAGAGTATTCCGTCCATAACAATAACAAAAGCTTCAGGAAAAAGGTGTCAGAATCCCTTCACAATTATGGAACAAACTGCCATTCAGAAAAATTGTATAGCTGCCACTGTCCTTTTATTGTATGAGTTCACATTACCCATATATGTTTTACACTTCCCCCCCTATTTTTCAAATTCCAGCTTTAAAAATTCATGTAATAAACAGGAAATTTACAACCCCCAGTATAGCTCATGCTGCAAGCTTTTTTTAATTCTAGTGAAAATTATCTTTAAAAGGAAGCAATATGAAGTTTGTATCTCACATGTTTCCATATTGTTCTTGCATAGAAAGAACATCCTATTGGCATTCACAATCTCTGCTACCTCTGGAGACAAACAAACCAATAAAAAGGCATTAATTTCCTTACTGCTCAAGGATACTTTCCTTACTTCAATACCTCTGTCTTACTGAAACCTTTCTTTTTCTGAGTATTGTTATTCCCAATTAACTTTTAACATCATAATACTTTACATAAAATGTGAAATTCTAGGAAAAATTATTTGCACTAAAGGAACACTCTAAAATAATACTAAAAATCATACATATGCTATATATTTGACTTGGTATTTATTTGGATGAACTTCTAAGAGGAAAAGCAATGATATTTATGCAGGTGAAATATTTTTTAGAAACTTTATTTGAATTTTTCTGTTTTGCAGCTTGGCTGCATTTTTCTGAAAAATTGATACCTCAATGCATTTCAGGTTGATTTTTTCTTATGCATATCTTTGTAGGAGCTATTAATGCACATTTAGATAAACTTTCTGGACGTTGTCAGTAGGTGGTAACAGCTGAAGTGTCCCATCACCTATACTCCAAACAAGTGATGACCATGATCCAGTGGTCATTGTGTGACTGTAAATCAAGCCAGCACCTGACAGAGAGATGCACACGTCCCAGACTGCTTGTACTTGTCATTCCTTGGACAAGACTTGTCAGCAGAAAGGCAATGTGGCACTGAGATCACTGGTGGCTCACTCATCCTTTTCAGATAAGGTCCCCAACCACCTTGGGCTGCACTTGTCCCCAGAGCTGGAGGATCATTCATGGCAGGTCACTGGGCAGTGCTGTTGTCCCTCTTCTGTTTTTTCAGTGGGCATCGAAGCAGTGGGGATCCTCTCGTCAACTCCACAGTCACTAATGCACTGCTTTTGCTTTTTCTTCTCTTTTCTTTTTTGCAGAGGGAGAGTGCTAGGGTTGGAAGGGAGAGAGGAATGTATTACATTACAAGGGAGAGAGGAGGGAGTATTCTGTTTTGTAGAGCATGATTTGTTATCACACTAGCACTAAAGAGAAAAACAATGTTTGTATATTGCTGCTTCTACAGTATTTCATCATCTTCTGGGACTGGTAGAGCAGCCTTTAGCAAAAAAGAATTCTTTGCTGCAGTTTTACTCATGTCAATATCTGCCTTTGAGTACATTAAATTCAGTGTGGAATAGTTAATTCAAGACCTTGACCTATACTTGCTTTTTGAAATCATTCTAGCTCTTAAATTCTTATAAGCCAGAGGCTAGTACTTGAAACCTATTCACCGTACGCCACAACACTTCTTGAGTCAAGATTTCCCTGTTATCCTCCTCTCTACAATGTTTTCTCCTTTGGTCTGCACTTCACAGGCAGAATTATTAGTACCTGTGTAGAAAGAGACTGTGTTATTTTAGCAGTTTCGTGACAATAACAGTATTTCACTGCTCAGGAAGGGTCAAAACAATGTTCTCGCTGTACCACTTAGCTAAAAAAAGTGAAAGAATGTCTTCTCACAAATCGCTGGTGAGTATGTTTGCAAGAAGTTACGAAACAGCATTTCAACAGCAGATAGATAGAAAAATAGCTGTGGAAACATCTTGGGTAAACGCTAGAGGGAAAATAGACAACCTTGCAGTTTGCCAGTAAAATACTTGCAGTTCCTCTCTTAGAGGTAGAAAGAAAGAATGTAGATGAACTAAATAATTTAGAACAAAAAGTGAAACAGAATTTGGGTAACTTTTTTATTTTTTTCATAATTATTTTCAATTCCTGATAGTTACATTTGCATATGCCAACAAGAAATAGTCAAAAGTCAAAATGAACCTGTATTTTTACATTTCTAAGCATGACTAATAGAGTCAGAATGTGTGTTATAATATGTAGACTGGAGTTACTAGCCCTTTATATGAGGTTTAAGCCCCTCTGGAACAGAGATTTCATAAGGGAGTTCTGATGGAAACAGGACTACCGGAAGTGGACACAATTTTTAAATTCTTTGTAATAGAAGTATGATGTGCCAACTAGATAAAAGTGAGATGTCAGCAGAGGATTTAGCTATGCAGAATTCTGGTGAAGAAGTGTGATCATTAACTTTGCTTTGTTTGACCTGTCTAAAATTGCTTTATAGGGGAAGGGTCAGCTTTGCTTGCTTTGAAACAAAAACCCAAGACTTCTTTTTTAGCACTTTCACAGTATGAAATGTGTTAACTGTTAAAATGGAGATTTTGTATAACAGTTCTGCATTTCAGTTTGAAACCACACTGTGGCATATATTTGACCATTTTGTACATATATTTTTTTTAAATCTCTGAAAGAAAAAAAAATTTTTTTTAATTGTGAATTCAAAACTAGAACATGTTAGGCTGCCATCCTTCACCTGAGAATGGGCACAAGCTGACCCAGCTCCTCAAGCAGAATATAAGGGCAAAATCATACAAATCAAGTGCTTAGTGGATGCTGACTTCCAGTAGCATGTTGACTGGCTGTTTGTTGAGATTTCACACACATACATAAAAATAACAGCATTTTTAGCTGATCCCAATAGATTTTTCTCTGCAGCTGCATCACTTGTAAAAGGCTTTTTGTTCCAATTCTTGAAGTCTGAAGTATTGCAAGTATTTTTTTTTTTAAATCTCAATTATGATTTATGTGTTGTGATGACTTTAAGGGCTTGATTGGGCTACAAATGTGCTTTGAAAAAACAAGAAAATGTGCCCATGAAAAACAGCGGCAGTTCAAAGCTGAATATTGAGCATACAGTTGTAAACTCACATGGCACATGGCTGGGTAGGTTTTTTTGGCAGAGCCAGAGTCTCAACCTGCAGTGATGCTAAAGATATTAACAAATTAGCACTGCAAAGCTTGCCAGCGTATTCGCTAGAGTCCTGCTCATGCTCTCACTGCTGTAATTAAAACTAATTATTTTCTAAAACATAGTAATACATGAATATGTGCAATAATCATTTTGTAGTGGGCAATCTGTGAAGTATTTTTAAAGCTTCTTTTCCCCCTCCTATCTTTGGCTCGCTGTGCAGTGTGCCTGCTGCCTGGTGCAAGCCAGCACTGTCATTTTGTGAGAGTCACGCTACTCTGGTAAAGACAATGATGCTTTGCTGATTCTTACATTTTCGCATTTGGGATATATATTTTTTCCTTTTTATTGTCTTTTAGGTTATTCTGTATGTTTTTCTTACTTCATATCCTTTGAAAGAAGGGCATGAGGGGGATTAAAAAGAAAGAAAGGGAAGGTAATCCAGTCTTTCACAAATGCTGTGCACATGGTTTTCAGCAGGCAAAGAATCACCTGGTGTCTTGCTGCTGTTTTCTGGTTATTTGCATTGATTCAGTGTCATGGCACCTCCTAGCATCTGCTCTGCCCAGTATTTTCTGTCTATTTGTCTGAATGTTTCTTCTTGCATCTTTCTAGAAATCCAGGAACCCAGCAGCTCTGCAGCAATAATACTAAACTTGGCACTTGCATCTTCAAATTTAAAAAAAAAACACTTAAATTCTTTGCACCCCTGGGAAGCAACTGCATGCCATTATCAGAGAAAGACATTTGTGTGTTCGTTACAGTCCCACCTCATTTTGGCAGGAGGAAGAAGCTGAGTGCTGGTTCTCCAACAGAGCACGGTGTACAGCTTGTAATTCTGTAGTTAAGGCTCACAGTGGCTAAGCCATTCATATTGAAGTCGGTAGGGGCAGGAATTATCTGCTGGACACCAGGCTTAATACAGATGTAATTGGAAAATTTAGCTTTTTCTTGGATTCAACATGGCAAGCAGAATGTGCGTTGTTTTCATTTACGTTTGCCTATTGCTAACGGGAGAGTGCAGTAATTAAAATAGACTTGTGTTAAAATGTTGTGGTCAAATGCAGAGACAGTTGAAGAGCACCAGCAGCATGAAGAGCATATTCTACTCTATTAAGTGGTGGTGGTTGTTGCATGGTGCTTGTGTTCTCTTCTTGTTCGTTCTCCTTGTTTCCTCAATTCAACTGAAGAGGTTTCCAGGTTTCCGGATGCTAGAATAACAGGACAGAGGTGGGAAAACCTCTGCTTCACGTGGCGCCCCAGCCGTGCAGCAGGAAGCGTGTTTTTTCCTACAAAGCCAAACATAGTCATGCTTAACTGTTTCTCCTGTTTTCGATTAGCACCTATGGGTCTTGCAGATATGATGACACCGGGTGAGTCCAAACTTCCCCTTCCTCTCAAAGCAGATGGCAAAGAAGAAGGAGCCCCCCAGCCTGAGAGCAAGTCAAAGGTATTTACCAACCTTCCGCACGTGGTGTTGGTTCCGCCCGCAGAAGTCTGCTGTGTTGTCCTTCATTTCCTGATTTTGGCCTACCCAATTCTGTTCTTTCTTGCATGCCTTTCCATTCACGTGCAGTCTCTTTGTTTCTTCTTTTTTTTTTCTTTTCTTTTTTTTTCTTTTTTTTCTTCATTGTGTGGATCTGAAAGTTACTAGTTCTTATGGCATTTTAACTTGCGGGAGCAAAGCATCCCAAGCCAAAAGTTGCGTGGGCATTTGGCTGTGCCAGGTGGGTGGGAAAGAAGGGTCTTGCCTGGTTTCAATCCTTGCAGCCATTTTTCTCTGCCTTCAGTTATAGCTTCCTGTTTTGGCCGCAGCAGCAACATATTTTAATATTTTGCTTTTCTGCCTTATTTAATTAAATAAGGTGAATGGCTTGTTTTTGTTTCTTTCTTTCATAATGGGAAACCCATGCTTAGCATTTCATGTGAGCTTGAAGTAAGCATGGTGGCTTAGTGACTTTAGCCAAGCATCCAGCAAACTTTCCAAATTATACTAATTAACAATGTTGTTTTAATACCTTTTAGATATATATATAAATATATTTATATATGTGTGTGTTTTCTGTATGTGTCTCTCTGTTTATATATATTTTATATATAAAAATCGGTCAGTCTGTTAAACTGGATGTATTTTTTTTTGTTTTTAATAAAGTTTTCCCTGCCTTTGTCATATTTTTTTTTTGTATTCCTCTACCACAGGATAGCTACAGCTCTCAGGGTATTTCTCAGCCCCCAACCCCAGGCAACCTGCCAGTCCCTTCCCCAATGTCCCCAAGCTCTGCTAGCATCTCCTCATTTCATGGAGATGAAAGTGATAGCATTAGCAGCCCAGGCTGGCCAAAGACTCCATCAAGCCCTGTAAGTGGCTCTGGTTATTTTGGTTTTTGTTTATTTTTTGTAATTAATTATATTTTAATGCTTGCTTGTTTGTTTTGTAAATTCCTTTTATTTATTATTTATCCACTAAACAGTTTTCTTTCTTTATAACACTGGGTACAAATTCTGCTCTCGGACACATGACTGTAAGTTCCACTGCCTGGCTTCAGTGGGGCCTGAGCATGCTTATCCAAGGGCAAAATTTGTCCCAAGAGTACTTTGAAATAAGAAAGAGTAAAATTGTGTGCATCATGCGAGTGTGCTGTCTGGTAAAACAGCAGTTGTTGTGAAGAAAACATCATTCCTGTAATGCATCAGCTTCCAAGCATGCCGACTGTGTTGTTAAGAACAATTCCATTTCTGTTCCTGGGCCCAAACTCCTTCACACAACTGACTTCACTCTGGTTGCTGCACTTGTCTTTACTAGGATTATTTAGGGGGAAAAAAAAAACAAAACAAGATGAGAAATCTTCTCCCCTATTGAAACTAATACCCATCAAAAGTTAAATTATAGACTCAGCACCACAAAAAAGTTGCCATTTATATTTTTCAAATTATTTGAATATATTTGAAAATATATTTTTAATTTTGAATTGTGTATTTGGAAATTTAGCCATTAGTCTGTCAAGGCACAGTATAAACCAAAATAGTTTCTAATTTGCTTCATTTGGTTATTTTGAAATAACCCAGACTGTGAGCTGAAAAAAGGCCCTGATGCATGTACATTTTTAGAAAACTATTTTTTAGATGAGTAATGTTTAATCATTCTCAGACAGGTTGTAAAGAAAAACCTGAGAGAGATGTGTGGAGCTAAAACCAAATTTCATCATCTGTCTTTCTATCTATATACCTATATAGAAAAGAGAATGCAGACCTAAGATTATATGGTCTATGGGGAGCAAATGTCCATCTGGTCATTTTTGCTTTGTTTTTTTTTTTTTTTAAATAGTTAGGAATATATATGTTGTTCCTCTCTTCTTTTTATTGAAAGTAGAAATGATCGTAATTTCTCTGTAGAAAAATAATGTAACATATTCTTGTGCAGAATATAAAGGGGGTTTTCCCCAGTGTTAAAGTGCACTTAAATTAGCAATAATTCTTTGATAACAATTTTTACAAAGTGATACATTAAAGAGTATGTCTCGGGGCAAACAGAGGAAGGCCAGTCAGAGGGAAGAGATCTAACCATCCAAAACCCAGACATTTACAGAATCCCCTGAGCAAGGGGGCAGCATGGCATGAAATGCACCACTTAAATCTTTGGATGTTGATTTGACAGCAACTTTGAGTCTCAGAAGGCAGCTGATGTTACTTGTTCCCACAAGGTCTCATCTTTTTCTTAAAAGCATTTGTGAAAGGGTGACACCAAAAATTCTGTTAGTTTTCTTTGTAGTAATGTTTGGGGTATTGCTTGTTTGGGCAGTTCTCTGGAGGAAAGCAAGAGAGTTATTGCACAGGCTGTCTAACACATCGAGTGCTTCCTCTACAACCAAACAATAATGCTATTCCTGAGCTCATTGCAGTAACTGCATAGCAAATCCTGGGGTCATCGTGAATGTACATGGAGATTTTTTTGTGTAAATGAAGTATAGATTATTGACAGTGTAACACTGGAAAAAATAAATGAGGAAAGTTTGTGCTTTCAATTTCTTCTGAATGTCCTTCTCTCCAAAAGCTTCAGTTAGGCATGGATAAATACAGTGCTTTGGAATGATAGCAAAATAAGTGCTGCAAATGAGCTGATCTCTTTTTACCTATGAAGGCCAGTGGATTGGATAACTTCATCGACTTCAACAGCAGCCTGACACAGACTGGAACGATTGATTGCAGGCATTTCGTTACACTTGAAAACAGCCTGAATTGGTTCATTAAACCCCAAAACTGCTTCATGTGCTACAACTTGTCCATTCCAGTACAGAATAAAAGCAGGGGTGAATGGTCTCTGATTCACTTCAAGGTATCCCTGTGATCCTACTAAGTGGATCCTCTCTTTCAGCTGTTTTGCGCGGAAGTGAGGCATGAGAAAATGGGGAGAAAGAACTGTTGAACTTTAGGTTTTGAGGCCTCTTTGGGTATGTCAGGAAAAGGACACTTCTGCTATGCCAGTTTTGCATATGTGTATCCCTGACAGTGGTGAGGTAGTTCTAAAATTCTTTAAAAGAGAGATTTCAAGTGTGGGTGTAAACTATGCAGTGTCACTGCAACACGAGTGAAACAGTAGGTTATGAAAACCCCATAAAATGCTGTTCACTGTCCATAGATACCCCTGAACATGACAGTGAATACACCTGAACAGTACTACACCTCCATGGTGCTACCTGGGAGGGGTCTCCAGAGTCCTTCAGGAGAAAATCTTGATAAAGGAATGTGTCCTGCACAAGCCTCTGCCAGGGATTGGACTTTGGCAGTTTTAGCTGCCTGTGTATGCACGCTGTGTTCTGTAGTAAAAGAGGTCTGCGTAACACGTGTAATATTGGCACATTCTTCATTGAAGTTAGGGAAGGGAACAGTAGGTAATTGTATAAATATAGATCCTTAAAGATATGTACAGAAGCAACTACCCACTGCCTTTCACATGAAAGTAACTCCTACAGAAACTTGTGTTGTTCTGAAGGATTCTGCAGACTACCCATACAAGGGTCTGCATATAATACAGTTTTAATAGTGGGTAGGTGTATTGAAAAGGAAGTATGGGTTTCGACAGATTTAGTATGGGAATTGGCTTTTGGTATCCATATACTTTGGTGGAGTTTTTTTAATCACCCATTTAAACACTGCCAGTATTTCATGTGGAAGAGTGCTGGGGATTGCAGGAAGAGTAGGATATAACTAAACCAGTAAAGATATGTGCCACAGGCTTGCACGAGCATTCTTCTGTCACCAAAATTATCAACATACTTAACAGAAGAAAAGGTCATGATCCGTGTTCTTCCAGCATTGCCTGGGACGTGCTCATTTTAGTTTAAAATGGGATCTTTCTCTTTTAAACCCTTGTTTTATAAGGGTTAATATTAATATTTATAGGTAAATTTAGGCTTCCAGCTGAACCTGCCCATGTGAAACTGAAGTTTGTTTGTATGTAGGCTAGATTGCACACATCTGTCATTTTTATCCATTTACATTTATAAAAATAGAGAAGAGAAAAATATCTTTACTCTTGAGGAATAGCATTCATCCCTCCAGTGCATTCTTCTAAAGTTAACATTTCATTTTAGAAGAAAATTGCACCCATTTTACAAAGCATGACAACCTGAAAGCTCACACAGTAAGAAACACTTCTTACCTTCTGTAAGCTGTGAAAAGTTTTCAGATTATACTGTCATTTTAGAGCTTGCTGCCACACTGCTGAAAAGCAGCATCATTTCAGATATATAGAAGAAAAATGCAGAAAGAAAAATTCTTAACTGTTTCCCTTCAGCTCTGAATCTGATTTGAAAAAGTGAATCTTAACATATAAAAATGAAACCCTAAAACTGGTAAATCTGAACTTTCTTAATCATGGTTCACCATAAAAGTGAAATAGAAGCTATTTTGTTGCCTCATATGTTAGAATATAAGCACACAGAAAATTTGCAGGGTAAAAGCTGGAATTTCCCACATTCGTTTTTATAGAGTTCTGGGGCATCTTAAGTGTCAGAGTAAAATTGATGCTGGTGAGCAGTAGAGTAACTTTGTTCTTAACTGTAAAATTTAGTGGGGTAGTTCCAGTTCATTCAGCTGTTCAAGCCTGTGTGATCATGTATCTGGTGCTCACCACAACATCGGATTAGTAGCAACATGACTTCCCTACTTCCCCCTTTCCACCCACCCAAAAAAACCCTCCCAAACATTGATAAAGTGTATTTGTTGCTAAGAGTTAAACTGATTTTCTTGAACACCCAGACGCAGCAAGTGATGCTTTCAGTAAATTGGTTGCTATTACAGCATCAGTTTGTGCTTTCTTTGCATAATCTGCAGGATTCATGTCAATGTATTTCCTGCCAGCCACTTAGTATTAATAAAACAAATTTAGCCCTGACTCTCACTTCAGTAGGAGTTGTAACGCAACTGAGTCTGGCTGAAGTAGATTTCAGGCGTGCACCTCATTTCTAAGAAAGGTAATCATATCCATCTGTAAGAAGGATTGCTGTGAAGAACAGTGTCAGCAAGGCCGAAAACTTTAAAGGAGGCTATTTATTTAATTAAAATTAATGTCCGTTCACTGGAAAGAACAGCAATGGCTCATGGGACTGCTAGGTCGCCCCCCTTGGCTTCATGTTTCTTTTCTCCTGACTCTCTTCCAGTTTTGCCAAGTTGCAGCTGATAGCTGGAAGGAGATCCAGAGTCTGTCATATTTTCCAGGCTGACATGCAAGATGAATGGTGGCAATGCTCTTGAAATCATTGGCAGTGGGGTTCTACTCTGCTGTATCCCCCTTTCATGGTGTTGAGTGCCAGGCCTCACCAGTATGTGGGGACATGGACAAAGTGAATGGTGCTGTAGCATCTGGAGGTACAGTGAGGATCTTTTTTAGAGATGTTCAACTAGGAATGAGTTTCTGTTTACTTGACAATAGTCTGTCTTCAGTTCAGAGTAAGGAAAAGGCAAAGGAGGGAAAGTGTGATTGACTAGATGAGTTTTAAGAAGTGTCTACTGCAATCAACAGCAAAGTTTAGGCTTTTACTATACAGACGTAAAGGATATGTTTCCCTTCACATGTTTGGCTCCTTTCCCAAAGCTTTATGTCTGTCTTTTTCCCTTGTGTTTAATTCTGAACCACTCCCATCTTCCACTGCTGAGCAAATCAGTTCACTTTCTGCAAGCAGGAGGGTTGTCCTGCTGTAGCAGCAGCCCCTCTCTGCTGTCAGAGCTGAGGCAGCTTGGGTAGGGTCTGTGACAGGGTCTGTCCACACATGGCACAGAGCCCAGCTCACAGGGTTACATTGCACAGAAAAGATAGGGTGAGAATTTATAGCTTGTGTAGCAGCCTCAGTGCTTGCTTCTGTCTCAAAAAAAAAAAAAAGAAGAAAAGAGAATCAAACATAACATGAGCTTTCACTAGCTGTAAAGCCCAAGGAGCAGCAGGAAAGCAGGTTCACTCCTGCCTTTTTA
This sequence comes from Promerops cafer, assembly GCA_013398275.1. Classification (NCBI taxonomy): domain Eukaryota; kingdom Metazoa; phylum Chordata; class Aves; order Passeriformes; family Nectariniidae; genus Promerops; species Promerops cafer. Next base: position 240,681 of record VZSE01003326.1, on the reverse strand, counting down.
CCACAGAGATGGAAGTCTGCTCTTGCCACCTCTTCTGCTTTTCCTGGTGGTGTCTCAGCTCTGACTGCTGTCCTTCCTTGGTTTTCCCTTTGCAAGGTAGGACAACAGAGATGGATATTATCTGTACCCTGTCAGGGGAGGAGAGTAGTTGCTGCTTACAAGCCTTATTGGATCAGGCAGCTAACTGGCAGTTCACAAAGAGTATTGCCACCAATCTTCTTGTACTGTAGGCACTCGTGCTCATCTTGCTTTTTGGCCACCGGTGGTGTGAAGCATAAAGCATAACCATTTGTGACTCTGAAAAGAGGACTACAAACATGTACTAGTTTCACACTAGTTTGCCATGATTCACACTTTAGGCTATTTTTGTGCAATTCCTGCTCTGGAGGATCACTTTCAGGTTTTCTAGCCCATCTTTGAGGGCAAAGAGGAGAGGATTGGTTTGCTTTTAGGATTTTCTAAACTTGTGTGGGACAAACTTGTTTCTAATTTTACCGAAATAGTTGCTTGCAAAGCACTTTGAGATAAGTGGATGAGAAGCACTCTGTGAGAGCTACCTCTTCTTAAAATAACATGAGGCAACATCAGAAACTTGCCTTCTGGGATCCAAAGTTCAGATCAGTGAAAGAAATACGAAAATGGGGAGTTTGGGCCCTTTATTTATAAAGCTGACTTTTTTGTATATGGACAGAATGTACTGTTTGTGCCTGAACTAGTAGCCTTCATTCCTGACTGTTGTGTGATAGCTTTAGTTTGTTTGACATCTTCTCTTTTTCAATGTTGTGAGTTTCTTACTTTCTTTTCCCTTCCCCTCCCACCCTTCCCCCAACTCTTTCTTTTCTTCTTGCAATTTAGAAATCAAGTTCCTCTACCACAACTGGAGAGAAGATCACTAAAGTCTACGAGCTAGGAAATGAGCCAGAGCGCAAGATGTGGGTGGATCGGTACCTGACGTTCATGGAGGAGAGGGGCACGCCTGTGGCCAGTCTGCCAGCTGTGGGCAAGAAGCCCTTGGACCTCTTCAGGCTCTATGTCTGTGTCAAAGAGATTGGAGGTTTAGCACAGGTGAGAAGAACTGGTTAAAAGTGAACCTTCAAAAAGTCAATATTCTTTTTTTCTAGAGTATTCCTGCTGGATACATCATTACGTTTTCGGCCCAGACAATACTGTTGAAGAAAATGGTTTCATGCTTTGATAGCTGTCTGGAGTTCATTTTGGGCTGCATAATGGCCCTAAAACTTCAGAGTTTGAATCAAGATTGACCATTGCTGTAGACAGATGAAATTGTTGCCTTTTCAGGGGGTATCTAGTAATGCTGCTGAGAGAAGAAAAGAGAAAAAGGCCACTGGATCAAAATTACGAGTAAGAAGCAGATGGTAGAGCTAAAAGGAAAAGGAAATTTTTAAGTCCATCTTTCCTATATAGAGATACAGCCTGTAGGACAATTCAGTTCATCTCTCCAGAGAAGCTGCAGACGTATTCTTAAAACACAGTCCTTCATCCCAAACCTTTAATTCTGAGTGTCTCTATACGGTATATTTGCTTCTTAGACACAGACTGTGCTGTGTTTGGAAAATGCTTACAGGATATTTTGGGTTGCCTTGCAAACATAATGATTACAAGGAAAAGGTGAATTACCTAAATGAGTTGAAGAAAAATGAAAGCAGGAAGAACTGAGAATAAAAAAGTCACAGTTGGGAGACAGAAGCTTTCATTTGTGTTCTTACCAGTTAACTTGAAGTTTTGTAAAGGGATGTTGGAAAAATATTCATGAGTTCTATAAGGCTGTTCACCACAGAGCAAAATGAAATGGTTCACTGTTTAGCATGTAAAGAGAAAGCAGGAGAAAACAGTCAGTACTTGCAGTCTTAGATTTGGTATTTGAAGTCACCTGTCCTTGCATGATGCTTGTACAAAGCATCCCTTGCATCTAGAGGACCACTGGCTAGACACTAGAAGCTATTGTGAAGTGCAGGGACCCCTGAGTTCTATGTTTATGAGAACATTTGTTCAATGCCTTGCAAATGAGGTCTTAAAGATAGCTAACATGTAGATAAATATACGTGTGTAATATTATATAAAACATAATATTAAAACATACAATTCTACACTAATTACAAAATCTGAACTCAAAAATATGGCAAACAAATTCGATTCTCAAAAAGAGAACATATTTTCATAATCTATGTGGTTAGTTCAAGAAAGGAATGTCCAACATCAATTTCAAAGCTATTTTTAATAGTGCACCTCACAACATAGGATTTGACTACTGAATTAGATCATTGGCCCTTCAAATCCAGGGATTTTAGCTATTCTTATTACTAAAGGAAGGCAGAGAAACCTAATATAGTTCATTCTGACAGTTGTTAAATGCTGTATATTGGTAAGAGATATTATCCTGACATTTTTAGTGATCAGCTCATGCCCCTCAGCATCATACGGATTTGATTACTTTTAGCTCAGAAACTTTATTACAGGTAAATCGTATCATGCAGCTGCTCTGCCTCATACAGCATGATTGTGCCCACAGTGTGACTCTTAGCATCGAAAATTGAGCAAGATGGGGGGCAGATGGGATATTCTAGAGAGTCATTCATGTTTGCTTATTATGGAAATTTATTTTATTTTGGGACTTTCAGTGTTGATTTTCAGTGACAGACATTATGCTTTGCCAAAGAATAGATGCTGTTCACTTCGACTGATTTTTGAAAGAGCTTGAGTTACAAATGCGTGTGCTTCAGTACTGGTGAAAATTCACACTTCAAATGAGGGCTCCTGGTTTTGCTGGTGTGCCCACATGAATGGTCACTATGTTTATCTGTTTAGAGCCACTCAGAGATGCAGAGCTTTGCTTGCTGAGTTTTATTTAAATGCATCTGTGTGATGCCCTCCTAAAAAGCTGTTGCTCCAACTGCTGCACTCCACATTTCATGACTCTGCCCGGAGAGTGGCAGGGAGTGGAGCTGTGCAGCAGTGGTGCATATTCCCTGTCTGAGCAGTTGCCATTGATGGGGTCCCAACATGAACAGACCAGCTGCTGGCAGTCTTCTTTTAAATGCCAATATACTGGGCATTTAGGCATGAACGTTTCTGTTTGCATTATGCAATGTGTTCATTACGCACCACTTAGCTGTAAGCCAGTAGGCACAATGAGCTGTGTAACTGGATTTCAGGCCTCAACAAGGGCAGTTAATGAAAATCTGGTCTCCTTTAACTCCTGGGTTCTTGCAGGATGTACCAGAGAAATAAAAACACTTAGGACAGCCATGCCAACCTGCTTGCTGTTAATGCCATCCTCAAAAGATCTTTGCTGACTGGCAGCAGTTACAGTGTTATTAAACACTGAGAGAAACTTAAAAAAATGTTTTCTTTGCTGGCACACAGACTAAAGAATAGTATGGCTAATGACAATCTTTCTAGCTATACAAGTAAAGTTGGAGTCATTAAAATATCAGGCCTTAGGACAAGTAGCAGACATCATGGAATCAGAATTGCTACCCACAAAAGATGAGATTTCTCAGATGTTTAAAGCCAGTTTATGTTGGTGCTGACCCTGCTCCTTGGATCATTCCTAGAAATTGCATAACTGCTTGAATGAACGTAAAGGCATCAGGTGTTACAGGAAAAGCAGTGGCTGCTACGAGTGGTACAGCCCAGTGAGTCAGTGGCATCACCCAGGATGACAAATGAACTTCGCTATTATTACAGATCAGCTGTGTTTGAGGAACTCATGAGCAGAGTCTTTCAATATTCTCAGCCTTACACTGCAAACAAGACTCACAGTGGAGTGGTGCAGTCAGCACTGTAATACAGAGTATTGCTGGACTAGCCGTGAGTGTTTGAAGTCTGCCTTAATTAATTAAGGGGCCTGGCTTCACTCTGCCTCTCATCTAGCCAGGGGATCATTGATCTGTCCCTGCAAGATGTACTAAAGTGAAAGGAATTGAACCAGGAATTACAAGCTGAACTGTTTGACAGCTGGTGGCTATTTGGGAGAAAAATTTATTTTTCATATCAATGTTCAAACAAATTGCAGAATAACGCTGTTAGTGCTTTCTAAATTATATTGTAGAAGCTGCTTTTTAATTAGAATGGGGTGGGTGTGGGTGGGTGTCAGGGAGGGAGAGAGTGAGCAGGAGTTTGCTTGGAGATGGATTGCTAACTGAAGAGCACAGGCCCTGGAAGGGCGTTAAGACATTTAAAGGATGCACCATGCAGAAGACTCCACAAGCAAAGCTTTTTATGTAGCTATCAGCAGGTTCCTTAATGGCTTTATAACTGTAAATGCTGTCTGTGCATTACTGTGTGTGGGAGTAATGAGCATTAGTTAAAAGAGGAAAATAAAAAAAAGTAAACCAAGACATTCAGTGCCTTTTTTTTTTCCTTTTTCGTTTCCTGACTTGAACAAAATGCTTTGCTGCAAACCAATGATTCTGCCGTTTAATTTGCTAGGTTAATAAAAACAAGAAGTGGCGTGAGCTGGCAACCACCTTGAACGTTGGCACTTCGAGCAGCGCAGCCAGCTCCCTGAAAAAACAATACATTCAGTACCTGTTTGCCTTCGAGTGCAAGATTGAGCGAGGGGAGGAGCCCCCTCCAGAAGTCTTCAGCACTGGAGATACCAAGAAACAACCTAAGATTCAGCCGCCATCTCCTGGTAAGTCAAATAAACTGCAGCCTCTTACACAACCATTTTTTGAATGCAAGGCATACTAGGTTGTTGCGCCTTATATATTTATAAGCGTGTCTTGATAATGCTGGAAAAACGAGGATAAACCTATTGTTGGCATCTTGTTCTCAAACTTGGAGCCAGCTCCTGAGTCAAATCAGAGTTAACTCTGAAGGGCCACCACAGCTGCGTGTCTGGTTTGTCCTTGCTCACTCCAGTGCACAAAGATGTGTGTGCCAGCGTACCCTTAACATTCAGTGACATGGGCGTAGTAAAAAGAAGAGAGTTCTGCACGGATGTGCTTCTGCTGTAAGACAGGAGCATGCATTTGTCTAAAGGTCATGCTGTGGCACTTTCCTTGCTGTGACTGAAGCTGCTTTTCAGCACAACTGTTGAGCAGCAAGGCTTCAGTTGGAGCAGGGTGGCAGATGCTGGACTGATCGGCGTGTCTCTGATGGTTGCTCTGATGCAGCTCGTGTTGAATGTGTGGCAGATGGAGAGCTGAGAGTACGGTGTATCCCCACTGCCAGACATCCTAGTTTGGAGGCACACTCTCTGTTCTTTTGTTGCTAATCCTATGTGTTAGGTAAGTCGTTAGGATCACGGTTTTTATCTTCTCATGTGAAAAATTGGAACTGGGATTGCTTTATTTGGGCTGTTCTTTTTTGCATGTACGGTGTGGTGTTTGAAACCACTGTTTTCTAAATTCACGTCACTTAGAATTCTCAAGATTTCATAGTCACAGTTGATACTCAAGGCAGGACTTTTTAAGTAGAAACATTTTAAGTACATAGGAAGAGTCTTAGTGTAGGTATTCATAGGAATAGTATTAGTCTAGATGTTGACTTCTGGACTACCCATGGAAGAGTAAAAAAATCCTTTAATTATTTTGGATTATTCCTTTTGTTATTAGTTTTTTGACCAACAAAATAATTTGACAAAATTTGTGAACTACTGCCACAATTACTTATTAGGCAGACCACCATCACTTATTGCTAAGATAATGTAATTTCTGGAATGTTGACATCAGTTTCCTGCAGTAGGACACAGTTTTAGGAAAATACTAATTCACTTAATTTCTGTTAGTGCAGCTCACTGGCTGAAAATGGGAAGTGGAGATTCAGAGACCCAGCAAGCCCTGCAGACAGTTTGCAATTGCATGACTTCAGTACCCTATCATGGACACTAGAAAATTGCAAAGACCTTTATAATCATATAATAAAGTTCTGGCCTTTCCAAGATTATCTCTTACAATAGTGCTTTCTCAGTACAGAAAAAGATAACAGTGATAAGGCTTAAATCTTTCTCAGCCTGTTTTATTCAGTGTAAGGATTTGAGGGAGTGTTTAGTTAGAATCTTCCTAAGCACATCTCTGTGAAATAACTTAAATATTTCGTCCACCTTGTTAAAACCTAGGGTTATCAGGTACCCCAGTGGTGATTGTTTAATAGAGATGAGATTAGGTTACTTTGCAGTTCAAGTTTAGAAGACAGAGAAAAGCCAGAAGAACCAGAAGTAAATCAACCAGAACCTTGGTACCAGAAGTAAAGCCCATAGTCCAAATGTTTATCTGTCTGAAATAAGCCCAGGGTGTCCTGAATGTGCACAGCTGCAAAAAATAATATATGTTGGAGGTGCCCGTCACCTCCTGAGAAGACTGGTAATGGAAGCTGAAATGGTTAGACTTGTTAAGGACAGTGAAGAAGAAATTAATCTGTCTCTAAAAATGAAAGAGTGTTACGCTTTGTTCTCTCCTCCCTTACCTTCTCTCTGCAATACTGCTCTCAGTAGCTGATTTGGGGATGATCACCATAAATCAGCTGAATTTTGAGATGAAGAATTGCTATTTAAATATGTAAACATGAAACAAAGGAATGGAAATGTCAGATGTACCACTTTACAGGGTCCTTTTGCATCACGATGCTACAAATGAAAATGGCAAAGCCCAAGTTTAAATTTATCATAACATTCAAGCAAGCTGTCTTTGAGGAGAACTGAAACTATTTTTCTAAAATAAAAACACAGCAGGACATAGAGACTAGAAAAGGGGGAAGCAAGCAAGGATCTCAAGGTTTGTTTTGTTGGAGAGAAAAGAGCTCGTGTCACTGAATGGGACTGCACTTCTGTACAGAGAAAGGCTTTCCCAGTGTGTATCAGCTTTAGTACATGAAATCCCGCTGAGGTATAGATGCCTCAGAGAGTACAAGCCTGTTCTTTTTAATAGTCAGCTTTTTTTTCTTGTTCCTTTTCCTTTAGTATATACCAACATTAACATTTTAGCTGCACAAAAGAAGCAAAGTTGTAGACATACTTTAGATAATCTGTCACTCTTTGGCATTCAGAGGGAACAGGAGCCCAATACAACAAGAAACAGTAGCCTCCAAAGGTCCTTGCTTTAACCATTAGCCTCACTTGTGCAGTTAGCTCAGTGTAGGCAGAGCCACTTAGAAGCCAAATCCATTTGCAGAGAACTAGTTACAGTATTAGGGCTGAAGTTAATCTAATAGAAAAGCAGAGGGGCTTGTCTCAGAGGGGAGGGTGTTGTATTTTGTCCAGTTCTAAGAAGATGATGCTATGAAACAAGTCTTGATCTTAAAAGTCAGCTGATCTTCATAAAGCTTCTAAAATTAAATATTTCAATTGCTCATAACAATACCTCAGGACTGGCAGCCTCTATGGTACAGAGAAGGATTCAGTTCCAATGTCATCATAGTTCCCAGGTGGGTGGTTATGCAAGGTGGGAGCAGGCTGAAGTGCAGCTTAGAGCAAATCCGTTCTTGCAGACATCTCACATCCAAGGGGTGGTTATGTGACTGCCTCACAGATGACCTTTAGAATGCAGGCATGGAGGGAGTGCTAGGAAGCACAGTGTGACAGCCATGGCGAGGAGATTCATATGGAAGAGCACGGTCAAGAAAAGGATGTGATGTGTAAGTCAAATTTATGGGACTACGAGATGGTGGTCTGGGGTCACATGTTTTTCCGTTTGCTTGTAGCACTATGTTTGGGATTCTCCCATCACTTCTGTTTTTTACTACATCATTAATAAGGTGAATGGTACGTAAAGGAGTGAATAATTTAGTGTTATGTACAGTGAAATTCATGATAGTGTCAGCAATTATAAGAAGTTGAAAAAAGGAGTGAGAGTAGAGCAGCAAAGTGACAGACTGTTTGGCCTTCATCAGCAGAGATTTGCACAGTAGCCAAGGTGTTAGGGTTAGAATTAGGTGCTCATTTCAATAGTTCTTATATCACATATCACTGTCAGAGCCTCTTCTGCTGTTTCATAAAGCTCCTGGGGAGGGGTGGGGGCCTGAATGTTTTAGTGTGCTTTGCACTGCTCTGAGGCTGTGCAAGTTGGTGACGTGTTTCTGGTCGGCTGAGGCCTCTGTGTCAGCTTAAGTCTGCCTGGGTCAGGTAATACCATCAGCAGTGAAGGCCAGCAGCAAATGCCTAATGACAGACTAACTGTTGGAGGATCCCTGATGGCCTTCTGTCCTGATCACTGGGTCTGTGCCAAGGTCCATGTCAACTGCTGATGACTTCTGCTGCATAAAAACTCCCTTAGAGAGAGAGGCATTGTAGGTCTTCCTTCTTTCCAGGAGCAGGTGCAAAGACAAAATGCTTTTCCTGTCATGTGCGTTCGATAGTTTTGACCAAAATGCTCACAAATAATGTGGGAAGTTCTAAACTGAGAAGAATTCTGGGCACCATTACTGTAAGCACTAATGGATGCTGGAGAAAAAATTCCAAAAGAGCATCAGCATGAAGGAGTTATCTTCCATTGCTGTACTCTGGCACTCTGAATTCTTAGTTGCAGAGTGCAGTTATGTGTGCACAACTCTCAAACTAACAGGCTCAGAGTTTACCCTGTGTTGAATGAACAGGATGGCCAAAGTGGTCCAGCTGAGGATGCTTGTGAATAACAGCAGCTGGCCCTGATGTCAGCAGAGATTTCATTAAAGCAAACCTGGAAAAATTGTACTCTTGTGCTGGAAAGAGGGAGCGAGAAGGCACCAGGAGTGTGTTGCCTGTGTCTCCTTGGCAGCAGAGAAATGAGACTTGGGGAGGGGGATGGCAGGGGGGACAGGACATGGCACGGCGGGACACAGCCTTTCAGTGAGTGCGTCTGTAACCAAACCCATCCGTCTCTGCTGGCGGGTGGCTGAAGTGCTATTATTAGCAGGCAGGTGATGTCATGGAGCGTGTCATGAGGCCAGCCAGGGAATCCCCACTGAAGATGGATGGGCCAGGGGTTGGGAGGGGTGGCTGGGGGGACAGGCGGAGGTGGCCCTGTGCCTAACATCCACGCCTGCCCGGGGGGCCCTGCAGCAGCCAGCAGCCCCCAGTCCAGCCTAACTGGGGCACTGGGTTCGTGCTGTGTAAATTATCTTCCCAGCATGGTGGCTGGCTGTTCACTCTGAAGTATGTGAATGTACTTAACCTTCAGTAACCTTTCCATTGTTTACTTTAGAGTATACATTTGTAGCTTCTGGCAAAAGGTAGGGATATCCTAGAGAGCATGTCAGGGCTCACATTAATGGAGTTTCAAGAGGTTTCATTCTTCTTTCCTTTTCTTCTTCTTTTTTTTTTTTCTTTTTGTCCAAAGGGAAAAAAATGCTGGCAACAGAAAGGTTTTCTATCTTTTTTTAGCTGCATATTTCTTCTCTGGTAAATAAAGGGTCTTTCCTGAAACCAGTACTTACTGCCATGCAGGCTTTGCAAGGCAAAAGGCATGCCAGTACTATAATTCCATGCTGCAGAGAATAATGCATGCTATCGTGTTGTTAACACCTGCTTCCACAGCAAACTGTGGAAGATCTCACCTTCTCACTGACCAAGATGTCAGTTGTATTTAAGTTATGATGTATTTTGTATTGTGAAAAGCATATTCTTACAAATCTGTTATGATACCTGAAAGACAATTATTGCTTAGATGTGGATGTGAGATGAGGAATTCAGTAGCTATGAACCCACAGGTTTTTTTCCTGGACATCCCCAAGATAGCTGCAGAATCATGTAAGCAGAGATTACTTTTCCTAAAAGAACATTGTTGTTTGTTTTCCTTCTTAGAGCTTGGTTAATACTGAAGCTTATGAAGCACTCTGAAAGATACTGTTTCTCTTTCAGAATGTCCACAATCAAAATTAAACACCTAACATAATAAAATCCCTGCAAAAAAATAGATGTAAAAATTTCAGCAGCCCAGCAAACATAAAATTTAAGGTGAAATAGTAAATACAAGCTCTTCTTGGTAGATGGAGCCTAATCCAGAGATTGAAACATTTGCAGTTCTTATTCTGTAGAAGTGTCCCTAACCCAATGGAGGTCAGGGGCAAAGTGTATTAACAAAGCAGTACCAGAAACTTTGCAATCCTCATGACAGCATTTGCCTTCCATTTTTTCAGTTGTATATAACCAGTCCTTTAGAAAGAGGCTTGAGGAAAAATAACCAACCTTATAACTGCCACCCTGAAGATAGAAATTGGACTTGTAGCTTCTCAGTTGGGTATCTTCTTTTTTCTTTTACATCTTTCTTTATATAAGATGATATAGAACACATTGTTATTGATAATTTTGCACTCCTGCAGCCCGTAAATACTGAAAAATCTTTTACTTTTTTCCTTTAGGTTTGCTAGAGATATGAATTAAGCTCTTGCTCAGGTAGGATAGGGAAAAGCTTAATTGCTTCTTAATAGCCCACCATAAGAGAAATATGCAGGGCTAGGCAATACCAGAATTTACAGTAAGTATATAGGTACACTAAGATGTTTAGCTACATGTTTCTAATACAGCAAGATGGTATGTGACAGTCTGTGGCATAACTCAGAAATGCTTTCAATCTTTTTAGAAGAATATAGAATTGTGTTTAAAGTTCAAGGGCAGAAGAATGATCTTGACCTGCTTGGGGGTCATATATACAAAGAGCTCATTTTATGTGAATGTGATGGGTTTTTGTTTATTACAGCACTAAAGTCTTCAGCTAACTGTAGCATTAGTTGTTGCAAATGTTCCTCTTCCTGTATTAATGCAATCAGAGAGCTTTTCCTAAACTTTTTTTTTAACTTCATTACTATGTAAGCATAATTCAAAAATGCCTCAGAAAGCTGAGAACAAGAACAATGTGGTTCACACAATGTAGATTTTACATATGCACTTGCTACTGAGACTGATTTCCAGATACGGGAACATGTGTTACAGATATAAATGAAACACATATAAAAAAGGTGTTCTTCAGTTAAAAACAAGCTCTGCCTGTCAGGATGATGAGTGTTCTAGGATTCTGAGTCAATTATAAACTACTCTCTCTCATATATAGAAGAAAAACCCATACTGCATGTTTCAATTTTCCCTCTAACAGCAATTTATAAAGTTTTGTTAATTGGTTGTTGATTGTAGATAGGCAGGCACAATAAAACACTTACATGACAGTTCATAAAAAAGAAGGACCTCTGAATCCAAATCCATGTCCTACTCTGTGTGTTAGATTTGTGTATTTTTTTCTGTTGGTAATTTTTTTCCCAGTTACATCTAAAGACTTGAATCCTACAGCTGCTCCTTCCATAGAATTTCTGCTGCAAGACCTGTCAGATCCAAGGCTTATATGTTGTTACTAATCCTCACTTACCACCTTCTAAATCATAAAACTGCTGTGTTAAGCTTTGGGCTCAGGGCATGTTTCTGTTCAGTAGTCACATGAAAATAGTAGCTTTGGTGTCTACTCTGGAAGACTGGTCTGCGTGTATTTTACCATTAGCTTTACCATTACCAATATCTGATCTGTTCATTTAATGCCCTTACTGCTGCTCAGTCACATTGGAGCACAACAGTAAAATGCTCTTCTGCGTTTGTTAGACCAAGAATATCAAGCTGTTTACCTCCATTAAGGAGGACACTAGTGCAGATACTCTATTGCTTTCTGAGATCTCAACAGGTAAGTTTTTGCGGATTAAACAGATACTATGCAGAATTGACTCGGTCTTGTTACATATGCTTTACCATCACTGACCCTAACATTTTTTTAAGATGTCCATTTCTATTTTTACAATTGTCTTAGGAGTGTTATCTGTAGCCTCCTGTTCAAATTCTACTTTCAGTTATTGTTTTCTTCTGATCCCAGATTGCCTTTTGCATTTCTTAAATACCATCTTTTGCCATGCTGTCTCAAAGATGACAGGGGATTGCAGTGTGCTGCTAATCATTTGCTAAGTTTCACCATGGAAATGTCTGCCTTTTAGTGCTAAATAAAACCAGGAATTTAAACTAATATAGCAGCTTAAATTTATGATGAAAAGCTTCTGGCTGAAATATTTCTTATAAACGCGTGTGTTGTGATAGTGATTATATGATGAAGCTATGCCAAAGAACAACCTTCATTTACTCTGTTGTAAACTACAGACAATTAACTTTGTATCTCTGACCTCTGATTTAAATGATCCTTCATCTGGATGATTTCTACCCATGTTGCTTCAGGCAGCAGATTAAATTCATGGTTCTAGAAAAGATGATGGCTATTACTACACAGCATATCCTGATCTCAGAGGATTTTGGGGAAGTTAGAAAGTACTGAGATGGATTAAGGTATACACAGGCTTCTGGAGGAAAGAACCATTTTTTTTTTCTTGATGATTATTACTTCCACAGGAATTTGGCTGCTACCTTTTCATAATTACTTCTTTTTTTTTAATTTTTCAGCCAATTCTGGTTCCTTGCAAGGCCCACAGACTCCACAGTCCACTGGTAGTAATTCCATGACAGAAGTGCCAGGTGATTTGAAGCCCCCAACACCAGCATCCACACCTCATGGACAGATGACACCTATGCAGGGTGGCAGGTGTGTAAAGGGCTTTGCTTCATTTTTTATTGCTCTAGTTCTACAGCAGTTGAATCCAGTCTTTCCTAGCTGCTTCAGCACTTGTATGATTTTGTGGTAAACCAGTCAGAGCCTGAAAAGTGGCAGAAAACTATTTATTTTTGGAGGAGAGAGAGAGAAAGGGAGGAAGGAGTAGAGAGTGGTCCATTAGCTTTCTAAACACCAGAGAAGAATCAGACAAGCACCAGTGCAAAGAGGTGCATGTGAATATGTCAGTAGAGGGGAGGAAGGTGGAACCCAACTTAGAACCACCACCTTCCTTTCCTCGCTTATCTTGTACACCTCTGGTCAACAGATCCAGTCATGCTCAGGAAGGAGAAATGTGTGATTTAAAGGTGTTACTTGAATTCAAATCATGAAAAGCATATACAATAACAGTGGTTGAGATAGCAGAGGGTTCAACTGCATGGACCAAGAGATCCCTTTCAGTTCTGTGCTCTGTAAGTCTCACAGACTGGCTTAATCTGAAGTGAAGCTGTCACACCTTTCATTAAGGAGCCTTAGTCCACTGAAGTCTAACAAAACAGTTCTTTATAACTTCAGCAGGAACACGACTGAGCTCTGAACTGTGTACAGAGCCACTCCAAACTCAATTTACCTATGTTCTTTTTTTCTGCATCTGTAATGCTGCAGAAAAGATAGCAAGAACCTTTCTTAATCATCTTCAATTCAGATTGAGTTTCCTAGGTAAAAAAAGAACAAAACAGCTTAGTGAAATTTCAGGAAGGTTTAGACTTTTATATGAGTAATAGGAATGCACAAACAATAGAATTAGACGAAAAACCCCGATCTCTAAGGTAAGTAGACAGAGAAGCTTGGGGAAAAAGTGGGTAGATTCTTTTAAATGATTGTCCATTGTGAAAATCTTGCATCTTCCTTGGATGTATCTTGCACTGATCACTGCCACAGCATGGTGAGCTAGCTGTATTGTAGTCTAGGCTGTTCTCACAGTTCTTATGAATACAGGATGATGTTAATGTTTCTTTTTTCCTAATCTGCTAGAAACAGCGCAGTCAGTGTGCATGATCCCTTTTCTGATGTAAGTGATTCAGCGTTCCCAAAGCGAAACTCCATGACGCCAAATGCACCATACCAGCAGGGAATAAACATGCCAGATATGATGGGAAGGATGCCATATGAGCCGAATAAAGATCCTTTCGGTGGAATGAGAAAAGGTATTTTCATTGTGGGAGCTTACCCTGTGTCTTAGGTAATGAAGATGTTGTAGTCAGAATGAGCTTTTTCACTTTGATGATTTTGCCATTGCTATCCTTGTAGCAAAAAGAGAGGTGCAGTGCAGTTGAGTTTCTGGTCTGGTCATATTTTCCCCGCTCAGAGTCATGCCCATTATTTTGGAATTAACAGAATCCTAAAAATGCTTGTAGGAATACATTTTGGGAAATGGCATAAATCATAGGGTTAGATTTTATTTTTCTTGAGGTTGGTTAGCTACTCTGCAAATCAAGTGCTGGACTTCACTGTTAGAATGTGAAGTGGTGAAGCAACGTGTCTGGTTGTAGTAAGACTTATCTGAGAATTCACTGTGTGAAACTGAGCAAGCCTCCTAATGCTCTCTGTCTCAGTTTACATATTTTACATATTTTTCAGAATAGTAAAGCTAATTTTTTTTTTTTACTTGGGCAGTCCCTGACAAAAGGTGATAAACAGACTCAAAGTTTGTTTATTTTTAGAAAGCAAAATTTAAAATTAATGTCAAAACTGACTCTGGTCCTTTTGGGTACTTAACCTACAGCTGGTTTTGCAGATATTGTAAAAAGATCTTAAAATGAATCAATCTTGGGTGCCTCAGATACAGGAAAGTAAGAGGAAAGAATACAGGCAGGGCTCACAATGGCTGTAAAGAGAAGAGCAGGTGGAGGAGATGAAGTGTAAACTAAAACAGAGCAAAAGGGAGACATAGCAAGAAGAGACTCTGAAACTGAGGAAAGAGAGAGATATGATGACATGGGGAAATGCTTTAAAAGAGGTAGTTAATTTGATGTGATTTTTTTAAAAAGCCTTTCCTTTAAATCCTTTTGCCTGGACTGTAGACACTAACATATAACAGAGTTGAAGGAAGGGAAAACTCTCTCTGCTTTAGATTCACTTTAGGTTTTATATCCATATAGGATTAAGTGGGTGTACTGTACTTTGTCATACATTTCACTTCATCCTGTCAAAACAGAAATATCTCTGTTCAGTATCTACTATGAGGGACTAGAGTCTCTCCTATGTGCTTGGTGATTTATATCTGATACTCGTGCCTTTTCTTGGACCCATAGAATATGCCCATCCTACTTGAGAAGCTACATTAGGATACAATATCCTTTCCATAAGAACATTATTGTATATGTGTGTATGAGGGTTTTATGGGGGAAAATACAAGCTTGATTCTGACAGCTTTGTAGTTCAAACTAGCAGATTTGCTTTCATCTGTTTTGTAAGGCTTATGTTTGTGTTCATTTTTAGCATTGTTTTCAGTGAAAAGAACAAGAGTAAGTTCATCTTCAGCTGTGAAGACCAGAGGGAAGCAGCTGCCTGGTGCCTGATAGCTCAGTTCCATAGGAGGAGACTTCTTTCCTCACTTGCAGCTCCATAATATTATACCCATCATCCTGGTAGTGGTGGTGCTTCATGTGTTCCCATTAGACCCCAGAGAGCTTGTTAGACTAATTCTCCTTGGCAGTGTTAGGGATCTGAACATTCTCCTAAAATACTTCATTGAAAAGAAAGTGATCTTCAAACACCCAGATTAATAAATGTAATTTCACTGACTGTTGCAGTGCCTGGAAGCAATGAGCCTTTCATGACCCCTGGACAAATGCCTAACAGTGGAATACAAGATATGTATAACCAGAGTCCATCTGGAGCCATGTCCAACATGAGCATGAGCCAGCGACAGCAGTTCTCTTACGGAAGTGGCTATGACAGGAGGTGAGTCAATCTTCAGGAAAAAGCAAAGCCCATTAGTGAAAATGATCCTCTCTCTTCCTTTTTCATTTTCCCATTCCACCTTGCAGAGAACATAGCAGCCTACATTTCCTACAGCATCTTACTAAATCACTGGGAATCAAACCACTGGTAATGACTGAGTCTGGCTGTTCACAGAAATTAATAAGGAGGAATTGTCACACCTTAAAAGTCACTCCAGCTGTGGCAGATCAGCTCTTGGGTGTCTTTGACAGCTGCCTTCAGCTCGCAGCTGGGCTGGGCTGTGATAGCATAAAGTAGCACTTGAGTTGGTCTCCTGGCCGTGTTTTCACCTAAACAGTTGCTGGTTGGCTTTTAATGAAAAACAAAATGCACAGTCTAAATGTGTCTGATTTGTGATCTGTGAGTGAATTGCCTTTGGAGAGTCTGGAGTCTGTTGTCAGAGCTGTAGCAGCATCAGTCTTGCAGTATGTCCAACAGGATTATCTTAAGTTTGTCCTTCAGTGAAAAACATGAAATAAATTTGGTCCTCTTTTGTTTATCTGGGGAAAGGCTTTGGAAAAAAAATGGTAAAATCGCTGATGTCTAAGCATTGGTAGAGGAAGCAGAATGTTCTGGGAATGTTTGGATTATATTAAGTACTCTGGCAGGTTTTGCTGCTCTGGCCATATTCCTGCTTTTACTTTCATTAGGCCGTGTACTTAGCTTCTCTTTTTGTTTCCTGATGGTAGGCAGAGTGGTGCAGTGTGGGTCTTTAAAGTGTAAGGGCAAAGTAGTTTTCAGTCAGTAGTTTTAAGTACTAGATGTGTCAAGTAAAACAAATATAATCATGCTGTTCAATAGGTCACATTGCTGGGGAGTTGGTGACAGTAAGGGCTCCAGTGGAAGATGCTAAGTCAAGAGAATGTTTTCTCTAAGGGGCGTGATTTATTTTATTTTGTTGACAGTTTTGGAAAATAAGTACTTTTTACAGAATGAGGTTTCCTTTGTCATTTTTTAGGTCGGATCATGGGCTGGGTCCTGAAGGCAGTATTATACCACCTGGTCAAAGCAACATGGTGCCTTCAAACAGTGACCCAAGCATGTACTCTCCTAATTGTTACCCTGGCCAGCAAAGGTGAACTCTGATTTCTCTGTCTGTAATACCCACAGTAACCAGCTAACAAGCCTCTGTGAGAGCACGTAGGCAGAGCATGTGGCCTCTTGGTGTGTTACTTCTGTTTTGCTTTCTTCTTTAGGCTTTTACCGTTGGTTCAGTTTCTTGCAGGGGAGCAGAGGCTTGTGTGAGTCAGTTGACTTTCTGTAGTAGTAGAATCAGAGATGTTAGAAAAGCAGTGTACATCCTACCTGGTGTGTCTGCTGCTCAGCACAGGACTAGAACATGGTTTACAGGCCCAAGTTCTCCAGAGCAGCATTAAATGATACCCCTTCTGAAGCTTCCACAATTTTGCCTGGCTTGTGGTTATCCTGTGGCTAACAAACTGAACATTTAGAAAATCTTCCCTTATGTATAACATATGTGTACCTTTGCTGAATTTTATCTTACTGCATGTACTCTTGGACAGCTACAGAGAACTCCCCTCATTTACATTGTTTTTTTAACTGGCATTGGATAATTTCCCTCCATCCACGTCATAATTTTAGGAGATACTGAATTGCTATTTCTCTCTGTCTGGTCATCTCTTTTAAAAAAAATTAGTTTTCTATGCTTTTGGAAAAATGAGGTCCCATTAGTTCTTTCAACATGTCAGGTTCCCCAGTTCTCTCTTTCTGTCACTCTCCCTGATAAATTACTTCCATAATTATCCTCTAATTGTTGGTGTGTTCTCACTGGTAGTGTGCAGAGAGGAATTACTGACATACTAGCCTGCAATACAGTGTTATTTATCAAACTTAATGCTTTCCAAGTACTTGATTTCAGCAACGTAAATTTCATTCAGATGTGCTAAAAATATTGCACTGTTGTGCTCCTCAGAGGTCTTAAAGGCCACAGGTAAGTTTCCAAGTGCAACACAACTTTGTCTCTTATTGTGAATGCTTCATTATGTAGCTTTAATTAAAAATTACATTAACATTACCAAAATTATGAGTACTGTTTTTACTCACTTTAAATTGATATATTCTTGAATAATCCAGAAAGTAGCTTGCTACTAGGCTGGCATTCTAAAACACAAGAATTTTTACCTGCAACCTATGAACTGTACACCAGATACTTACCCACCAAGGATGGGCTCCCCATGTCTGCAGCTGCCTTTCTTATGTCTTTGCTGACCATACCCTCTTCCCATTCCTGACTGCTCCCTCTAAATCTCTCTGTTGTATCTTCACTGCTCCTCCTTTCTTTTATCTACTTTACCTCCTTGCTTCCACAACCAGCTCCAGCAGAGCTTACTGCCTCAGGCTCAGCACCATACCAGACTGTACCTTCACCTTGTTTCCAGATGGCAGATACCTTCAAGGAGCAAGATTTTCAGAGGACTTTACTTTCCTGGTGGCTTGAAAACTCCAGCAGCTCTAAGTATTGATTTGAATGCTTTATTTTAGGCATGAACCATATGGGCAGCAGTATCCAGGACAAGGACCTCCCTCAGGACAGCCACCATATGGAGGACATCAACCTGGAATGTATCCACAGCAGCAGGTAGAAAAGGGGAAAACGGCTATGTTCATAACATTTGTTTTAAAAAAATTCACCCCAGGATTCTGTATACATTGAAAATTTTGTTTATACAGTGTATGTCTTTTGGCACAGAGGAGCACTGTAATTCTGGTCAAAGTCACAGCCTGCATGGATAAGCAATAGTATGTGCAGCTGTAGGAAAATGTGCTCATTACGCTGAAAGAATGTAAATTCTAACACATGTTCTGTGGCTTTGGAAGTGCATCAAGTGATTGTCCCAAGTTAATAACCAGCAGACTGGGAAAGTATAAAGCATAGGCAAGTGAAGTGACAAATAGAAGTGAAGCAATAAGTGAAGGAACAAATAGAAAAGCAGCTTGGATGGCAGGTTCAAGGGCCTTAATGTCATGCAGCCAAGTGAACCCAACAGAGAACTGCAACAAAGTAAAATGAGCAGCACTCTCCATTATTTTCAGTGCTGTGGTGGGTCATATGAGATACCTGTCTTTAATATAGATCAGAGGGCATATTCCCACATGATGTTTCTAGTAATAAAATGGTAAAAATATGTAAGAGAGAATGTTACTGGTGTTAAAAATAGTTTAAACATTTGTAGATTGCAGTCTCCACAAGTCTTACAACTCAAAAATACAAATTATATTAATTAATAAGATTTTTTTGTTACATGCATGATTATTACCTTGTGAGCAAAATCCCACCTTAGAAGTCAACAGCAAAACTCCACTGACTTCAACAGGATCAGTTTCATTCTGCGTGTTATTAATTCAGTTCTAGTCATACAATACTTGAAGTTGGCTTCCAGAATAGAAAGCATTTCCTTAGTATAAAAAACTGAAATGTAAACTAGTTTTGAGTCAATTTCAGATAGTTCTTTTCAGTTTGGGATAGAGTTTTACTAGGAAATTGGGGTCAGGGGTTGGGAGTGCTGTGGGGAGAAACCAAAAGAGATCTTAGATTGCACTGTACTAAAAACATACATAAATTTAAATTTCAGAATTTCTTGCTTATCTCTTTGGTTCATATCATCTCAAAAATGCCATAATCGAAAAACTGCTTTGTTGTTTTTTATGACGAGCATATGCTAGCAGTCTAGGTGATTTAGTGGGGAAATTGCAAAGATATGTAACAGAACAGTTTGTGATAGTCCATGCTAACGTGTGCAAGGAATATATTAACTACATGTTCATTTAAGCAAGGAGACAGCAAGAACTGTAAAAATACATTTGGACCTGTCCTTAATGCTGTTTATATATTTTGTACAATGACTCTTGAATGCAGAATGCATTAATGCAGAAAAGCAGTGGAGAATAAAGGACTAGGGATCCTGACCAGCCTCAGCCTCTCTCTCCCATCCTCAGAGGATTCCACTTCTTCATTTAGCTAGAGATTCTGTTGCCAGTAGCTTATTTACAATTTCCTAAATCTTACTCTGTAGTGGTTCAGGAGTAATGTGAAAAAGGACCCTTTCAAAGCATTGTCTACAACCCGAAGGCTAGGGAATGACCTGCAAAGGAGGCGATTGAAGCATGAATTCCTGGGGCTAATGAAACACTTGGAGCCAGGTTTTCCAATTCCTGTATGAATGCTTACATCCCAAGAGCTATTACGCAGCAGGTGACCTGTGTTGGTGGCTTTTTGTCCTCTGTGAGGTCTCAGAATTCCACATCTCAGTGGAGAGAGAGACACACGTTGTGCAGTCTCAGTGTCCTGCTGAGCATGTCCCCAGGAGGGAGGAGCTCAGGCGCATCACTGTCCTCTGCACTGGGGACCATTGGGCACGTTGGCACTGCATGTGCCAGGGTGCTGGAGTGCTTTTAAAAAGGCACGTGCTTCATTCCCAAGTGTCTGCCCTAAGCACTGAGTCACTGTGGCAAAACAAACACGACCTTCTTGGGTGTGGCTGCTGCCAAGTCATTTCTTAATGTATAAATTGGCCCCAAGGGTGGAATTTAGTGCAGCAAGTAGTTCATGTAAGGCTGGAAATAGGTATTTCTCAGAGAATCAGAAAGCTCTATAGGAAGTTTATAAAAAAATACTTTCATACAATACAGTAGTTGTGGTTTTATGTGCACCAGTTGGAAGATGACTTTATGAATCCCAGAGCTGTTTTAACTTTCCCATATTGAATACAGAGAGAATTTTTATCTGATCTTAACTCTAGTACATTAGTATACATTGTACAATGCTACTGAGCTACTGAGTTTCCGGGGGAGCTGTAACTTTGAGTTTGCCATAGATCATATATTCAAAAATCACCCATTTAATTCACATTTTTTGCTTCAGAGCACTCATTGTGGTTTGAACTGTGGAACAAACTCCCACAGGAACTAAGGACCGCTGCAAACCTTACCACCTTCCCCTCAAAGAGCAACACGTCTTTTTTTCATTCTGCCATCTTAAACATAAATACATTCAAGCTTGTATGGTGTTTAAAAACCACTCAGCTCTCCCCGAGGTAAAACAGCTTACCTCACACAACGTTCCCCCTTTGAGAGGGTGACAAACAAAGAGGGAATAAACCATAGGTGGCAGCTGTTAGTTACATCACTTAATTCATTACAGAACGGCAGGGTAAGAACCTACATAAACTAGAGCAGAACGTTTGGATGTGACCATTTGCTGTAATAATCTCACAGTAAATTAAATGTGATTAGGATGATTTGGGAAGAGGACCATATTCCTGGGAATAACACAGAGTATCAAATGCAGCAGATTGTTTCTTCCTATTAATAAATTTACTGTCTGTAGCTTACGTCATATTGAAAGATTCGGTGTTTCAGACATGCATGCTTGCAGCATATCTGATTTTTTAAAAGATTTTTCTTCTTAGTAGACTAAGCGTAAAAAAGAAGTGAAAATATTTTAGTTGGTGAGGACTGTTGCCTTTTCATGCATGTCTGAAATGACCAGTGGAATTTAGTCTGACAGATGGGGAAGGAAAGGGAAAGGGAAAAAAATAGAGCAAGCATAAGAAAATTTAGCCCAAGGATAAGCTTCATTTTAGTGTTCAGTTATAAGCACAGCAGAACAGAGACCTAAAAATAAAAAACTGGATCAAGCCTAACAGCACTGTATGCCTGACTCTGGAGTCGGCACAATCCCTCTAGAACTAAGAGCCTTCAGCTTTTTGAATGAGCTTTCATCCAGTATATCTGTATTGTGTGTGGAGTAAAAGTGACACATCTTTCTAAAATTTTCTTTCAGAACTACAAGAGACACATGGATGGCATGTATGGGCCTCCAGCCAAACGCCACGAAGGGGATATGTATAACATGCAGTATGGCAACCAGCAGCAGGAAATGTATAACCAGTACAGCAACGCTTACACAGGGCCTGACAGGAGGCCCATGCAGGGACAGTACCCATATCCATATAACAGGGAGAGGATGCAGGGCCCAGGACAAATGCAGCAGCATGGAATACCTCCCCAGATGATTGGTGGCCCCATGCAGTCATCATCCTCCAGTGAAGGTCCTCAGCAGAACATGTGGCCAACACGAAATGATATGCCTTACCCTTACCAGAACAGGCAAGGTCCAGGAGGGCCTGCACAGGCCCCTCCATATCCAGGGATGAATCGCACTGATGATATGATGGTACCTGACCAGAGGATAAATCACGAGAGTCAGTGGCCTTCTCATGTCAACCAACGGCAGCCTTCTTATATGTCATCCTCAGCCTCCATGCAGCCTATCACTAGACCTCCTCAGTCATCCTACCAGACACCACCCTCTATGCCAAACCACATCTCCAGAGCTCCAAGTCCAGCGTCCTTCCAGCGCTCTTTGGAAAACCGTATGTCTCCAAGCAAGTCTCCTTTCCTACCCTCCATGAAGATGCAAAAGGTTATACCCACAGTTCCAGTGTCACAGGTCACAGGACCTCCACCCCAACCACCACCAATTAGGCGAGAGATAACCTTCCCCCCAGGCTCTGTAGAAGCATCCCAACCAGTCTTAAAACCAAGACGAAAGATTACCTCAAAAGATATTGGTAAGCATCAAAAATATATATTTATGTATATATAAATTGTGAGGAAAGGGGCTTTGATTCTGATTTTTTTTCACATTTTAAGACACTCTTGAGAAATAGTGAACTTCAGTAACTACAATGTGATTGTCTTCAATAAAAATGTGATAACGTGCATCAGTGAGGATGATAGGTAAAACTCATCCTAGACAATCTACATGAAATGAAAGCAATATTGTATATGGAGACTTGAGGTCTTCACAAATGCATTAAAAATGAAGTTTGCCTCAGATTTCAAAATGAGATGTGTTGAAAGGTCCTTCAGAATGTCTGTTAAATCACCAGTACAGCAGTTAGCTTAGCAAAGCTTTGCATGTTTTTGTTCCGTGGAAGCTCATGCTGTTCTGCTGTGTAGTTGCAGTCTCTGCTTTCCTTGAATGGTCCATTTAATAATTTCATGGTATTTGTCCTGTTTGTTTCTCCCCCACTTCTTAAAAAGATCCCCAAGTATTTTCTTAACCTAAATTTTGGTTACATTTCATCCATTCAAGTTCTCATACTTCAGATTTCCATATACCTGACAGAGTATTCTGCCTTTGTTTACTGATGAATTGGGTTAGTCAAGTTCTTTAAGCTTGTACGGTTATTTCAGGTTCAGCAGTGTCAGGAAGAATGGCCCTTCTAGGATATTCTCCAGCACTAAAGGCTTAGCAGCAGTTACAGAAAACTGAATAGAACTAAGCAGTGAAAATAGGGTCTTAAGCAGTAACCATTTAATTTAAATTTGCATCCTCAGTATATCACAGTTTACTCTTCTAGAACTCATTAACAGTCTCCAAGATGCACTAATACTGTTTTACTTCTCCCTCTTTCTTTCTCCAGTAACTCCTGAGGCCTGGAGAGTGATGATGTCTCTTAAATCTGGTCTTTTGGCTGAAAGTACCTGGGCGCTAGACACTATTAATATTCTTCTGTATGATGACAGCACTGTTGCTACTTTCAACCTCTCTCAGGTAGGTGGGAAAGCATTACACTTCTCAACATTCCAGGGAAAGAAAAGTGAAATAAGACACCTACAAAAATGCTGCTGGCTTTTCCAACTTATTCTAATTAACATACATTTTAATATTGAAAACCTTGCACTTCTTTTTGATTGGTAACAGTGAGTAACAAGAGACAGATATATGTCACATAGAGGAAATAAAGAAGCCTGACACAAGGATGTTTCTTGTAGAAAGGAGCATGTAGGAATATAAGAATTTTAGCACTGCCAAAAGACTAATGTGTAAATTCACAGAGATGATAGTACAGTTCTTCAAAACAGCAGTATGTTAGTTAACTTTCTTATTCTGTGTTTCTTTAAAGACTTTGCAAGACTATATTAAACTTTTTTGGTGACAACTTGTCCTGTTCCATACTTCCATGTGAGACTGAGATTTTATTTAATTGCTTATTTTCTGTTTGGTTTCTTCTTCCAGTGAATTAAGTTTTCACAGGAATACCAAATTGACAATTTAAGGGCTAAAATCCACTGTTTATCCATAGGAAGCAAGCAACACAGGATTTAACAGTGTGTGCTTTTGTCTTACTGCCTCACAGCATTTTTCAGCTCTGCTCTAATCATTTGCCTGTTAGGTGGTAGTAATAGATGGCATGCTGATAATTCACATCATCTAAAATTTGTACAAATTAAATATTTAGTTTCTCTTCTCCATTCATTCCTTGGTTACTAATAGTGTAACTCATCATTTTTTAAATATAATGACTTTTTTTTTTAAATACAGACACAAATGGTACATTACATCCCACCTGACTTTAGAACTAGGGATATCTATAGCAAGATTTATCTCACCCAGAAGAAGAGATCTAAAATAGGTCAGATGAATCATACCCTAGAAATGGCCTGTAAAAGACCATTGATTATAAAAGGAATCAAGACAATTAGGTAAGGTGTGTGACTAGTGTGGGTGTTTGAAGTTAAATGAGGTGAATCTCCTTTGAATTCTGTCAGAAATTGTGTTAATGCAAGTTGGACAGAATACCAGACATATTGTAAATACATATATTCTTTTGTTATGTTTGCTTTGGACTCTGTTTCCAAAGGCAGGCAGGACCATATGATGCCTGGTAACTCCTGTGGGTCTGATAAGCATCAGTTTGTTCTTCGTTCTTTGAGAAGGTGGCAATCATAAGAGAATATAGAATGGACAAAAGGCTACATTTTACTAAAAACCCATTAGCCCACAATTTAAAAAAAAACAAACCACATTAAAAGCCAGACAATTGGGCTGAATGCATCATAACAACAAAGAATTTTTAATAATAAAGCCACTAAGTATAAATTAATACCAAGTCCAACTACTGCCTTTCCATAAGAAAGTGATTACAAGTTAATTAAGAAGATTAAACCTAAATGAAGACTGTTTCTGAAGGGTGACTTACACCACCAGGCTCCAATAACAATTTTTAACTACTGCCAGACAAAAAATGGATCTATTCCAATAGAGATTAGATATTGATCTAGGCTATCAGTACCTGGACCCTGAACTGCAGTTCCTACATGACAGTTGGTTTTAGAGACAAAGGAGGAAAGGAAGAATTGCAAACTTTAGATATCTAATAGAAGTACAAATCAGAAAAAATAGCCGAGTTAGGAACTTCAGTACTCTGTACAAAAAATGAAGAGTAATAGGCACTTCCAAGGGGACAGAACAGCTAAGCCAGATGTCTGCTATGGCTTAAAGGAGACATTAATAAAGTTCTGTACCTTTCATGGCTGCTACAGCTGAAGCAAACGGAGCCGTGATAGTTTGACATTATATACTGTTTGGACAGACTCTAGAAGAATTTATTTTTATTAACTTCTGCCATGCAGGACCTAGCCACAAGTCCACAGCAGGATGAGAGAAATACTCACACATGTATGCATCAGTGTTCCTAATAAATTTTCATGCAGACAAAAGTATTTATCTGATTTTTATGTTCTTTCTTTCTTCTTCCCTCAGTTGTCTGGATTTCTTGAGCTTTTAGTAGAATATTTTAGAAAATGCCTGATTGACATTTTTGGAATCCTTATGGAATATGAAGTGGGAGATCCAGGCCACAAAGCACTTGATCACAAAGCAGCCAAGAAAGATGATAGTCAGTCCTTGGCAGAGGATACTGGAAAAGATGAGAATGACGAATGTATTGACTATTTTGATGAAGATGAGGAGGAGGGGGAGGATGAAAAGGTAGAAGGAGAAGAAAAAAGCATTGTTTTTTCCACTCCTGGTGCCATTGCTGATCCAAGTGAGAGGCCAAAACAAGCCAGTAAATTTGACAAGCTGCCAATAAAGATTGTAAAGAAAAATAATCTATTTGTTGTTGACCGATCTGACAAACTTGGGCGCGTTCAGGAATTTGATAGTGGACTTCTCCACTGGCAGCTTGGTGGTGGTGACACAACTGAGCATATCCAGACTCACTTTGAAAGCAAGATGGAGATTCCACCACGCAGGAAAGCCCCTCCTCCCTTGAACTCTCCAAGCAAAAAGAAGGACCTCGAGGGGAAAGGTGAATCTGAGGAGCAACAAGAAAAGAGTATAACAGCAACCATTGATGATGTCCTCTCAGCCCGGCCAGGAGCACTACCTGAAGACTCAAATTCTGGTTCCCAAACAGAGAGCAGTAAATTTCCCTTCGGGATCCATCAAGCCAAAAGCCACCGGAATATTAAACTGCTAGAGGATGAGCCAAGGAGCCGGGATGAGACTCCTCTATGCACCATAACTCACTGGCAAGACTCCTTGGCCAAACGCTGCATCTGTGTGTCAAATATCGTCCGTAGCTTGTCTTTTGTGCCTGGCAATGACACCGAAATGTCCAAACATCCAGGCTTGGTGCTGATCCTGGGAAAGTTGATCCTTCTTCACCATGAGCATCCAGAAAGAAAGCGAGCGCCGCAGACCTACGAGAAAGAGGAAGAGGAGGACAAAGGGGTGGCCTGCAGCAAGGATGAGTGGTGGTGGGACTGCCTCGAGGTCTTGAGGGATAATACATTGGTCACATTAGCCAACATTTCTGGGCAGCTAGACTTGTCTGCTTACACAGAAAGCATCTGTTTGCCAATTTTGGATGGCTTGCTGCACTGGATGGTGTGCCCGTCTGCAGAGGCACAGGATCCTTTTCCAACCGTGGGGCCCAACTCAGTTCTTTCGCCTCAGAGACTTGTGCTGGAGACCCTGTGTAAGCTCAGTATCCAGGACAATAATGTGGACCTTATCTTGGCCACCCCCCCATTCAGCCGTCAGGAGAAACTCTACGCTACTTTAGTTAGGTACGTTGGGGACCGCAAAAACCCGGTCTGCCGAGAAATGTCCATGGCGCTCCTATCGAACCTTGCCCAGGGGGACACATTAGCAGCAAGGGCAATAGCTGTGCAGAAGGGAAGCATTGGAAACTTGATAAGCTTCCTGGAGGATGGGGTCACTATGGCCCAGTACCAGCAGAGCCAGCATAACCTCATGCACATGCAGCCTCCGCCTCTGGAGCCGCCTAGCGTAGACATGATGTGCAGGGCAGCCAAGGCCTTGCTGGCCATGGCGAGAGTGGACGAGAACCGCTCCGAGTTCCTTTTGCACGAGGGTCGTTTGCTGGATATCTCAATATCTGCTGTCCTGAACTCTCTGGTTGCATCTGTCATCTGTGATGTACTTTTTCAGATTGGGCAGTTATGACATAAGTGAGAAGCCAAGCATGTGTGAGTGGAGATTAGAGGGTCACATATAACTGGCTGTTTTCTGTTCTTGTTTATCCAATGTAGGAAGAAGGAAAAAAAAAGAATCTTTGCTCCTCTGCCCCATTCACTATTTACCAATTGGGAATTAAAGAAATTATTAATTTGAACAGTTATGAAATTAATATTTGCTGTCTATGTGTATAAGTACATCTTTTTATTTTATTTTTTTTAACCAAAGTTGCTGTCTAGTACATTCAAAGGTCACACTTTTTTTTTTCCATAGATTATCCTTTTCAATGTTCTTTTCCATGTTTGTATTGCATATTTTTTGGGAAGCGAACTAGTGACTTTTTAAAAAAAAATGTTATGGCAAACCATTGTATGATGGAAAAAAAATCTCACCACTTTGAAACAAAAAGGTGAAAAATAACCAACATACCAAGTTCCTGTGTGTTTTATTTTTTCAGATAAGGAAAAAATAAAAAAAAACTTGTATACCATCACCCAAAGCTCTGTGCAATAGAAGATTCTAGTGATGTAGGTATAGGGGATCAAGGAGGGTGTCAGTCAGTAGTCAAAATCCAAAACAATACTGATTTCTCCTCAGGAGAAATGGTTACATTAGGCTAGGAGCAAAACAAAACAAAATAAGTCAAGTTAAAAGATTTTTAAACAAAACCTGAAGTTAAACATCAATTGCTTCCTCACCAGAACTGTCTTGTCTACATCTTTTTTTTTTTTGACCTTCCACAATGACAGTTCTTCACAATTCCTTTAATCATTTTTTAAAATATTTTTTTATTGCCTAAGGGCCGTGATGTATATAGAAGTTGTACATGAAACATACCCTCATTTTTTTTTTTTTTTAGTACAAAGTTTTTAGTTTCTTTTTCATGATGTGGTATCTACAAAGTGATAGTAGAATTTTTTTTTTCTTTCATTTGGGCCATATCTCCAAAAAATAATAAAAAAAAAAAAGAAAAAAGAAAAAACCCAACACAGAAAACCAACAACTGAGGGTAATGTACAAGTTTCTGTATGTATAAAGTCATGCTCTATTTCGGGAGAGCAGCCGATCACAATTTGCTTTATAAATCAAGGTGTGGAAATGGTTACGTATGGATTGATTTAAGAAAATGGTTACCAGTCTACAGACAAAAAATATATACAGGAAAAAAAAAAAAGGAAGAAACACAACTTCAAAGATTTTTCAGTGACAAGAATCTGCATTTGTATTTCAAGATAATGTAGTTAAAAAAGAAAAAACTTGATGTAAATTCCTCCTTTTCCTCTGGCTTAATGAATTTCATTTATTCAGTATAAAATCTTTATATGTTCCACATGTTAAGAATAAATGTACATTAAATCTTGTTAAGCACTGTGATGGGTGTTCTTGAATAGTGTTCTAGTTACAGTGTGGGATATCAGAAAGCAAACTAATTACAAGAAAGAGCAATAATGATTATTCTCTTTCCCCTACTTTATTATTATGACCTTCAAAAATATTATGCTACTGTATTGCAGCAACTTGCTCTCCTTTTAGAAAAGCCTTTTCGCATCTCAGAGAGGTGTTTTTAATTATTATATATAAAACCACAAAGCCTCAAAGGGGAAGACATGGCTGACAAGTGACAGTTCTGACTATGCAGGTACCCAGTCTCCGTGCTGTGTTTGGGGGACTGAAGCGGATGTTAGAAAAAGTGACAAAAGATTTTGTTAAAGCAATAACCAACTCGAAGAAATCGATCTGTATTCACTACCTGTAATTCTCTCTGTTGGTTCAAGGTGCAAATACCCCAGTGATGTGGGTATTTAGAATAAACACCCACCCACTTCTCGATACTGTATGTGTCATTGCATACTTACGTGGCCTCTCATGCTGGGAGTTCCCTGTTAAAGTGGATCAGGCTTTAATAGAGCAAATCCATCGTTATAATTGGTGGGAGATGGCCATTTCCCTTTCAGGAACTATCTGGTTTCAGATACATCCACTCTCACCTGGTGATACCTTGTTGCTGAATATTGTTCAAGCACTAATTTTTGCTATTTTATCTTGGATCATTGACTTTGTTAGTGTGATCATAAAAAGCTAATAATAATCAATTTCCCTGGAATTGCCACATAATTACACTGTTAGTGGATATCCTCCTCCCCTCTCCAATAACAATACGGAGGTACTTGAAAATTACAATCCCCTTTGGCATACTGCCCATTTTGTTCATACAGATTGCTATAACATTAATATATGTAAGAGAATTTCAGAGACAGGTAAAGTACATACAATTATAAGCCAAGTTTGAAACGTGCCTCCCTAGTGTCACGAGAAGTAATTTCTCCTTCTAGCTTCTCTTACTCAGTAATCTCCCTACTCCTACATCATCTGCTGCAGTGGTCTGTCTTCCTCTTGCATATCACTGCTTTTAGAAATGTCTGGTGAATTATAACCCACTTGCAACTCTTCATCACAGAAGGAGGCATATTTCAGGGATGATTTTTACAGCTTATTGCTGGGCAGGTGAAAGTAGAATGCCCCGCTAAACTTTTTCTTACTAATATTTTAATGCTTGATACCACCTCATGGATACAAGCAAGCTGTTAAATAAACCCTCTGCTGCGGGCTACGCACCCCTTTCTGATCAAGGACAACAAAGGATATCTATTCTCTTCCTTCTGCAGCTTTCAGTCCCAGAGTCCTCTGGGGAGCACTACACCTGTGGCAAAGCACTCTCAGCTGTCAAAGGCAGCACATTAATGCTCCTCAGGACTGCTCCAAGCCTGCTTAAACAACATGGGGGGGAAAAAACACCCAGCCAGCCACATAACGCCCATATGTATGTGACATTTCCTGCCACTTTTCCAGCTGGGCCAAGAACTAGCCAAGGAAACACAGTAGTGAAAGGGAAAGGTTTAACAGTATGGACTCTGCCTGAACATGATTTTATTCTGTTACAGTAAGAGTAAACAATCTAAATCACTGGTTAGTATTACCTCACATTTATCAGAAGAAAGGTGACACCTGATAAGAGCTCCAGTTCCCTCTCTTGTCTTCATATGATTTCATCTTTCCCACAATGTTCTCTTAAACCTTTGGAGACGACCTGCTCATGAGACTTGTGCACTTAGTATGTTCTGACTGAGTCCTGACCAAGCCTGAGCTGCTGTTGGTATTGTTCTTACAAGAGGCATTTTGGGTTTCAGTTTAGGAAGCAAATTCTACATTTTTATGCAGATGTGATCACTGTGATAAAGCTCAGAGTAGTACTAACAGGATGGACTATTTCAGTTACTTATATATATTATAAACCTGGTTCTTTGGCAGACCCAAGCAATTAATTACTTGCAGATTGAAAGAGCATCAGTGTATCTTTACTGACCTTTAGAATCACTTCAGGAATTATGCCTATCCCCTCTGACAGGAAAAAATAGTTTTGTTTCTTGTTAACATAACTTCCTACACTATTCTTTCAGAAAACCCACAAAACAAAAACCAACACATGAAAATATCCTGCTCAGAAACTCCATTTTTTCAACTACCCAAAATGAAAGACGGAAAAGAAAAATTCCTGTGTTCAAAAGCCTGTGCACTTTCTCTTCCATCTTCTTTTACAGTTTCACACTACAATCTGTGCCATCACCACCACAAGACCATTATCTTTTGGCATGGATAAATCTAGAAGAAAAATTTACTTAATTAGAGGAATACTGTAGGAAAAGCATATACATGTGTTACACATTAATGATTCCTACAGAACACTTCTACAGTGCAATGCAGGCTACACCTCTTATTTTACAAATAAAATGAAAATACCTCTTAGTAATAAAGAGGTGTAACTGAAAAAAAAAAAATTACCATCATCTCCACTGTTATCCCCCATAGAAAAGAGAGGATTTTAAGTATTCATATAGTGCAGGGGCTCAAGCCAACTTGAAACTGAACTGAGGCGGCACACAGTAAGTTCACCTTTCAAGAAGCTGTGAGTAGGTTCCTTACTTTGCAGACAGTAGTGGTGATGTACCTAAGAAATAATACACACCAAACACTAATAACACTACCACAGAAGTAAGTCTTTTTGGACTTTTAACTAAGAGCAGTCTGAAATTTTGAGTCTGAGTACTCCAGAGAAAGATGACTTTTATCACCGTTGACCCAGAATTATCAAATATGTGGAAACCATACTCACAGAAAAAAACACAAAGCCACAAAGCAGTCCCTGCTGCAAAAAGTTTATTTTCCAAGTCATGAACAAGTAACTGCAGGTGGAGAAAGAGGAGAAAATACAAACAAAAGCAGCAGTAAACTGAAAAGGCAGATACTACTCTTGTAGCAAAGTAGAATTTAGAGATCTAGAACATGGCCCCATGCTACTTTAATTTTCATCAGGATAATTTGTGAAATTTCAGGGTGCTCGCTACCTGTTTTCTCATGAAATGTTACAGTTCCCCATGGCAAATTTCTTTCCATCCATCCCTCACTAAGATTATTTTAAAGATTACTGAGCATGAAGAAAGGAGAGAGGAAAATGGAGGGTGAAAAAAAATTGGTGAAAAGGCATGGTCATTTGGAGAAAGGCAGAACACAAAGCTGAAAGAAAAGCTTCCTATGTCCCTTACTCTATTTTTATGTTTATGTCATTCCAAAGAAACAATTAAACCAAGCTAGGGGAATTTGGCATTTCATTGGTGGCTGGTATAAATACAATGGAAGTAAAAAAATATTTTTAGTGGGAGCATGGGAAGGAAAGTATGAGTCTCCAAGTGTAGACTGGTAAATTCAAGTTTTTCTTAATTGCATTTTCCTTTCAAATCCTCAAGACAGCAGGGATGGGGAAGGATTAATACTGTCTGCATTGTTTAAACCACCCTCAGTTGTTTATTTGTGCACTGTCAGAAATGGGTTTGCAAAGTCTGGCCATCCTTTCTGTGAGTGTCAGTAGCTGCAGATACAGGAGACAGCTGTTCTGGACTGCATATACAAATACAGCCTGTCACGTGCCTAAACTACTCATTTTGTACTTCTAATTACTAATTCTAGTACAAGCTAAAATGCATTTCATTGCAATGCTGTTGTACAGTATAAAAAAGTGTTTTTATAGGTTTATACTTGACATTTGTTTTAACTGGCATAAACTAATGAAGTAGCAAGATCTTCAACTGATGCCCTCAACAGAGCTACATCTTCCCCTGCATTTGTTAATTTACTTGTTCTGTCATTACTTAGTATATATTGCATTTTCATTAATTAAGCATCGTTATTTACATTGAAAGGGTGATGCAGTGGAATTGCCTAGCTAGCAGAGCAAACCCCTAATGATTTGGGCATCTCTACAATGTTTATTCAGGTCTGCAAAGAGTCTCCTGAAGGACAAACATTCTGACTTTTGCTCCACTAGAGCATTTTTAAAAGGCAAGTTGAAGTATTATCATGCCAGGAGAAAGATATGTTTACCTAACATGAAAAATACATGCTAGATAAAGCTTAAAGAACTCCATGTTGCAATTCTACTTTACATGTAGTAGTTTGCTTACCAGTTCTACATACGCATCTGCAACTGAGAAGAAGAAAAACAACTAAATCATGTTTTACAATCAAATTATAACACAAATTTGCAAAATCAACTATTAAACTTCTCTCCCTCTAAGAGAATTTGGAAAGAAGTAATGTTCCACTGGATATATCACCACCAGTGAATCTTACAGTGGACTCCTTCAAGAATATTATTTTTTTGTGTGTTAATACGAAAGATGAAGCTCTGTACATAGTGAAACACAAAAACTGATAAATACTGCAATTTAAGAATAAAGCTTCATCTGCAGAACTACCACTATGAATTGTATATGCAGTTAGGGAAGACAGAGTTGTAACAAGAAGTTACTTGTTACCAATATCCTAAGTCCACCTAAAAAATAAAAGTGTATTTCCACCCATTCTGTATAGTCATGCATGTTTCACTGGCATCTGTCTCACAGTGCAGGAGAAGTTGTTCTTCTCTTCTGTTCCTTTTTTTTCCTAATATTTACTCCCTAAACCTTTCATGTTGCTTCCCTTCCCCTATACATTAGTACCAAATAGAGTGTCCTGATTTTTGAAATAACTGAATAGCCTAGGGTTTGACTTTTATTGATACCTTCTAGTATACAGAGGGATTTCTTCATTGTGCTGAATTAAGTCACCAGTTCTTGAGACAGTAGTGTCTCCCAAAGGTTCTTATCCTGCAGGGAGAAGTGACTACAATGACTCCCAGCCTCAATAGTGCAGAGGTGGTCGAGATCTGCCAAGGACAGGTAAAGAAGATCAAACAGCCTCGAGTTACACATTTGACATCCTACACCTTCAAAAGATGGGCATGTTACTTAGAGTAAGCATAAATAACCAACCTTTCCTACTATAACTTCCTCAGCTTTTCTATTACATAGAGTCTTTTGAGTAAAGGGAGTTTACTTTAAATATCAATAAAGCTGCCTGTTCAAAAGTGCTTAGACGTATGACCAATGTACCCTATGAAAATAATATTATGGCCTCCATAACATCAGCTCATTTGGTACCTCAAGTGGCTCATGCATTTTTATCATCCTAGAACATTCCACAACATGTGTATCTTGTCTAGGAAAGCATGACTAGTATAGTATAAGAAAGAAAATAAAGCAGTATGTACAGATCATATCCATTAAACAGCTTCTTTTAAACAGATGACTTTTAATCTAATTTCATTAGCTTGTTTTATCTTCAGCTGGAGCTGTGTACATTCTTCTGGCTGTGGCCTTACCTGAGGAGGTTACCATTCTCTGCCTGCACCTCCCAGAAGTTATTGGCTCCCTGCAAACACAGCAGCTCTAGGATACTGTTTCTAACCTAGCCCAGGCTGGGTTAAGCACTTTAAGCATTCATGTGTTTGGTTTGCTCAGTTTTCCACCCAGAACATTTTGACAGCTGCTATGACCGTACACTCACAGAGTTATGCATCCATTATACTACAGACAGGGATCTGTTGCTGGCTCCAAGCTCTCCAGGAACCAGCAGATTTGATTTACCTCCCAGAGCATCCCAAAACACAGTGTAAGGGAGAACTAGCGTGCACTGGACCTTCAGCCTGATCTGACAATAAGTGGCACATTATCTTACAGGCAGAGGATGTAGTGCTGAAGTGATAAACTCATGCAGAAAGGGGACTACAAAATAAACTGATAAGTAATTATCCAAGGACATTTAAATGCTCTTGAATTCCTCTAATAGGCAGTCTAATCTGCACCTTTTGCTTAGTTTTTAATGTCTGGAGCTGCTATTTATGAAGTAATACATTCTACTACAAGAACACAAAAAAGGCTTCTATTTCCCTTCTGTCTTGTATAGGGGGGCAGCCAACAGGCAACCAATCCATCACAAAGGTGTTGCAGCACCCAAAGGCCATGGATATAGTTTTGGGCACCAGTGTCACCACTTAACAGGCATGAAAGGAAGCCGAAAGGAAGCCAATAAAGCCCTCATTTGTATGAATTTGACATTTCCATCAGCAGCGCTCATTTGCCTTGGAACAGAAAGTGGTTGTGGGAGAGAGGGTTGTTCCAACAATTTTTGTTTAAATTTTTACATATTTAGTAGTCAGTTTTACATATTTAGTAGTCATCAGGGACATGATGATATATGGAGGAAAAACCCAGAACTCCTCTCAGTCTGATACACTGAAACTCATTCTCTGTGGGACTGAGATCCTTTTGTCCCTGCAATGGACACAATGGTTTGGGTTGGAAGGAACCTTAAAGATAATCTAGTTCCAAGCCACTGCCATGGTCAGGGATAACTCCCACTAAACCAGGTTGCTCAAAGCCCCATCCAGCCTGACCTGGAGCCCTTCCAGTCATAGGGCACCCACAGCTTCTCTGGGCAACCTGTTCTAGTGCCTCACCACCCTCACAGTAAAGAACTTCTTCCTTTTATCCAATCTGAACCTGTTCTCTTTCAGCTGAAAGCCATTATTCGCCATCCTATCACCAAACACCCTCATAGAAGTCTCTCTCCAGCTCTCTTGCACCAGTCTCCAGTACCCTTTAGGTACTGGAAGGTTTCTGTAAGGTCTCCCCGGAGCTTTTTCTTCTCCAGGCTAAACAGCGCCAACTCTCTCCACAGGAGAGGTGCTCCAGCCCTCTGATCATCTTGGTGTCCCTCCCCTGAACTCGCTCCAGCAGGTCCATGCCTTTCCTGTGCTGGGAGCCACAGAGCCAGACGCAGTCTGCCAGGCCGAGTCTCACCAGGGAGCAGCGGGACAATCATTTCTCTCGACTTGCTGGCCCCTCTCCAGCCCTCCTCCTGCGCCACACCAGCCTCTCGTGTCCCGCTGCTTTCCCCCGCACACTCCCCCAGCCGGGCAGGAGCCGGCCCAGGCAGCCCGGCCGCCCTGGCCCCACCGGGC
The DNA here is from genome assembly GCA_013398275.1 of Promerops cafer. Lineage (NCBI taxonomy): Eukaryota > Metazoa > Chordata > Aves > Passeriformes > Nectariniidae > Promerops > Promerops cafer. The sequence continues at coordinate 205,472 of VZSE01003326.1, read as the reverse complement.
TCCCTGAGGGCCGCCCCCGAGAGCGGCCCCGTCCCCTCGGCAGCAGCTGCGGCCTCGCAGGTTTGCGTGGGAGAGCCCGGGGCGGCCGAGCCGCCCTCCCACACGCAGCCCCCTACAGCCAGGACAGCATTTCACTTCCAGAATGCTCCCCCTGATCTCAGCAGCACAGGGTGCGCTTCCCCCCGGCCTGCCCTTCAGCTGCGAACACATAATTCAATTACCATGAGCTTAAATTTATTGTTTAGGATGGCGCTTAGGTTTAATGCTTTTTCAATACTTCTTTGTAATTTGAAATCAATTCATAAAACTCTTTACACGTACTATTTAAATTAACTTTAATTCCAAGCCTTAGCAGAATCAATATTTAGCAGGTTGCTGCAATCCATCCCAGTCTATTGGCAGAGCGGGAGGCAGGAGCGGCCTCCTCCCCTGCGGGCCGCCCCGAGCCCCGGAGGTGGCAGCCAGCTCCTGGGGACCCTCCGGCACGCAAGTACTGAGCAGCCCTTGCCCACCTTCTGGAATCGGTGTCACCAGCTGGACACCATCGGTGAGTTCCCAGCAAGTCAATCTGACTATACCTTTTTTCCCCAGCTCTGAGAACAGAATTGAAGTAATTTTTGTTTGATGCACGCAAAATCACAGAATCACAGAACTGTCTGGTTTGGAAGGGACCTTAAAGGTCATCTAGTTCCAAATGCCCTGCCAGGGACAGGGACACCTTCCACTAGACCACGTTGTTCAAAGCCCCATCCAACCTGGCCTGGGACATTTCCACAAGTGGGGCATCTACAGCTTTGCTGGATAATCTGTTCCAGTGCCTCACCACCTCCTCAGGAAAGAGTTTCTCCCTAATATCTAATCTAAACCTATCCTTTTTCAGTTTGAAGCCATTCCCCCCACTCTGTCTCTACATGCCCTGGTAAAAAGCCTCTCTCCATGTTCCTTGTAGACTGGGGAAGTGGATATAAAAGCGCACACAGACACACACACACACATATATATAATGTTTTTTTCCAATTTCACAAGGATGTGTTTGTATGAGAGCTCTATTTCTGAGCACAGCTTTTGTCATCAGTTTTTGGGAACTGAGCAATTAGCATACTATATCAAACTTAAGTACATACAGATCAGCTTGTTCTAATAAAAAAAGATCTTTCAGCTCATATTGAAAGAAATATGAGTAGTAGTCATTCACTGAAAGAACCACTTTATCATTGTTAAGCTATTAAAAAAATGCAATCCTTGCCTCATGTTTACAAGCATCTAGTAATATGCAGTATTTTAAGACCCTTCAGTGCCATGGTAATATATTAAAGACATACCTCTTCATTTTAACAGAAAAAGAAGTTGAAAAAATGTCTTTTGTTTCACAATTCGTTGGCTGATAAAGAAAAAGTAGCTGGTACTATTTATTATGCAACACTCAAGATCAAACAATGATTTTGTTATAGTCAATTATAAAAAATGCAAGCAGAACAATCATTTAAGCATAAATTTTCATTTTCTAATTAGTTTGTTGGCAGTGGTGCTTACTAGTGTTGGTATCAGCATTATCAGCTGTAGCTAAGTGAAAGTTAAAAACACATGGTATTATTATATCTTCACATTTTTTGAAGAATCTTTTTGCAAGTTCTGTGCTGTTTTGAAAATAATCAAATAAATAATAACCCATTCTTCCATTAACTATATAGCAACAAAGTGTTGTAATATTTTGATATTTCTGTGGTTTGAGGCATTTGGTGGCTGCAGACTAAGATATCAAGCACATCTTGAGTTTCATTTTTTTATTAGGAAGAAAACAACATAATTGTGGCAACATATAACAGGTAAAATAATAGAAATATTCTCAATAAATAGATAAAAACTCCCTAATATAACAAAGGTCTCTATAAGACTTAAATCATTCAGACTGTCCATCCAGATTTCTTCCTCAACAACTTATGTGAGAGGTCATGAACTAGTTTGGGTCTGTCTTCATACCTGTTGCTGTGGTTCTGCTTAGATGTTTCCTTCCAACCAGTAAATCAGTCAGTAAATTCAAGTGGTTTGTTCTGAATGCTTCCCATAATAAAAATACATTTGAAAGCAGTATTTTTTTTTTAAACTTCTCAGTTGAAGAGGAAGTTCAGTCCCCAATCGAGAAAACACAGATTTTAATCCAAATAAAGAAGTGTGTTGACTAGCTGTCAGCAGGGATAGGAATAACAGAAGGGGATGAAGGACAGCATACTGGGGAAGCTTGCCAAATCTCCCTGCCACTGGTACTCTCTAAACAATGATAAATGTTACTTCAAGCAAAGAAAAGGCAAACAATCCTTACAATGCTCTCAGTAGAACTAAGCACACTATTGCCAAGGCATCCACAGTTTTCTAGGAGTTTCTCATGAGCTGTGTGAACTGTACAAGTCACAGTAGCCCAACAGTAGGTAACCAGCCACACCTTTGCTTCACCTAGTTACAGCCTTAGGGAATTCAGGGCTTTATATTTCCCTACTGGCAAAAGCTCCTTGTCTTGTTGGCACATTAACTCAGTTCTGGCCTGCCATGTATTTTAGTTGAGCTGGCAACATTCATACAGCTTTGAAATCAATCCATAGCCTCTGATTCGACTGAAGTTATGCTAAAATACATAACATGCCATTACAATGCTTCTGATTCCCTGCTGCCTTTTAGGTAGTCTGGGGAACTCACCTTGACAGCCAAAAGTTGTACAGAAACCCCTGTTTCCCTGCTGTCCACGCTGGCCTGGAAGCTGCTGGGAGAGCTGGATTTCTCCGTGCTGCCCCAAGGCTGTAAGGTGGGGCAGGGTCCAGCTCAGCTGTGAGACTGAGGGCAGGCAGGTGTCCATTAGCAGAAAGAAATGCTTCTGAAGGACCTGGGGGTGTCAGGCAGAACCTCTGGCAGCACAGGAGGCCATGGAAAACAGATGGAGTGAGAGCAATGGTGTACATGCTTTTTCTGCACTGTTCATCTCCTCAAAGGACTTGTCCCACAGAGGCCATGGGGACACAGGAGAGATGCTTGCTAACACTTTTCTAAAAAAATCTCTTTCACCTGGCTTGATCAGGTTTCTTGAAAGGTTAGCCTGACTAGTCTGAATTAAACTTCTTCCTCAGAAAATGTGTGATGCTAAAGAAATAGAAATTATTTGGAGGAACAGAATGGGGCCTGGAAATTATGAAGATTATAGAAGTTACATTGTGATAGCTTGTTGCTGATTTTAAAGCCACCTTAGGACAGTGCAAGTACATGCTAAAGTCGTGTAACATTAAGCTGAACTAAGCATATCTTTAGAGTTCAAAATATCCTTAAAGGACTTTTGTATCTCACAGAGACTTAATAAAAACCAAAAAATTGGCTAGCATTTTTGTGCCAACCTCCTGCCCACAGGTAACAGCCGTGGCCACTCCATGCCTCTCGATACCTCAGCTTTAGAAAATACTTTCTTATTTTCTGAAGCTCATTTTAAATGATGCAGCATAATGAAACAGCAAAGTTATGTCAGTATGGGGGTTTTCTACATTTTTTTGGATGGTTGTTTCTACCCTTTCTGCAGACTCTTTAGAGAAGTTGTATCAAAAGTGTAGAAAGCAGCACTCAGTGTGGAATACTTGCTGCTGGCTTCTTAATTCTGTCATATTTTTCACTGAAATTCAAGCAAACAGAGTCTTCATTTGATAGATACTTACCATACAAAATAATACTAAAATGAAGGGGGGAAAATCCTTTGAACCTCAACAGAGAGGTGAGAACTTGACATTATTTCTGTCTTTGGTTTGAAAAAAGTCTCCTTTAAAAAAGAAAGGAACGTCAAAGGGAACTTCAGTCCAATAGGCTTTATTTTTTTTACAGCATACAAATTAAGTTTTCAAACTCTTTTTGTTCTCATCTGAGTAATACATTACATTTGTTTAAATAGCTAAATGTATAAATAATAAACATTTTGTAAATCTTTATCTGAAATAGTGATATTGAGAGAAACTCTTTGAAGTGCAGATAATTCCCCTCATGGTCTCCTCCCCCCAAATCTTCTTCAGATCTTGCAGAATGCTTTGCTGATTCCCCAGAGGCACTTTTGGTCCATTGAAGATTCTAGTTAAAGCAAAGAAAGACGTTTAAATCTTTTAACTGAGTTTTTGGGGTAGCACAAGTGTACATCTTTCAGTTTCCCAGACTCTTTCTGTTCTGTTATTTAGGCTTCAAAGTTCAGTTCACAGAAGAAATATTCATATTTCATATTGCAACTGACGGTCTCTTTCCCTTATTTGGTTTTTAGTTCTCAGGCAAGTGGAAGAGACAGATGCTATGAGCAGAGTGTATATGTCTGTATTGTTTGTGAAAAACACCCTGAGGCAAAGGCATTCAAGCCTGCCTGTTAGGTTAGTGGGCTCCTGCTTTGGAAAGCTCACCTGGAGACATATGAAAGACGTTCAACCCTTTGGAAGGTCAATGGCTTTAAAACATTATGTATTTGGATCTAAAAAGCTTTATGAAAGTCTTCCCTTCACAGGGATCTAGGATCTCCTCAGCTACCCATGCTGAATGACCTGTGCTTTCTCACACGCATGCAAATATTAAGCAAGATGAGCTTAATTATTTATTGGATTAGAAATAATTGAGAAGAGAAAGAAAGTAATTTTTATTTTAAAGTGGCAATTTAGGAAGGCTTTTAAAAACAGTGTTTATAGGAAATAGCAAATGCATAGCATGTTAGGATTACTGATTAGTTTAAAACAGTGAGTACAATAATCCATTATTTTAATTAGTTTTTCAAATTGGTGGCAAAAATAACAGAGAGATGTTGTCTGTGGAGAGGTAAATGCTTCCTTATTTGTTTTGGATTTCGCTCTAACCTTTAATGAATTTATTTTTGTAATGACAAGTGCATTCTTTTTATTCCTGCACTTATGTTAGGGAAGTTCACATGAAAGAATGAGGCATCTGGGAACTCAGCAGAGTTTTGTTTTGACAAATGACCTCATTGACCACTTTGACAAACACCTACTGTACTGGTAAATGACCGAGCCAGAGATGATCGTGTTTCATACAGCTCTGACTCAAGCCTTCACTGCCTCCCAATAGCCTGTTTCTGCCCCTTTCCTGCAGCTCTGCTGGGCACTGGTTTTGTGTGAGCTCTTGAAACAAACTGAGCCAGGGAAACTCACTGCGTGTTTCAATGGGTTGCACCACCTTGGCTGATTTTGCCTGAATCCGATGGCCCAAGCTCTCGCACAAACTGCAGCAGCAGCAGCAGCAGTGACGCTTCCAGGGCAGGCAGCTGACCGTACGCTGCCAGCCTTGATGACTGTGGTGTGTCATGAGAGAGAAATTCCTTCCCACCAGCCTTCCCCTCCCCTTTCCAGTAACATTTAAATAACATTCACAGCGCCTGCATCCCGAGGCAGAAATTCTCAGAATTGGAGATTGTGAAGCCCTTTTGCAAAGCAGTTGTGGTTTGCTCCCTCCTCTTTATTTCCAGTGAGTGCATTCAATGTGAAGACAACACTGAGTTAAACACTGTCCTAAGGATTCCTTTAGGACATTAGGCATTTGCTAGTGGTTGCCAGAGGGCTAGAGCCCTGCTGAGAGCTGGGTGTAAGAGCAGGTTGCCTCATGCCTTCCCACAGGGTGTGGGTGTGTGTGGGTGTGTGTGTGCGCACTGTGCAACCCACAGCCACATGTCATCAGGAGGGTAGGCAGGATTTTTCAGACAGGGACACAGGGGTCTAGGTAGCAGAGAGGGAGGAGCCCTGAGTGAGAGAAGTTTCTGTGTCACCTGTAGAAGGAGAAAGATGAATAATGAAAAGGGCACTGGGTCAGTCAAGGCGAGAAGTGGAAGCAACAGTGAGGGTGCGCCAGTATTTGGTCTAAGAAGGCAGATATTTCACTTCCTAGAAAACATGACTTAGAGTATGCTACCATATCACACACACTGATGGAGCACCACACAGCACTCACACTTCCTTGGAATGCTGATCCTTTGATCCACCAAGCAGACGTACCCAATGTCTGGAGTAAGAGAAGAAGACAGAGATTGTGGCATTGTGCAAGCTTGTGCTCTCCAGAATTGGTGCACCACTTGCTTTCCTGTTCTGTGGCTGCAGGCACCAGAGGCATCACCCTTATAAACCACAGTGCCTTCACATGTATCTTACAAGATGTGAGAAAAGAGGCAGAACTTGTGAAAGTGAATGACAGAGGACAGTCCGTCCCCGAGACTCGCTTTTTGTAAAAATATGGGCTTCATTTTGAAAGAGTCCATGAGCAAGGAACATTTTGCTCAGAAAATAAACATATTCTCAAATTGCCTTGTGCTGTGCCAAATGGTAGTATAACCAACGTTGGTCTTGATGCAAATTCATTGAAATCATCATGAAGTTTCCCAATGGCTGCTTTGCAATAAAGCAAATGGTGCAGGGAAAAGTCTTCTGATAGTCATTTGTACATTCACATAAGCACCAATATTCCACGGGCTTTCCCAGTTTAAATACAGTGTTGTAAGTTTGGGGTTTGGTTTTATTCTTTTTAAATGCCTTCTGAAAAATCACGAATTTTCATCAGTAAGTAGTCCTCTCATACCAAAGAAAATGTGGGTTTGTGTTTAAATGTTACCCTGCAGGTTTCAGAGGCCTCTGAGTTTTGGTGGCTGGGGGAGAGAGAACTGCTGTCTGCAGGAAGGGGATATGATACTGGAGAAAGGACATAGCTAATATGGCTAGGGAGAAATGGATAGGGAAATAATGTGTACATGAGAGAGAAATTTGTTTAATGTTGGTCCTCTTGAGTTTGTCTGATGTTAAATCTCTGGAGCACTGACTTTTTCCCATGCTGTTTAGTGCAAGGTCAATGGCTACTAAAGCACTGTGTCTATCATTTTTCAGCAAATCCTCCATTCTCACCTCAGTCACTGCTCTCTGATCTGTGTTCTCCTCCAGCCTCCTGCCCACCTTGTTTATCCAGCTCATGTTTTAGTGCCTGTAGGTGATTCCTGCCCTTCACAGATGGCATGGAGACTAAAATTTTTCATTTCCATTCTTGCTTATTCATGACTTTGTTCTGATAATGCTTCAAAACAAACAGTAATAGTACAGTTCATTATAAGTCTTAAAAACAAAGCATGTCAGAAATCAAATCAATGCAAATAATCTTTCTGTGGGAATAACTACTCACCTCAAAGCAATTTTCAGCCTTTTTTAGATTTATTGATTTTTTTTTCCTTCCACCATTACTTTGCCCTGTCATAATGTCCTGTATTCTTGTACTGTGTTTTGACCTAATTTAAAACACTATTCTGGGAGTCTGGATAGAGACATTAAGGTGTGGTACCAGAGAGTAGACCTTATTCCTGACTACTTGTTGCAATGTGTTATTGGGTGCACCACATGAAAATAAATCTTATTTTGCTGCTTACAAGCTGTGTCAGTATCAAGGGTTTGCAATACTGCAATTACTCCAGTGGGCTGTAATTTGTCTTATATTCCAGGATCTACAGGATCAAGGGGCAAGGATCCATCTCTTGTTACTGGATAGTAAAACACCATGCTCCTAGTGGGGAGGTGTAAATAATAGATGACAACATTTTCATGACTTTTTCCCCACACTAACTAGGACTGGACTGGACTTGACTTATGTGTGTTTCTCCTCTGGTCTCCTCTGGCAGAATGACTCATCATTTTGGTTCAGAAACTTTAATAATATGCAAGGAGATATTTGGAAACATAAGTGCCTTTCTAAGCATGTATATCATTACTCTGAAACAGATTTCAGAGAGCACCCGTGATGTGTGGTATCAGAAATGCTTCACTGAGACAGTCTCAGAAGAGAGAGTTTTGCATTGACAAAAATTTGAGGAAAAATTGGATTCACAGGAATGGAAGAGCAATAAGTAAACGAGAGGTTGATCTCAGAGACTGCAAATAGACAACCCTTGTGAAAGGCTGGAGGGAGAATACAGTCCTTTTTCTCATGTGAAGGAATAATCTAAAAGCAGCCTGTAGACCTTTAGAGATCATCAAATGTACAGATAGTAACCAGTAGGAAACTGGAATTTGTTGGTTAATATTACACATACCTGAATTTTCCATTTGAAGAAGCTCCAGAAAAGCTCTGATGGCAACCACTGTCTGTCCTGAGGCATTTAGTAATGGAGGGACACATCAGTTCCAAACAGTTCCTGATTCAGTACCCCCTGAGAATGAAGAAATGAAACACTGTCTGTAAGAATGTGTGGCTCCTATTGCTTCATTTACACACTGCTCAGGTTTCAAACCTATTAACACAGCTCCAGGAAATCTTAAACTTCAAATGTCTGACTGCATTGAGCTTTGCACTTGACTAATCAAGTCAAACGTTGTCTGCTAATCAGATTTACAGGTGTGAACCTGTCAGCATGTGGGGATAGGCCACGTAAACATGCAAAGAGATTCAGATAGCTGCCCAGCAATATCTGAAATTACAACCTGACCAAGAGAGCTGAGATTGGATTCCTCGGCTTCAAGCACACTGACAGAGGGATTGAGTGTATTACCCATATTTTCTTCAACATGGTAACTGCTATTTTAAAAATTCTGTTCCTTGGGGGAAAAAAATCTTCAAGTAATCCATAATCTTGGGTAATATGTACTTCAGAGTAAAAGGCCCAAAATGAGAGGCCAAAGGAGGAGGATGACATTATGTGGGATCAAAAATTGAGATTCTAGTAAAGAAGAGGTACTTTGGGATAAAATTCCCCTTGTGCTGTTTGCACACAGATATATTGCCTACACAGATTCTGACTAGTGTCCAGTATTGTTTAATTTGTTCATCAAGACCTGGATGAAGGGACAGAGCACCTCCTCGCTGGGAGGCGTGGCCAGTACCCCAGAGCACTTTGTGGCCATTCAGAAGTGTCTCAACAGGCTGGAGTGGAACATTTTGAAATTCAGCAAGGGCCAATGCAGGGTCCTGCCCCTGGGGAAGGATAACCCAAAGCACCAGCACAGGCTGGGGGCTGACCTGCTGGGAAGCAGCTCTGCAGAGAAGGAGCTGGTGGACACGAAGCTGTCCTTGTGCCAGCAGTGCCCTTGTGGCCAAGAAGGCCAATGGTATCCTGGGGGGCAATAGGAAAAACACTGCCAGCAGGTTGAGGCAATGATTGATTCTGCCTGTCTGCTCAGCCCTGGTGAGGCCTCATCTGGAGTGCTATGTCCACTCCTCAGTTCAGGAAAGAAAAATAACTCCTGGAGATTGTCCAGTGGAGGGCTTCAAAAATGATTAGGAGTCTGGCACGTCTCTCTTCTTAGGAAAGACTGAGGGAGCTGGGCCTGTTTAGCTCGGAGAAGAGACAGATGAGAGGGGATCTTATCAAGGCACACAAATATCTTAAGTATGGACGTCAAGAGGATGGGGCCAGGCTCTTTCCAGTAGAGCCCAGTGATAGAACAAGGGCAAGAGGCACAAAGAATATGTGATTGCAACAATGTTTTTCATATGATTGTGAAGTTACTATAAAATTTTTGAAAGGAAATCAAGGCATATTTACCTTAAAATACTTACAAAGCCATCTATAAATGGTGTCTATCGTAGTACCCCAATTCAGACTCTGTCTATAGTCTATAGCCTTTGACCATACCGTGCAGTTAAACATGCCTGTTTTAAACTGGGCATTATTAAATGTCTTGTACATCATCCGGAGGATAATGTTGCCTTCCTGCTCCACATGTCAGTGCTTTAGGATGCTGAACTAAGAGAAGTAATTTAACCTGTAATACTCCTAGAAGTGCCCCCATCTGTAAACAAAAGGATTAGATATGGTTCTGGGTAAAACGCATTTCTAGACTATGTTCCTGGGGTTTGGTTAGGTGGACAAACCTTACAGACAAGATAGGATAAAAGGCACATCCTCTAAAATTATCGAAGCTGCACAGCATTTAACTCTTCTATGCCTTTGTAAAATAGCATGGCCCGTAGTCCAGCATGGTTTACTTTATTTTTTCATTCACTATGAAGTTTCTTTTCCTGCAGTAAAATGGAATTCTTCCTCTTAGAACTGATGGCAATATATAAATAGTGAATTCTTTCAGCATAGACTATCAGCAGTCCAGGAAGCCAACTACATCTAGAGACAAGTGCCCACCAGCACAGAGATCAAGGGGTAGAAATGGATGTGGCTCAAAATATTCCTTTTGCACTCCCTCTTCAAGTCTAGTTTATTACTGGCAGAGACTGCAGGAGAACTTTTGCACAAGATCTCCAGGAAAATTATTCTACTGCAAACTACAAAACCTGAACATTACTATAGTTATTACTATGACTATTACTCAGTTTAAACAGAGCCCATGCTTTGCGGCGTGACAACCTTTTATGGAGCTTTTTTTATTCCAGAACTGAGCCTGCTGAGATCTGAGACATTTCAGTATCTCCTCCAGGAAAATTATAGATTGCAAGTTTAATTGAGAAAGACTGACTAGAAAGTGATCCCAAGAATTACTATTGCTAATTATATTTCTCCCTTAGCAATTAACAAACTCAGAAGTATTTTATACATTGTTTGCTCTCAGTTCCAATGAAAAATATTATATGTTTCCTATGGACCAGAATAAATATTCTATTTAAAGGCAGTAATACAGTTTAGTACCATGGTTAATATTATTTGTTGCATAATGATTCTATACACTTCTGTAATGTTTAGGGAAATTTGAGAAAAATGGAGGTTGAGATTTCTCAATTTGTATTTCTTCATAGCATTGGCAAAGGTAGGAATTAAGCAAACCTTATTTCTTCTCCATATGTAAATCATACAGAGTGCAGATTGACTGCTCTTTCCAGTTTCAGACATAATGGAGGAAACACCCATACAAATTTGTGGGTAATGTTGAGTTCTTATTTTAAAGCAAATATATTCTTTTCTAATACAGAAAAGATGTGACTCATTTTGAATATTCGTGACAAATCACGCCCTCTCTTCTAGGTTGTGCATATCTATTAATTTAGAAATGTTACAGAAGTGGCAAGAAAGGACTTGCTTTGACCTGTGATGGCCAAGGAATTCCCACTAAAATATCTTAGCAATCAGACATGGCTAATTAATGATCAATAATGACTATGCAAACTGCTTAAGTAATGTTTTTGGAGAAGTGTAACTTGACTGTATTAGCTGTAATTGCAGCTGGCTAAAATTCTTTGAGGGCTAATTTCCTTATAATGCCTTTTTTGTGTGATTTTTTGGTTGGTTGGCTGGCTGGCTGGTTGGTTTTTTGGGTTTTATTTTTTTGTTTTGCTTTGTTTTTTGGTTGGTTGATTGGTTGGGGTTTTTCTGTTTTATTCTCAGTAGTGAAATTGTCTTGTACATTTTTTTTTTTTTTTCTCCGGAGGGAAATTTTTTTTTTCATTTTTTTTTTTTTTGCAGCAATCTGTTCACATTTCATTTTCTGAAAAGATAATTTACTAGATACAAATTCTCCAGCAGCTCCAGTTTCCTCTTGAGGCTGTGAAGATGAAGGCACAGTCATTCCCAGAATGAATGTTGCCAGTCTCAAAAAGTATTTTCTCCTTTTTTGGCAGGGGATATAGAAAAGAAGACACATGAAATATATTGAAGGTGAATATAAAATCCAGAGTATCTGTTACCTGAACTATAAAATAGACTGTACAACTGTCCTTGCTTCAGTAGTTTACAGTAAAGAGCTGAATCTGTGGGTTTTAACTGCAGAAACTGAAAATGCTAAGCCAGCTGAAATCCAACATCACTTGGACCTTGGCTGGAATCATGGTGTCATTACCTAGAATTTCTTCACTGGTTTTACCATTTTTAATGGTTTCTTTTCAGTCTGTGGCTTTTGGCATCAGATGGGCAGCTTTCTTTGTAAAAGTAACCTTTTTCACCTTAAAATTGCTGGCATGAGAACAGAATCCCTACTTTACTAAAATATTTATCCCAGATCATTCAGGGTTTTTTTGACCTCATAATCTGTAATGAAGTTTCATAGTTTCTTGGAACCCGACCTAGTACTTCTGGATGTTATTGTGTTTGTTGTTTGCTCTTCTGCATTGCTTTTTTGTTTGTTTGTGTTTGTTTGCTGTTTGATAGTTTAATTGAGTGGAAATAATCTTGTTAATTTGGTGAATCTAACCAAATGGGTCAAGCAGCAAAAGAGCAAAATAAGTACTTACAGTTTTGTTTTAGACTTTTTCTAACTATTGATAAATCTGATATCAGCACACATTTACAATTTAGCTTGAGCAGTGTTATTTACTGAGAGTCTCCATCTCTGCAAGGATCTTTCATGTCTTTACAGAAAGTAAGAGGTGGAGAGGCCTGAGAGGAGTAGAAAATATTTCATGAACTCAGAGTCTGGAGCATATGGTTGCATGGAGGTGCACATCACAGGTGGATGTGAACATTATCCTTGGGAAAGCTCAGCTGGTGGCCATCCCCCATGCTGGGCTGTTAACTCTGATTTAGCTGTTCCTCACGTCTGCCACTCTGACTCCTGTGACACAAAGATGACAGTGTGCTACCTGCACCTAACTAGGAGAGTAAGAAAGATGGAAAAAAATGACAAGAGTGAGAGAAGTTAGGGAATGACTTCCAGATGAGAAACAACTACACTAGCATGGTTCTTTCTGGGGAAGCAATGACCAACATTGTTGACAATCCAAATCTGTGAGATACATGGGGAAGTGAACAAGGAATTATTGCTTTTTTTAACCCAAGAAATAGGTGCTGCCACTGGAATTAGAAAATGGCTGGTTGAAAGCAGCAAGAAGAAATGCTTTTTAAGGAAATGTTGTAATTTGGATATCCTCAAGTAGAAGTCAGAAGTTTATATGAGTTCCAAAAGCAATTAGCTAGATTTGTACATGAGAAATTTGTGATGCAATCTCTGGCTTTAAAAGTACCTGTGTTCTTATATTGTGCTCCAGGCATCTGCTGTTAAGAGATAGCATTGCATGCTAGACAGATTTCTGCTGCGTTCTCTCAGTGCTGCTCCTCTCAAGGTGCAATTGTAGCCTGCAGTTCAGATCCATGATGGCAGCACGATGGCAGCGTGATGGCAACTACAACCTCACACAGTTTGACATAGGCTGAGGAGCCCATCAGGGATCCTGCATAATATTTGGCAGCTGAAAGCTCTTATCTGCAGGGGTTGCAGTTAAGCCTCTGAATTGCAGTGCGCCCCAGTGAATTCAACAGGCAGGCTGAGGAAGACCTAGCCAAGGAGAGCAAGGCTGTCCTGCTCCTGTGCCAGAGGCTGCAGCCCCTGCAGCAGGGGCAGCACCACAGCGAGACTGGCTGCACCTCAGCCAGCTCCATTCACAGCTTGCCTCTGCAGCACAGTAACAAAGCTGAGATGGGCTGAAGCAGCTGCATGCATTGTGTTCTGTGGTAATCCATGGTGGAGAGATGAATCCAGGCAATGCTGGGAATAACATCCCAAATGGCTGCAGCTAGGTTTTGCAGATTTCATCTGTCAGCTCCCTTAAATGCATGACCTTGGAAGAGCGCTTGTTATGGAAAAAGATTATTACTGATGCAGAGTTCCTCTGTTGTTTCTGCTGCAGCTTAGAAAATTTTCACTGCTCCAAGAAGAGGGCTAAGTCTTCAGATTGTGCAGTCCCATTTTTGTTGTTTCTCATAGGATGATGACTTACCTTTAAGTAACATACTGCTTTGTTTTGTGCATTCCTGTCCTCCACAGGGAAGAATGTGGAATGGCTTTTTTTAAAACCTGGGTGGTTTTAAACTACCCCATGACCCACTTGTCCTTACAGATCAGCCATGACACCACACAATACCTGGGAGCAGGTTAATAATAATAGATTGTGCTGTAAGTAGCGGGTATGCTTTCAGTTCTCTTTCACCTCACCAGTTTTCATCTGATTCTTGTGATAGTCTATAATGTAAAAATTTACTTGGTTGATTTTTAACCTCATGAGCTGATATCTCATTTGGGAGATAAACGGTGCCAGAGCCTCACTACAGAAACTACTGTGTATCTTTCTCTCCAGAATGATATCAGTTTGTTGTGAGACAGATTTCTGAAGAGTCTCAAAGTTAATAAACCTTTTAAATACATTTTAGTAGCCGTATTACAGGCTCAGCATCTGTGAGAAGACAGGTTATTAAGGGAAGACTTACCTGGCTGAGCACCAAAACATTGTTCGACATGTACAATGCAAACAGAGAATGCTGCATGTATTTTTTTACAAGAAAGGTACTAATTGCTCAGCTGATTATATTTGTGATTCCTATTCTGTAGGTGGGTGGCAGGGTAGCTCTGGTCATCTCCGAACAAATCCAAACATCCTTATTTCCTGAACTGTCAGTCTCTCCACTTCAGGCCCCAAACCATCAGTTTAGAGCATCACCCTGGGCAACTCCTTCAATCCCATCTTCCTGTATCCCAAATGAGTATAATAGTAACCTGCCCACGGGATACTTAGTTGATCCATACAAATGTGTTATTACCTGCTCAGTATTTTTTTTTATTGTAAAAGAGATGACATTAAATTTACGGTGCTCGGTGATAATTTGTGCCACTAATTAAATCTGCAGTGGGTTGTGCTGCTTTTTTAAGTGCTTAATCAGTCACACAAATGCTACCTCCATTCATGAAAGCAAATGCTAAAATAAATAGCTTCTGATAATTTATGCCTTAAAATAATAAAAAGCCCAAGGAAGTTAAGTGTCAACCTAATGTTAACTTTGAATATAAAACAGTTTGCTGAAACCAGGAAGCAATTAAAACATACTGTTTTATAGAGTCCTTTATAGCAAGATAGTTTTTATAGGTCTGTGTCTGCTGGGGTTTTTTTTTGGAAGGTGAGCTACAGTTCAGTTTTGCCCAGGAAATAACAAATGGGATTCAGAGCACATCAAAAATGCAGCCATTTTCAGTAGGTAAGTGCGTGGTGGTGTTTTTCTTATGGGGAGGAGGGAGTAAATAAATCCAGCATGCAAAGCTTGCCTCTGCTAATTCTTTACAGAAGGAATTGCTCTCCATTCAGGGTGTCCAATGTACTCCAGTATATACATATTTTCATGGATACTGGCTCATCCTCGTGTGCTTCTCACACAGGTTCTCCTGTCCTTGTCACCTGGTGCTTAAGAGATGTGCTTTTCTTAACTACAAAGAAATTAAATAGTTGGCAACTCTCCTTCTCAAAAGATACATAAGAATAATGATAAATCTGATTATGCTAATAAATATGAAAATCACACAGAAGCAGCAGGCCAGATATAATTCCTTTTTATTTTTCCCCTTTACCATGTATCTCTTAATCCACATAGGGAGCTAGTGTTTTCTGTGAATTTGAGTGTATGCTTTGTTTGATGGGACCCCTGCAGGAACAAAAGGGATTTGAAATTAAATCATACCTGGTATTGTACCTGGATATGATATTTCCGTGTTGGAAAGTGTTAGAAGACTGCTGTCTAGTAAGCCTGTGATCTCCAGGCCATTGCAGCTCTAGCTAGGGGTGCTAAACACCCCTAAATCTGGCTAAAGGGAAGGCTTGATTAAGGCCCTTCGTACAAATGAAACAGCTGCATAGATTAGGAGTTCCCTTCACTAGCAAAAGGCTTCATGTAAGGGAATGATTAAAAATCCGAGTTCACCAACTACAGGTAGAGATATGAGGTGCTGGTTTGGCTTTAATAGGGAGCAGAAGAAAGGAAAAGACCCTGGGGCACAGAACAGACTAGGAAGGCAACCTTGGCAGTTGTGAATGTGAATATCACCTAGGTTTGTTCTGCGTTTGGAGATACAGGATTGCTGTGTTTTCAGTAACGCAGTAAAACTGCATCAGACAACAGACCTGATTGCATCATTCCTTTCTCCTTTCAACAAAAGTGCTTTTTGGTTTCCTTTCACTGCCAGCACTAACATGTCCCTTGGGCTAAAGAGCATATGCAAATAGCAGAGCTTACTTATGAATTTTTAGACAATGAAAGAGAGTAGCTGAATAATTTGTGTTATAATTAATTAGAAATATGTCTGCTGCTAGCAATTAGTCACTCAACATGAGATTTTTGGGGAACCCCTAATAATCTTCACACAAAGTATTACAGGCTTTCAACACTTTCCAGGCAATTAAAGTTTACTGAGTACAGTAAGTATTGCTCATATCTGAGACCCTTAGCAGAGAAAATATAGAAGGAAAAGTGTCTTATTTGTTGATATACACTTCCAAAGTTCCCTCCTGCAGAAGCTGGCACATCATATCCATCAAAAGAATGGGTCCTCTCTCAAAATCATTACCATGTCCTAGCTTTTCTGTGGGACTGGGACACCTGCCCTAACATTCAGAATGTCTTTTCCAAAGTCATCAACCACCTCTCTCCATGGAATGTGGATAACAGTCCTGACTAACAAAGACTAGACACTGTCCCCATTTGGATTTTGTTGACTTTTCTCTCAGGCATGTGGTGTCAAAAGCTTCTGTTATTCTTCATGGAGGTAACCTTACTGTGTTCCCATTGTTTTGAAAAAAAAATCAAATAGGGTGGCCGGAAAGAAAAATACAATGCACTAGTCATTTTGGAAACATCTTTTGAAAAGAAAGTAATTATTCTTGAGCTTTCCTGTATAGAAAAACTTGAAAAGATGAAACCCCAAAACTAGAACAGCAAAAATACACCCTGTTTTCTTGCTCAGTAACAGCCTAAATAAGGAATAAAAGAAATAACTTTTTAAAAATATTTTCTTCAAAAAATACCATACTCTGATTTAATTCTATGTCTTTGATAAATAACCCACTTTATCAGCTGTATGTACTGTCGGGCTTGAGTCTTTCTTACTATGTTGATTGGGAATTATTTTATATTTTTAGTTTAAAACTCCTTTATCAGGCCATGTAGCCCTGTGCTATTAGATATTGCTATTTACTTTTGCTCCTGAGGTCCATTAAATCAGCTAGATGCCTCATTTTTAGTTATGCCACCATTTCTTCCTAATTTCTTTCTTAGCAGATTGTTGTCATACCCAGACCTCCAAAGAACAGGGTCATGGATGGACCTTTGTCGAGGCTGCTATGAACATCTTTAGAGACATTCAGATTAAATTAGTAACAGTAGAGCAAAATATGTAGTAAACTTAACTGAGCAACTGAATCTGCTTCCTATATTTATTCTGAATTGTCCAATTGTTATAGAACAGGATACATAAAAACCTCTATATAGTAAACATTCTTTCCACTTTGTTTCACACTTGAGGTAACTAGATCTAACTTAAACCATTTTATGATGACACACATTTTCACTTCAGTTCCGAGACTGAAGCACAGGCTCCATCCATTATTGCCATTACTTCTTTTTAAAGTAATTCCAATTTCAAAATTCCACACATCCATTATTTAAAATTATAAGCATGGAAAAGGGTCAATTTCAGTTTCTTGGCTTTCTGGGATGCACTTTTTGCAATGAATTCAGATAAGTCAAAGAAGAATCTAAATGTGTGGTTTTAACCAGCCAGCCCTATGCTGCCCCAAATAAATTCCCCAAGCAGCGGTCAGTGAGATGGTCAAAACTTGTCAGAAGGCTTGTTCCTTCTAATTTCCATAATTCAAAATCTATGGTAACCTAATATTACCAAGATAACAATGCCAACTAAATCTTACCAACTGAATTGTAAACGAAAGGGTGCTGCTGTTGTCCAACTTGCTCCCGTGGACTAACTCCCTTTAGCCCACAGCAGCAGGAGGGCAAAGGACAGTAAGAGCGAACCGGAGTCTCGCTGTTGGCAATGAATCAGCACAGGACACAAAGGCTGAATGGATGTCAGCATAACCTGGTATCCCCATCAGCACCCTTCAATTTCCCATTTAAAAATTCACTCTATCTAATCAGAATGAAGGACAAAAATCAAGGCAAATTGAAAATTCAGGATGACTGAAAGGATCAGAAAGAGTATTAGAAAGAAAAGGACTATAATGGAAAAGTCCAAGTGTATGGATTAAAGCAGGTTTGGTAGTATTCCTTTCTAACAGTGTAAAGTTTTAAGAGCTACTTAGGTACAACCAATTAAAGTTTTTCTACTATTAAATATAAGGATTGGTTCTTAATATTATAATTTTTACACTTCTAGGTGGATGTAAGGCATTTTTCAAACATGAAGGAAACCTTTTACAGCCTACTGGCATAACATTGCTAAGGACTGGCTTGTCCTAAGAATGTGTCCCATCGGTTTTAATGCCACTACTCAGATGAACAGGTTTATATAAATGAATGCAAGTTTGCATATCTGAGTCTTAAATTAGAAAAGAGATGAAAAATGAGGCAAGTTAATGAGCATTATTAAATATTTCAAGTTAATATTTTTCCCTAATCTCATATTGTAATAGTAAGAAAGGAATCATCTGCTCTGCTAGAAATTTCAAACATCATTTTCTTGAAACAACAAATAGGCTATTTAGATTAAAGACTCTTCATACAAGCCAGAAGAATCAATGATTCATTCATCTCAAGAATTTTGGAAAATACTTGTTTACATCTTACATTTTGTATTCCAACTTTTCTTTAAATTGTCATTCTGTTTTCATTCCCAACCTAGATAAATAAAATAATTAAAATGTTTGTATATATTTTATTAACAGCTAGAAACATTTTTTTTCTTGTAAGTAAATATTGTCATTCTTCATATGGGAACAAAAAGCAAAGGAGAAATTACAGCAGCTATAAATCAGCTTTGTGGGTTTGATATTTTAATACATTTTCAGGGTTGCTTTCTCTGTCTGGCATCCTCATAACAACTCAGTTGGCATGCAGCTTTGCAATCTCATCTTTTTCCTCCACTCTCTTTTCCTTCCCAGTATAATATACTTCAAAGGAGTTTAGATTCCAAGCAGTGTTTTGCCAGGTGTACAAGCCAAAGGCTCATCTTTTAATCCCTTACATTCGCATGATCCAATTCTGCAGATTAAAAATTATTTCATTCTTTTATTGTACAGGGAGAGCAATGAATATTATTCTAGAGTAAGTAAGTCTAAGTGGCTATGCTGATGAGCTAACTTAATCCTTTGGAAGGGGATAATAGGGTAATAAAGCACTAAGGAATAATCTTAGTCATGTCTCTCTGGTATTCTGACAATTGCACCCTGTCTAAAGCAGTCTCATGTAAAGCCACCAAAGGAAAAAATGACTGTAGTCGTCAACTGCACAGATGAGGGAAACGTCCGTGCCTGTGTCAGTCATTTTAATGAGTCACAGGAGGAGGGGAAGTGCAGGAACAAATTAAACACAACAGTATTTTTTTCCCTTCCCCCCAACAAAAGAAAGTGAGAATAGTTACAATTTCATTTGCTTCTAAAGCACAGCACTTGGGTAATAAACGTCCCCTGCAAATGTGCTGAGCAAACACCTCCGCATTCATCAATATGCGGGAGCTGTTTATTGCCTCATAAACTTGGAAGCAAGTGATATTGTCTCCTAAATCAATGGTTGCGTGGACATCCTAGGCACTGTAGGAGAACAGTACATCCAGACTATGCTGATACTTAAATTAATGGTTCTAGTAATGACTAAAAGGCTCTTTGTCACTACTAAAAAAGTTAGATATAGATTAAAAGTATGCCTAGGACACAATGTATATATGTTATGACAGGGATGTGTGTATGTATGTGTCTCGTTACAGTTTTTATTACTTTGGCATAAAAACTTAATACTCCATGCAGTTTTGATTTAAATGTGGGTTGAGCTGCCAATACAGGGTCAAACTTGGTTTAAGCTTAGTTTATGTTCAAACCCAGTTTCTAAATCTGTGGGGAGTATGGCTTGGATTGTGAAGCTGTGTTAGCTTTATCAATTTCAAACCAGATTAAAGAACCAAGAATAGTCTGAATTCCATGGTGTCCATTATCTGAAAATTATTTATAAACACTATGGAATTAGCTGACATTGTACTGTGGGTTTCTGATCTGCAGTGTCTCAAACTGATCCTATCTTCTTTATCTGAAAGGAGAGAATGCACAGCTGGAAGGCATTGCTGCTGCCTTAATGTTCAAGGTACAAAGTCAGTGTAGGAGAGGGTGTGACAAGAATCGAGGAGGGACTGATCAAGTGATGTGTTTTGCTTTCTATGCCTTGCAGTATCCATATTGCAACAAGAAGGACTAATTGCTTCCTGAGCAAACGTAACTTTAATAACAGCAGGGAAATGCAGCAGAATGTGAATTAGACTTCCATGTAAACCAGCCATCTCTCTATATGCCATGGGTCCCAGGCAAATCTGAGTAGCTCATGCTTTTCATGATGTTGAGGGAAACTAATTTAGCAGTAATATAGGTACACTTACCCTCACTGCTGTCTCATCTTCTCAAGGCAATCAACCATGCTGTTAGATCATCCCCTATTTTGCAGAGAAACAACACAAAGGCACTGAAACAAAAAATACTCCTTCTTATGTCCTCCTCATCTTTTACTTCAGAATGATTTACAATTACTATTGAAATACTAATGCTACACTATGGTGGAGGTTTCCCATTTTCAGATTGTTCCAGGCAGACCCTACTGTGTAAGGGAACAACAGTACTCTGTTTGAAATAATTTATACTTTTTTATTTATGGAGTATTTTCTCCTGATAAATTGCATTTCTGAAGATCTTATGCGGGCATTTAGTCCCACAAGTTTCACTTCTGCAAGCAATGATGCAGTCCTGCTGATGTCCCAGGAGGGAGCAGTATAAACTCCTTACCAAGCCTATGTACTATTCTGATTTTAATCTTTTTCTTCAAGTACTCTTTGAATTAGCCATGTCCATTGGAGCATTAGAATTGTTTTCTGATTAGCAAAATGTTTTTTTGGGTAAGTAAAATTCTAAATGGGCTTTCTTCAAACTTTGCAAAGCAAAAACTTGTTTTGGTTAAGTGGAACTGTTATCTGCAAAAGGCAAATATTTTTGCAAAACATCAGACCTCTCATAATATAACTGCTTAAAATAAAATAAAATAACATCGTTATTTCTGGGTAAAGTCGAGAGGAGCCCAATTCAGATTTCAGATTTTTTTTATGACGACATTACTAGCATTCAAGCAGGGCTGATAAAGAGTAAACCAGCTGAATATCTTTATGCCACTGTCTTACATATTCTGAAAGGGGTAATAGTGAACAGAAAATTAAGCATGCATATGTAACATGACACAGTTGCAATGAAGTGTAGCAAAATTTCAGGCTGCCTATGCAAAAGCTGTGCACCACCGAGCCCTGACTTAATAGCCCTCTCTGTGTAGTTCTGTTGTAGCCTGGATAGAATACTAGGTTTGTCTTTAATTTATCATGTCACTAGAATGCATCTGATGAACGAAAGCAAATCCAGAGAATGGGAACAGGAAGATGAACTTGAATGCAAAAAAAACCCCAACCAGTCAAGTACAGGCAACTTAGCGAAAGAGTCTGAGATGAGATATAACAAGTTTTAAATTTTTATAGGGTATGAATGCTAAGGAGAAAGAAAATCTACCTTACTGCAAAGAAAAGACGAAATCCAGAAAGTTCCTTTAGTTTTGGAGTATGATGGAGTATGATCCCCAAAGGAGTAGCAAAAGACCTATCCATTGGGAATTTAAACAAGTTTTGACAAGACAATAGAAAATTAATATCAAATACTGTTCTCTGTTATCAGGCGTTGGTTTTGTTGATGTAATAGCATCTCCCTCTTGCTTCCTCTCAGGGAATGAAATAAGTGGTTCATTAGTATTTTCTTACCACAGAGAGGAAAAAAAATTTCTATTGCCTAGTGAAGCAGCAGTCCAATATTTCTATTTCTGGTTGGAGAAGCATTGCAAGATTTCTAACAGGTGAAATACATTTTTTCATATGGAAGAGCTGCCTGGTGTTACCTTCTCATTCTGGAGAAGGCAGTCTCCAGGCAGAGTTCAGGGTGTGGCACCCTTGAAATATGGAAGAGGAATGCTATAAATGCTGAATATTTAAGAAGTATATATATTTGGCACTGTCTTGAAACAAAATCTATTTCACAGCTACAAAATAAACAGATGCAAAGCTAGAGTGTATTGTGCTTCGTTCCCAAGCACAACCACAGGATAATTCTCTCTTTCCATAAACGCATCCTGAGCCTCATGCAGAAAATTCAGCCCACTTGGTAGCAACAGCTTCTGCTTTGCCTATAATGGCTCTGAGTTCTCATTGTCTGTGTCCTCCTTTCCACTTCATTTGCAGTCCCTGACAATTTTGATCCTCCTCTGTTCCTTTTACAGTCCTTTATGGACATGCTCTCTCCTCCCCGCTTTCAGCACTTGTCCTTTTATGATTTTGCTCTCCCCGTAGTTTCTCTATCACTCCTGCCCTAATAATCATCAGCTTTCTGCGTTTCCTCCTCTGGTGCTTTTCTAAACCATCTAAATTAGGTACATTCACACAGGCAAGATTCCATAAGCACCCTTTTAGATGGAAAATGGCTATACTACTAGAATTTAGGTGGATGTATTGCCTTTGACTTCAGTGAGGCCAGGATTTCAATCTTACAATGCTCACATTTCTCTGCTGTCTCAAAAGCAGGAAGTTACGAAGTCCCTAGGCAGTACAAATACAGTTATTTGTGCCATACAAAATGTAGCCTGGTTATAAGACTGTTACTTACTTGGCTTTTCAGTCCTACCAGAATACTTTGGCAGGCTTTCTGTAAAGGTTAACAAAAGTTAGATAAATAAGGGCTTGGTGCACTTAGATACTTTATCATTCCATAATGTGTCTCACTCTATCTGTGTATTCAGCCAGAAGAATGTTGGCCATGTTCCTGTCTCATTTCTAAATGCTGGCAAGCTAACTGTAATCAAGGTATTCCTTTTAACAGGATTGATTTAGGGCTAAATGGAGCTCTCTACTTGCAGCTTTGGGTCCTTCAAAAATCAGGGAACATTCAACTTGTGAATAAAAGTAATGGCCCTGCAGTTTTTCCCTCACTACCTTTGTTTTCAATCCTTTTCCTATGTTCTTTATGGAAACTTTCCCGTCACTCCTCTTCTTTTAATATTTGTTATTCTATCTCGTTCTTCCTCATACTTGAAGGCTCTGTGACATTCAGCCCTTTTCATTCTTGATGCCTGATTTCTCTTTCCTCTGGCCATTGTCTTATCTCTTTCTCTAATCCTGAAGGACATATTATGGGAGAGGGATAGAAGCAGTAGATGCTCAGTGTAAATTAGTTAGAGAAAGAGAAGAATGAGAGAGTATTAACCAAAAGTGGTTGATAACACCAAAAGAAAGAAGAATGAAAATACACCAAAAAGAAGAAAGCAAAGACAAGAACAAATGAACGAGAAAAAAAAAGTGTTGCAAGTGGGGACTGCAATCAAAGTTTATATAGTTTATATAAAAGTCTTGGTCAAACTTTATGCAGAAGAAAAACAAACAGAAAATTTAGGAAATGTAGAAAAATCATGGAGAAAACGTAATAAACTCATGGAGACTTCTTATTGGGCAAAAGAAATGTGGCAGGAGGAAAGTGAGGTAAGGAAATTAAAGTTCAAAGCTGTTCCGTTGCATAATGTTTCAGATTTTGATAGAACTGTTACATTCACAAGGTCCAGACAAGGTTATAGGCATGTATAAAATCATAAAATATTCAATTATTATTTAGGCAAGACACATATCATTTTTTCCCTGATCCAACACAGCACTCAAGCACTGGGTTAATTCCCACAAAGTCAAGCAAAACTAAGTATTTTACTAAAATGAGTCTAAGCTCCCTCCAGATTACTCAAAATGTATTGCTTGAATACTCTGCACTGAGAGTCTGGGATTTGGATGTTCAAACACAAGACATATCTCACAGCTTCTCTGTGATTTTTAGCAAAATAAGTAAATAGGAAAGGGCTTGAAGGAAAAGGTGGAGCTGGGCTAGATAGTCGAGGGTACAACTTCCTGCTCATGTAGCCCCTGGGGGACAAAGTTACTCTTTCCTTCTTCCCAGCATCACCTTTTACTCCAGCGTCTCCTTGGTTGCCCAAAGCTCTGACATAGTCAAGGCAGATGGCATTTTACTGCTGTGTGGTGTCCCCAGCCCCCTGCTGCTACAGCCAGCCCTGTGCAATGCTACTGCCTTGCCTTCCTGTGTGCTCCCACCCTGATTTTGTTCCAGAGAAAAGCTGTGCACCAGGTCTGACAGACTCAGGAAGCACCTACTGCACTAACACACAATTGAAGTTCATAGGATCCTTATCCAGCTGAGCACTAACACAGCACTGAGTTCCATTTTCAGTGTAAGTGGCTTTAGTCCCTTCTTCACCCAGAAGCCTACTGGAGATGTCACTGCTGATATTCCATCTCTGCACATGCTCCATCATACAGAGACCAATAAATAAACCATTCACTACCCACAGTTATTCTGCACAGGAAATCACCTTCCATATTTCAGGAATTGGTCTGATACCTTCTTTACTCTGGTATGACTTGGTTTTTCAGGCTGGGCTGAGCAGAGCTAGGAGCTGGTTTTGGCAGAGATAAAGTTGCAATTGAATCATGATAAAATTGAATAAATTAAATTCCATCAATTCATTGCCACCCAAAAAAGCATCTCATAAGGGATTCCACAGAAGAGTTCATGCACTAAACCTCACATACACCTCAGCACAATTCTAAGAAATTTGTAAATTAATTACATAGAATAATGTTCTGGTTACCACCTTGTCACACAGTGTTCACATCAATTCCCATAGGAGTTGAGGGTCACTCTATCCTCTGAATATCAAGTCCATATTTTCTTCCTATTCCCTAGGGAAATGATGTCTTGGACACCTATGGATGTATGTATGGAAAACTTCTAGGAGCTTTCACTTTCAACTGAACAGAAAGGAAGTTTTTCAGTGGACAGCAAGGGAGATAAGAAATCTTCTAATAAAGATTTCACTTCTCAGTGAAATAGGCATCCTTGCAGGCAGAAAGCAGGTTGGAGGCATACTGGCAGCAGATAAATCCTCCAGCTCCACTTTCCTTATCCCATCTCTATATCACAATACATTGAGTTGTCATCTGCCATTTGTGTATTCATTCTAATTCTTTCTGCCTTGTTATTCTGTCAATTTCTTAATCTATTTACACTGACTTTATTTTCAGTGTGTCTATTGTGACAGAAAATCCTAGAATTGCCTTGGGTGTTGTCTGAATATGGCCATTATCAAATCATAATGTCTACCCAGATGAGGAACTGTAAAGGCCCTAGGCATCAGTAGGAGTCCTTAACAGCTGCCTGCAGTTTAGACCTGCATATCAATTTCCACCTTGGAGGATGTGCTGCAGTATTATAAGGTGAATAGGCACTGTGTGTATTAAAATTTGGCTCAACCAAAATGTTCACTTTCCCTCCCTCTCTCTCTTTGTCTCTCTTTTTTCACATTAATAAACTTGCTATCTCCATCTTTTGTTGGTAAACTATATAAAAATGCAAATGATCCAGAATCCAATTAATTTCTGGAAGGTTGCAGCTGTTTTGGGTCCTATTCACAAAGACATGTGGTGTGCGTGCGTGCGTGTGTGTGTGTACGCGTGTGTATGCATCTGATTGCTAAGAAAATCAGCCCTTATTATTGAAGCCTTGACTCTCAAAATTTGAGCTATTGTTCTTTGCCAGTGCTGATGCAAACAGATAATTTCCAAATTGTATTCCACGTTTATTAAAGTAGTAGAAAATGTGGCTAATTTCAGACAAAGCTGAGAAAAGGTGGAGCTTGAGAGCTGAAATAGGAGATCTGGGAAATCTGTTTCTATTACAACAAAGAAAAGTTTATCTAATATCTGAAAAAGCATTAATTACTGTGAGGCACAGGCGAACACATTGTGGATTTCTTCATCTGTTTTGTCATTTGTCATTGCTTTATTCTACTACTGTGAGTTGTTTGGCTTCATTTGGTGTTTTGTTTTGGTTTTTTTGGGTTTTTTTGGTTTTTTTGCTTATAGCTAATGTGTAGTTATGAAATTGAGACCATCTTGGGAATATTTTTCATTACCCCAGCCCAGGCTTTGAACAGAAATTTATCAGGGCCAGACAGTTTGAAGCAACATATTAATTGAAGCAACCAGTAATTCCCATTACTGGTTGAATTTGGGCAAGACACTCAGGACTGATTTTTCAATCCATATTTTTACATTAAAGGGCTCCATTTATGGCTGCCCAGTTTGCAGCTGAAGCAACAAACATCAAAATACACAACATTAACAACACTGTAAGCATATAGGTCTCGATCTCCTGTGTATCTCTTCCCTCACATTATTATGTTATCCATGAGCAACCGAACCAACAGCATCTAATTTTCTATTATATTTATGTCTTCGTCTGCTCTTGTCTGCCTTCTCTACTGTCTAATACAGGTTCAGTATATTTCTGTCACTGGGATATTAGTACTCTCCTCTACCTAATGAAGCCCAAAGGAGTTTAATATCCATGAGACCTCTTCCCCTGTGGTCTTCTATCTATTTGTTTAAGTTGGCCAACAGTTCAAAATTTATGCAAGTGAAGGGAGACAGGGCTGACTATAGCATGATCATACACCAGGCTGAAAAGGCAATTTTTTCTTAGCTGTAAAAAATCTGGGAATATTATTTCATTTCTTCTTAAAGGTTTGCTATTTTTCTATAATAGTCAATAAAGAAGTACAGACACTGCTGATAAGGAAAGGTGAACTTAGAAACATAGTCTGTCATCTTTATTGTTACAAGCATTTGGCAAAATTAAAGCCATCATGGAAGTCCTACATTTCAGGTACATAGGAGCCTATTAGACATATGTAGAGCAAGCCCTTCTCAGTTTATTATAGTCAGCAGTTCCAGCAGTGAGTGCATGCACGGCTAAATTCAGCCTTGTGCAAAGAGCTCGTGTTAGGTCGGAGCACCATATAAATCCCACTTGAACTCTAAAAATAGAATTCTGAAGTGGAATTTAAAGCCCTGTGATAGCGTCTGGTACAGGCAAGAATTTAACGAAGAGGAGACAATTTTTGCCAAGGTTGTGATAGCCTCTCTAAATACAGTCTCCCTCACACCAACCCACAGAGGCAGCAATCAGGCCAGTTTCACCAAGCATGGCTTTTCTCTGAATAAGGTGCTGAGGTGCCTTGATTAATAAGAATAGGCTCCTTTATGGGCAATAAACTGAAGGTTGCTCTCTTCCCTGGGACAGAGCTAAAGGTTTGATCAGATAACTGGGGTTTTAGGTTAAATATTTTACAGGGAAAGCTTTTCTTCTTTTGGCTTTGTTGTGGCTGATACCGTACAGAGATAATGCATATTGGGAGCACTGATAACAGAAAGAATAAGCAGATCTAAGCAAGAAAAATGGCAGAGAGGCTCCCATCTCAAGCACAGTTCTGGAAAGCCTGGGAGAGATACAATCGATAAGGTTATGTGTGGATCAGCTGTAACTGCTTGTCTTTCTGCCAACCTTCAGTGCTAGAGCCCCGCTTACCATTGCAGGGCGAAATCCGGGTGTAGTCCTTGTGCAGGATACTTTATTTCCACTCTCATGTCATAGTCTCTGAATAAAGAGCAATAAGGGTTCAGGCGATGTCTTCATTCCGAAGTCCGGAGAAAGCACCAAAGAGTTCCCCGAATTACAGCTCTGGTAAAGGCAGTAGGACAGAGAACAAACTCTCCTGCTACTTTCTGTAGTCTGGACCACAGAAATTATTTCACAGAATTATGCGATATATAAAGTCTTAAAAATGAGAGGGTCCTTGCGTGCAAAGGAGAAGAATTTAGAAGAGTGTAAGTAACAGCTCAATCTGCTGATGCCATCTTTATAGCAATTTATTTAAGTCTTTTTTATATAGCCCCCCTGCCTTCCCAGCCTCCTTTCAAATTTAGATCCTTTTCTTCTTTCCCAGTTGGCATCATTATCTGAAATAATTCAGATTTCATTGTAGTGAACAAAGTATAGATATTTCTTTCAGGTAGCAACTACACTGGAAGATTATTGGAGATCCTGGCAAATAGTCCCAGATCACTAGATAAGGTGATCTCTGTTATAATTCATTTGAGAGTAGAAGGAGGAAAACTCTGTCGAATAAGAAGTGTCCTGTTAAAGTAATCAAAGAAAATAAATTGATTCATGTGAGTCAAGAAGAAATATCTGGAACTATATAATTTTCTTACAGGGCCTACCTCTGTAATGTATGCATTGCCTTCTGCCAGGACTAGTTATCCTTAACATGTATTGACAGGAAGTTCAAGATACCTACCATTTGTCTGAATTGTACAACACGTGTGTTATTCATTCCCTTGTCTTAGTTAATCAACTGCATTTTGAATATCCCAGGTGCAGCGATATTTTAGAAGAATGTAAGATAATATTAAGAGCCATTACTAGTAAGGCCAAAGGCTCAGCACCCATTTCTGCATAATACTTGCTCTTGCTGCTTTCCAGACTTCAGCTATGTTCATCATGAATAGATGCAGTCACTGCACTTTCATAATTCTCAGCACATGACCAATCTACTTGCTTAGTTTCCCCTGTTAGTCTATGCATCCACAGTATCAGGAAATTATTTTTAAACATCTACCACTGTGTTTCTTTTAAATATTATTCTTAATATCTTCATTTGATATTCCCTAGTTTTCATGCGGGAAGGATCAAGAGCCATCCTTCTCTTTGTGTTCATGATTTCTCAGATTTCTGTCATATTTTTACAGGTCATCCTTCTTTCCAGGGTAACGTGTGCTAGCAGCCCCTGTTGTAGTTGCTGAGTGGCTTTCCTTAATATGATGACTGCTTTACTGCTTTGATCATTTTTGTTGGTTTTCTCTGAAATTTTCTGTTTTACCTGTATCATTTTTGAAAAAAGGGGACCTGACAGTATTCGGCACACACTATTCAGTGTGGGGTTGAGTGATGGTTTTCTGTAGCAGCACAGTGATGTTCTCTGTTTTGTTCTTCATTTATTTCCTAATGTTTTCTAACATTTGACTTGCCTTAGTGACTGCTATTAAGCATCAGGTTGACATTTTCGTAGGACTATCTGTCATAACCCCAGATCTATCTCCTAAGTAGTAATGATCACCTCCATCATATTAATATGTGGAGTTAGAATTGGTTTTCCCATGTGCATTGCTTTCCATTTATCTACAGTGAATTTCATTTGTCACTTAATTGCCCAGTCACTCAGACTCATAAGGTTCCTCTGTAGGTTTATTTGGTCGCTACTTGCCCTTGCTATCTTGAACAGCTCTGTATCCTCATCAAACTTCCTGAATTCCCTATCCACCCACTTTTCCAAATCACTTATGAATACAGTGACTATCCCAATTGCCAGCTCAGATCCCACTGGATCTGCAAGGGTGAAACACACTCTATTGCAAAAAATTATTCATTCACTTTTCCTCTGTTTCCTCTCCTTTAAACAGTTTCTTATATACGTGGGGACCTTTCCCTTTATCCCATCACTGCTAAGCTTTCTTATAAACTTTTTATAAAGGACTTTTTAGGAGACCTTTGGAAATCCAAGTAAACTATGGCAACTGAATTAACAATCCATACACATTGATCTCTTCACAGAATTCTAGTAAACTTGGAAGACAAGACTGTCCATTATAAAAGCCATGTTGACTTTCCCAAGCTTGTCAAAGTTATTACCTGCTCTTTCTTAGGCTATTAATAATTTTATAAGCTGAAAAATATGGTATCTTCAGAGCTATTCCAACATGTATTTCTTGGAACACTATCTGGAAAGTGTTTTTTTGGATGGCTAGACAGGAGGGTTAGTAATACTGTCCCTGGTATATGTGCTTTTTCCATGTTGAACCCAGTCCTCTGCTATTTGATAGACACCACAAAGATGGGTGTTCTAGTCAGTGTGAAGGGACTACAGGTATCTTCTACAGCACTCACTGCTTGGAGGCATCTGCAGTGGTGCTCCTGTGTCAGACCTGCATGCATCTCTACACAGCAAGAAGATCCAGTCATCTCAGATGCCTTAGTGACTTCTGTCACTCGCGTTAGCAACAGGACAGGGTGAGAAAGGTGATGTAAAAATCTCCCCAAAATGGTCGCTTGTAATCCATGCACCTAAAGTGTTATGCTAAATATTTGTAAGTGTTAAGCACTGTCACTTTATCTATTTACTTTTTCTATTTTGCATAATGTAGCAATAACCTATTGATTTGTCATTATATAAATATAGCACTAGGAATAAGTCCTCTCTGTTAAATCTACCATCATTTTATTCAGCCTGGTAGAAAAGACATAGGAAACAGCAGTGAAAAATACTAAGGAAGAAAATACATTTTTAAGGGTTAGTTCTCTTTTGTGTGCATGCGTCTGTACTCTATTAATATGCCATCTGCTTCTAGGATGTAGATTCATTTACCATTACAGTGTTCTAACATGATTACCTTTTTTCCCTCTCAAAAGCCACAAAGGGGCTAAATATAGATTTACTTTAAAAAATTCTAGGAAAAGAGACAGTCCTTGCCCTAGACACAATGGTTCTCTTGATTTTGAGAGCATTACCACTGGTATTAAATGTAATTTACTTTATCTGATGACAGTTTGCTGAACAAGATCTTAAGTTTTAATAGGATCAGGACATAGATGGTAAGTGGAGAGAAGCATTGTGGGTGGAATTCATCCCACCCCATTACCCCTCCTTTAAGTAAGAACAAATTGAGCACAAAGAAGGTATTACACTGTATCCAGGAGGTGGGCCGAGTCAGAGGGCATCAGCACATCCAGTCTCCAGGCTGGAACAGAGTCTGACGCCCTGCGCATTTCCCCTGGTGGGTTGTTGCCCTGCTGTAGTACAGTTGTGAGCTCATTACTCAGATATATGCTCCTCTCCTCTCTATTCACCACTGCACTTCTAATTACCCTCTAGTTTATGATGGCTACTACAGGCTCATGCAGCTCAGGGTACCTGTTCTGTCAGCCATCCACCATTTGCACAGCAGAACCTTTTTTTAATGTCTCATACTATCACGGGTAAATTTCATAGTATGATAAAGCCCTTCACCAATCAAAGCACCAAGTGTTAGAGGAGAAATTGGTTTCTCATTCAGAGTTATGGGACTATTATGACCTCCTACATTACTGCTGGTTCATTTGCAATCAGCTTTTTCATTATCTTTCAGCTACACCGGACCAGAATTATGTTAATTGCCCATTAACTACAGTTGGGTGATTCATTTATTCTTTTAATTTAGAGTATCGAAAATGGATCTAACCTCTATTTTGCTTTTAAAACTTTCTGATACAATCTTGGCCATTACTGAGGTGAAAGTGAAAACAAGGTATCAATAAGACCATGTCCTTCACAGGGTATGGAGTCTCTGTGGACAGCACAACATCCGGTATTTCTTGCAAAGCATTGTGCTAAGAATGACAAGTAGGTTTATCAGAAGAGTTTCTTTATTTTTCTCTCCTTTTCTGCTGGTGTATATTTTTCTGCATGTATACTGAAGTGTCTCAATTTTGTTTTTCACTATGTTATTTTTGCCTCTTTTAAACGAGTTGGCCTTTCAAAATTATCCCCTACCTAGCAAAAATTTGGATACACCTTCCACGTGGCAAGCTTATCAAACATCTGTGGAGTTTTCTGCAGTTGGGATGTGTGGCCAGTCTTACCCAGGTTGAGAGTAGATGAGGGGAAAGACAAGTGTCAGTGAGGAATGGAGTCACTGGGGCAGCTGGAAGGTCTGGGGAAAGTATAAGAGGCTTTGAAATGCAGAAGGAGGAAAAAGGAAGGTCATGTTGGATCACACAGGTATTTTGGTGTAGCCAATTTCAATTATAGTTTTTAATGGACCAAGTCAGATGAGCACTTGGGGGTATGCTTTTCTGTGACATTCAAAGCAGGAGCAGCTTTGAAAAATCTGACATTTGACATGACAATTTTTCTGGTTTTTTAACTGGAGGTTTTGCACAAGGAAAAGTAAGGTACAGGGAGGGAGCACCAAAGTATGAAAAAAGCAAAGGCAGTGTTTTACTTTTATCATTCCTGGGGGATTTAAAATTACTTCAAATGTTAGATGGCAAATACTACACACTTAAACCATAATCATTTTCAACTGAAAAATGCAATGAAATGGATGTGGGGTTTTGAGCTACATAGATAGACATAAGAAGTTATGATAAATGTCTACATTTCACAATGTATGAAGTCAAAATTTGTCTTTTTTTTATTCCATCCTTTTTTCTCTCCACTTTTTAGTACTTTGCTTTATTCTTTCATTTTCTTTCTGCAGGTTTTTGATGCCCATCTTTCTGTAACATCTGTTTTCTTTTCAATTAACTTCTAATTTTCTCTTTTCTATACATCCTTGGACCCTGACTTTTCAAAGCTTGTACAAAACTGTTTACATTAAGATCAACTGTATTTTTATCACATGAAGTCAGTGTTGCAGGACTATGAAGAAAGTATCACTGGTTTACTGTTAAACCCTTGTTTTTCAACAGAATTAATTGGGTGGGTATTACTGTTGTTTTGTTTTGATTTGTGGGGAGTTTAATTTGTTTTTTTGAGGGGTTGAGGGTTTTTGTTTGGTTGGTTGTTTTTTATGGGGTTGTGGTTTTGGGGTTGGGTTTTTCTGTTTGTTTGTTTGCTTATGTTTGGTTGGTTTGTGTTTTTTTTTCTCATCTCAGCAAAAGGCTTGTAAAAAACTAGAAGTATGTAGATCTTTATTTTTCTGAATGCTGAAGGGTTGCCTGCACAGGTAATTTAATTTTTGATGTTTTTTCATGTCAATATCTTTTTTGTCAAAAAGACACAGAGCAGAAATGTCTTAAGCCATATTCTCATTTCCATGTTACATGGGTTATCATTTCTCAGCACGGCAAAACCCACAAGATCAGTCTGATAGTCAGTGTCACATAAACCACACACAAAATTCACACATTTGCTTTCTGCTCAGCCATTTTCTACTCATTACCATGAATTACATCCACGAAGAGCAGGTGTGTCTCCCACAGTCACTGGTGAACTCTAGAAGTTCAGAGGTTAATTCAGCCTCTTCAAACATGGTTGTTGCTTCCAGCAGTCTCTTGAACTTCTGTTTATGTAGCAAAACTTCCCAAGCTCACTCCTGTTCTCCTACTCACAGTTGTCATCTTTTTGGAATGGGTAGCAGCCTTGTAGATCAGTTACCTCTGAACTGTGACTGGAACATCCAAACTGCTTGCTGGTCTTTCAGCATCTTTATAGTGAATCACACCACCCTGCTCATGAAGCTCAGCAGTATCATGTGGTAGAGACATAAATTCAGACAAAAGGGACAGCTAGAAGGAAGGAACAGCACAGATAAGCTGCTCAGCCTCTCAACATGGGCAAATTTCTTCCAGTAGCTTACTTTAATGCAACAAAATTAGTTTACTGAGACAATGAAACTGCAATGATTAAAAAAAATTAAAAGATTAGGCTCCACGAACTACTAGTTTAGCTGCTTTTGCAAGGGCAGACTGTTTTCTCACCCCATGTTTTAAAACCCAAGAGCCTAGAAGTGCTTAACAAAGCTGCTCAGGTGTGTGTCTGCTGGAACTTGTTGATTTAATTTGCACACAGGTACACACACACTGGAATTAGCTCAGTTGGTCTGAGCATGGTGCCAATAATACCAAGGTTGTGGGTTTGATCCTTGTATGGGCCATTCACTTTAGAGTTGGACTCAATGATCCCTGGGGGTCCCTTCCAAATCAGAATATTCTGTGATTCTGCATTCAACACCTTCTGAACTGAGGTTCTAGTCCCTGATTGGGATTGAATGATTTATCCACTCCTGAACTATCTATATTTAATCATCACAGTAATCAATGTTATAATACTGTCTGTGTTGTAAAACATGCAGAATGTAAGACATGGAGAGAGTTCAACTTTGCTTCTGGATTCTGAATTATTCCACTGCTGATAATTTTAATTTTTAAAATGTAAACTTTAATCTTGACTTAACGTTTTTAATATCATACCGTTCTATGTTTTATTAAGTGTTCGGGTTCGGACGATAAGTTCAGTTACCTATGAACTACGGAGCGGGGAAAAGGGTGATATTCCCGGGCTCTGTAGGAGAGGGAGCAGGACGCGCTGGCTGGAGGAGAGCAGCATTTTTCCATGTACGGATGCTGCTCTCTGCTGGAACACTGCGGCGCTACAGCTTCATTTTCTCCAGCGTTACTCCTCGGGTGACTCGTCCCAGGCTCACTGGAGGTGACACAGGCAAAATCAGGTTGCTGTCCTCATTCACAGGCTTGCTTGCTCTAAATACCAGCTACAGTGTTTTCCTGGTTGCCCTCCCCCTGGAAAATATGACATGTGAGAGGTATCCCTGACTTCTCTGCAAGGCTCTAAGAATAAAGCAAGGCACAATTACCTCTCACAACGTCTGGCAGTGATGCTGCCCAGGGCCCTTCTTACCTTCATCTCAGCCCTGGGCCCACATAAGAAGCTGGTCCAAACCCTGACTTCCCTGCACCTTTCTTTACTTGCACGGATACAATCTGCTTGGGTCTAATTTCACTTCTAGCTTGCATTTTTTTCTCTGAAATCCATCGCCTGTCTTCTGTCTGTCTTCTTGGCAACCTATCCTTTTCAGGATGACTGTCTAGTTCAGGAGGAGATGACTGGACTTTTCTGTACAATTTTGTGCCAGCCATTGGGGTTTGTAGTTCTGACATTCAAAGATTTCACTCTTTCTGAATTTTGTTTATACAAGATGACTTTTCAGTCATAGTTTACAGGGTAAGAATAGAGCTGTGAAAGAACGTAATGCAATGCAATCAGCATGCCAAAAAGCCAAAAGAAAGTGTAATTTATGCCATTTGTACTACCTTGATGGCTAAGCCCAGCAGAATATATTAACAAATGATGCTTCTACATGATGCCATCTGCTATAATTTAATGTATAATCATGCCTTTAGTACAGAATACTAAAGGATGGTTTAAAAACTTGTAGAATATATCTCAGAATTACAGTAATTTCTATTGATCCCAATTAGGTCTCATAAAGCTTTGTTGATTTGGTTTTTTCTATCTTAAAGTGTAGGCTTTCACAGAAGAACATTTGATTCTGGTTTGCAGACTGCATAGACAGAAGGTCTCACAGGATAATCAGCCGTATTTACCCTGGTGCTGCAACATGTAGTCCTCCTACTGGGCAGAAATAAAGCAGGATATTTACTGTATGAAGAGTTATTACATGTAAAGGTACAAAATTAGTTTCACATTTTGTGATAAGCACAGAACAGCCAACTTTCTCATGGAACTCAGATCTGATTTTGAACCAGCCTGTGCTATTTTAGAGTTTGCCTCAGAGCCCATATGAAGCCTGTCATTTTAAACTGGCATAAAATATGGAGCTTTTTTATTATTTGAGTTCTAAATACAGCTTGATGGGGTTTAAATCACAGGAAAAATGTGTTCTTTCCTCATTAGAAACAGAATTGTTGCTACTTTCCCATACAGTTCCATCATATTGGTTTTAAGGGTTCTTGTTATCTTTATCAAAATTTTTGTTTACTGTCGATTTAGAAAACAAGAGTTCAAGAACTTGTTTTATTGAAAAACAAGTTCTTGAACCTTTCCAAAATAATAATCTCATGCACAGGATCAGTAGATTTACAAACTCTAAGTGATCATTTCTAAGATATAAAACAAGTTTATACTTTCAGCTGTAACTCAAACAAATTATTGTGAACATTTCATAGTATTTTGAGCTGTGGTAAATTTTGGTCTTTATTGTTTATCTCCAAAACAAGGAAATAAAGCAATGTATTATAATGTTTTGCTGCCATCTGCATAAAGACATTCTGGAACCTCAAATATGCGTTGAGCAAACAAATGTATTTGACAATTTCTTCCAAATCAAGGAGTTGATTGATGCAAAAATAAACAGAAATAGACATGCTACATTAAGATATGGGGATATAATATGACCAAGAAATCACAATAAGAAAACCTTTTGCTTGTTTCTTTCAGTGTTCAGTTTTTCTTTTAAAAGAACTCTTAGAAAAAAAATACAGATATATTACCCGAAAGTGTGGTTGCTATGGATGTATTCATAGCATTTTAGCACAGATATTTTTTATCTTGTCTAACCTGAAAAAAAACCCCACATGAAAAGTTTCTTTTAAATTCCTAGACCATACATATTAGCATGAAAGTTAAACCAGTTTATACCAGTAGAGGATCTTATATAGTTTATAGTATCCTCCTGTTTCATTATTTCATTGTAAAAATAGATTTTCAAATAGTATTCCAAGAACAAGAAAATAAACATATTGATACACAGGCCTTAGAAAGTAATTAAACAAAGTCAGTTTTCTGAAAAAAATGGGTGAAAGGTAGCAATGGACACATTTAGCCTGAAAAATCAGAAGGAAGTTCTCAGTTATAAGGGAAGCTCATTCTGGAACTTTTTCAGATTTTCAGTGGGTTGAGTCAGAACAGCAGCAACTAAATCCCATCAACTTATGAAGAATATAACATGGTCCTTGCCATCAGAGTCTTGAGAACCCAGGAGGACTCTTCCAGTGGTGTGTCCTTAGAAATAAGGTGTGTATTTGTAGAGGGAGCAGTTCACTGTAAGTAGCAGTATTTCTTAGCCACTTTTTTACAGTGGTTTTCCCTCCTCTTAGAAGTAGAAGCTTAAAACAACATTCAGGCATCTGTGGATCTTGATACCCAATCTTAAAACCACAGCCCAGGTTATGGTTTTGAACTGTGCTGTATCCAGCATAGCCCCTGACAGTGATAATGGAGTATCTTCTCGTTACTCAAGTTTTCTTTAATTAAAGGAATTGAATGTTTTGCTCCTAATGTTCACCTCCTAATCACCAGCTGGTGGGAACAACAGATTCCTGAGTGTTGACCCTCCTGTTACATTGAGATATGTCTCCTACTTGCCCTTGATTTCCTGTTCCTCCCTGAATTTTTACAGCACTGTTGGGACACAGATTCAGTTCCTTATTTATCAGTTTTCCTTTTTTTTTAAGTACTAAACCTGCAGGACTATAATCAAACCAACTGTTGAGCTAACTTTGGTTTTGGAAGGTGCTGGAAGAAACATCCCCAAGTATGATGCAGAATAATCTCTTGCCCCATGACCAGATCAGCTGTAAACCTTGATCTGGATATTGTTTTCCTCCTGTGGCACATTTTATGGTGACTGCAAATTCTCCTGTATTTATAATGTCTTTCTTTTTCCTCATCTGCATTCCAGCAGGTTTGAGCAGGCCTAAAGGTCACTCTGCGTGTAGCCACAGTAGCTTTTTAAAAACCTTTGAATGCTAATCCAGTTCTGAACTGCTTTGCATTTGCATATTTGCTTAATCAGAAGTGTGTAAGGTCAGCACAGGAGCTTCATTAGGATATTCATGGCTAAAATTGCTCTCCTCATCACTTCTCTTAGAGTGTTCAGCCCAGCTCTGCACAGGTTGCACACCTCCCTCATGCCCCTGCTGGAAGTGACAGCGGAGATAAAAACAGATCCAGAAACAAGTGGGAAGGCTGAAACTCTATAGCAAGTAAGGGGGCAGAGAGAGCTTGCATATGCCAACTATGTTTTAGGCTGTGCTATTTTAGCTACTGAGACAATCAAAACGAAGTCTGTTTGGGAAAGCAGAAGCACAAAGCAAAGATAAGGAAGCTAAGAGCTCCAGATGGCTGGAAGCAAGCTGTTTTAAAGAAAACTTAATTGTTAGTCAGCAATGATGGAAGAGTGCAATGATTCTAGGGCTGGGTTCAAATTTACCCTGTGGAACATTCTTTCCAAGGAGGCAGTATTCTGCAGAAATCTGCAGCACCAACTAATAATTGACTCCCACTCGTGTAGCTGTTCTGTTGAACGTATCAGTTTCAGGCAGTTTGGTATGAAATAACAACCTTTGCACATCTTTCCCTTTAGTATGTCAGTGAGTCTTCAGTGTCCCGAGTCTCATCATCTTTCACATTCACCTGCTGCCCTGCTAAGAATTTTCATCTTACTGAGGTCATCATTTAATCTACATTCCTCACCCACTGCAAACATCCCTTTCTTCCTTCCTCAGCTGCTTCTACCCTGATTTCTTCTACAAGTCACGGGTACAAAGCCTAACTGTATAATATTTCATAAAATAAGAGAGAATTTAGAAATGGGGAAGAGAAAATACTAACAGATATATTAAAGGAGACAGATACATGCCTCTTTTAAAACATGCAAAACTTATGAATGTCAGGAAGTTGCACTGGAATATATGCCATACAAATGTTTGACTTTTTGTACCACTACCTACCAAACAGGAGGCAAGCATTCCTCATGTTCATCCGGCTAGAAGGACACAAAATGGCCTTGTGTGATATCTCCCTTACCTCTTTTACTATTAATCACACACATTGACTTCTATATGGGATGCAAAATAGTGGGAAAACTCTATTTCAGTCCAAGTGCAAGTAGTATCGGACAGATATTCTGTGCTGAAATTTTCACAACCTTGTGAACAGACAACCATTTCTTTTTGAGACAACTTAGAGCTATAGAAGAGATAGTTAAGGATTTCAGTTTTATATTTCAGAATGAATAGGAACTTTGGCGTTTACAGCTACTGCCCATTAGCAATAACTGCAAAGGCTATTTTGTGAAGATGTTTGAACAGTATTTCCTCAAAGAAGGAAGATGTTAATAGAAGCTTTCTATTCAAATTTTAAGAGGATGTCACAGTGACTGTGGAGGCAATATAAGAAAACTTGTACTTCTGAAAGTACAAAGACCATTAGTAGAGTTGAGAAGAATTAGAAAACATACATGTAGACAAACTGAACATCTGTTAAGATGAGATGGCTTTTTAAATGGAAAGTGGAATAATGCTAACAGATGGCCAGTAGGACAATAAAAAAAAAGTAGGAGTTGATTCCAAACATTGTCTTACAAGAATAGATTCTGGTGTTCATTACATAATATTTTGGTCAGATTTATTTTTTGTGCAGTCCACTGCTGGGTGCCTGGATGGTATGGCCCAGTGGGTCTGCTACCTCAGGGAAAGTCGGCGAGGGTCCTGAGAGTGGCGTAATAAAAGAGAGACGGGCACGACTGCAGAACCCAAAACAAAAAGCACTTTAATGGGAAAACAACAAAGCTAGAAACCAAACACAGCATAAGGTTAAAGCAAAAGGGCCTTGGGGTCTAGCGTGGTTACAGACCACGGTTAGGTGTGGGTGGAGTTGAGGGTCAGGGTCCAATAGTAAGAGTGACAAGGAGCTGCCAAGGGGCGGATCAAGGGGGAGAAGCAATGGGGAAAAACTAAAGTGGGTTATGTAAATCACTGCAGTATAATTTAAACCAATAAGGGCACGGGAAAAGGAGAACATTCTGGGGCCGCTCCTTATCTGACATGTGGGGGTGGAGTGGCAATTCCCGGGCTTGTGTGGCCACACCCCACAAGGCAGAGGGGCAGAATTTTTTTAAATCACACCTCTCACCTGACACTGGCTGTCTGGGTAGAATCCCCACCTCCTGGGGCAGGGGTACTCTACAATTTTTCAACATTTTCTAAAACTTAATAATTGTATCTTTGCCGTTCTCATATCTTTCCCCCTTTCTTGCTATTTACCCTTCCTCTGAAGTTTCATATTTCCCTGGTTCAAGCTTTGCCTGTGTTTTGGTGAGATTCCACTGACTGCAGAAGTTTTGGTAAAAAGTGATTAAAGCCTGAAGAATTTAGCTCGATATGAAAGTAACTGTAATGAGTTTTCCTGTTTGTTAAGGTCATGATTTTTACATTAAAAGGTCACAGATCTATCTTCACCAAGATCACGGCTTGCTTGCCCCAAACTGGTCCCCATCCTCTACCTTGTACACTGTGTCAGCCCAAGCTGAGGAACTGTGATGCACTAGGTCAGGGAACCAGAGCAGCTGGGAAATAATCCTTTTGGGAGAAATTATCTTTCAGCTTGAACTGTCACTCAGCTGCACTACTGATACTGCTGGCTGAGCTGAGGGGATGGCAAAGGACATGGCTGCAGGAAAAAGAGATTTACAGGCTACTTTTTAATGCAACAGTATCCTCTTAAATAAATGTCCCATTAAAGCCTCAAGTGAAGCTAGAAGCAGTTGTAATAGGAATAAGCAAATGTTCAAGGCTGGCACATCACTAGAGACAGGTCATAAGTAGAACAAATACATCTCCACTCTAGCCCAAACTGTCTCTTTTGTCAGAGCCTAAACCTAGAAACAATCTATTTTCTTAACAACATTTGAAATGACACATAGTAGGAAAAAGCCCATCATTCTTGAGAGATTTTTGCCCTTGAAAATATTTGGGCTGAAGCTTTTGCAGTTTGTGTGATTTTTACCATCATTGTACTCAGATTGCTTTTGTCATTTAGCCTTGAATTTGAAGTGCCAAATATGAGCTGTGCACACTGCCTCCTCACTTCTGCCTCCCCCACCTGTAGGCAGGGGCATCTCGTCAATGGAGCAGACTGGATGAGTTGTTTTTCATACAGCAGAGTCTGGATTTATGAGCTTGTGATAGAAGGTCATATGTTAGTTTATGATGATGAATAAGCAAAGAACAACTTCAGAAAACCTTCAGTATCATTTTTCCCTTTGTTTCCCTGACTATAGAGACATATTCTTGCCATGTATCTCAGGGATCTCTGGTGACCAACAGGACATGATAAAACATTGCAAAAAACTGCACACATCCATGATTAAGTAAACAAACAAAAACCCATGAAATTCTACTGTTAGTTCAAATTTTTTAATAGTTTTCTTTAGATGAAAAACACTCTGGTTCCACTTACACAAGATAGTCCCTAGATTATTTCAAAGGGAATGTGGGCTTCTCTATTAAAGAAGCGTGGGCAATACTGCAATAAGCTGCTTGTGTAATAAAGGATTTTTCAGGAACATTTCTTTAGTTTAATGGCAATAGAGCTTACAAGAGCTAAAGATCTGGCAACTCACGAACTAGTCTGTCTGTCTAGAGCTCAGCAAGTGAAAGAGTTCTGAAATAGAAATCTTTTGATCTTAAAATGACAAGATCTGAATAGTAAAACCTCCTCTCATAAGAAACACAGGCTGTAATTATGGCATATCTATTATTTAAAATGTT
The DNA here is from genome assembly GCA_013398275.1 of Promerops cafer. Taxonomy (NCBI): domain Eukaryota; kingdom Metazoa; phylum Chordata; class Aves; order Passeriformes; family Nectariniidae; genus Promerops; species Promerops cafer. Next base: position 164,477 of record VZSE01003326.1, on the reverse strand, counting down.
CTTGAAAATTCACATAAAAGCTGTTCAAAACAAAGTAAAGCATTAGGTCAGGGAGTGGTCTGTAATACTGGGAAAAAAATTAAATACATTTCTGTCTTCTTTATTCAAGCATTTGCTTGAGATCATTGCCATGCAATCTATAAAATATTTGTTCCTAATGAGTTGATTCTTTCCCTGTGGTAATGGATTTTAATTTATTCTATTTTGTTTCAAAGAAGAGCCCGTGCATGTGTCTGCAAAATCTTTGCTGAGGCTCAGGTCTTTCCCTTCCTATACAGCCTCCACCCTGGACAGCTGAGCTGTATTTGTGCCTGATGGCTGGCAAATCTGGCAGAGTCACTGTTAACATGTTAGCCACAGCTATTATAAATAAAATTCTGCAGTGTAACTGTATCACAGCAGACATCAATTAACCTAGGAAAACGAGTGAGCTGGAGCTTAGTCATATTTGATAATTAATGTGTGATGGTTTCCAACCAAAATTAATATAGTGATGGAATAAAACATATGGAATAATGCTTAGGCTTACATCAAAGGCAAATATTGAATACATTAGGATACATTATCTCTACTCTTTCTGGAGTATACATTATGTTCTGTTAAGATGTGATGTTCTGAGTTTCTGCCTGGGCTTCTCAGAGAATTTGTGTGAAGGCTCACAAATGTGTTCCCCAGTGCCCTCCTCTCCAGTACTCTTCCAATTCAGCTATCATTTTTTTTGTTTCAGATGAAGCATTAACACTCATTATCTGTCAGTGGAATAAAAAAAGAAAACAAAACAAAACCTTTAAGACCCAACAACCTTTTTTATTTTTTTTCAGATGAAACATCTTTCCTGGGTGACACTTCTGATATTATCAGTAGGAAAAGCCTTCAAAGAAAATGGGTATCAAGCCTGAAACATTACATAATGCTGAGTTGAAAGACAAAGTGTTTTCTGGAATTTTAATTTTTTTTAAGCAGCTGGCTTTAAGTGAACACAGCCATCACTGTTATAAAATATTCAGAGCCTCATACATATCAAACAGAGACACAGTTACTAGGACAAACAAGCTCACACATCTGTTAAACAAACACCTAGAATTTTTCCTGAGCCCACTATAGGTCCTTACAATACCACTAGTTTTAATTGATTTTTACCCAGTCCCCATTTGTTCTCTTTTTTATGGTAATTTTCAACTTTCCAGGACCCTGCCAGCTTTGTGGGGGAGCAGGTTGGCATGCAGTCAGGGGACCCAGAGATTAAAAGACTTCTCCATGATAGGTCATTAGCCATTCCACTTGCTGCACCGTAGCTCATTTTCCCATTCCTAATTGATCACTCCATTGATCAGACATTACAGAGATGGCTTAGTAACCTAAGCCTTAGCTTTGAAACGCAGTAGACACTGCAATTACCTGAAAGCCTTCAAGGGTGCCTGCAATTTTCAGACAGTCAGAGGCTCAGTTAATCAAAGATTCTGGCTAATGGCAAGGAGGGAGAAGAGCTGTTTCAGCTGCATTCCCCAAGGCCAGGACTTTCAAGAGAGACATGGAGAGAGAGGAGAAATGTGCCTGTAAGATTTTCTGTGCAAAAGTCTTGTGGGGTACCAGTCCATGCTGAGAGGAGATACAGAAATCCCTGTGCTGGAGATGGGTTGGCATAACTGGCACCTGGTGACAGGTGCAACAAAAACACTTGCTGAGCCATCCCCGGCAGTAGGCGTTGTTGCACCCAGGAGTTTGAAATGCTTCACGAAGTCTGTTCTGTTAAGATAAATATAACATTAAAATGTGAGGTCTTTACTATATTCTCTGGCATTGCAGATCCTGCCAAATAATGTTTTTCCTCTGTATTTGCTAATTATTGCCCTACTGCCAGTTAATATGCATCGTGCTCCAGGTGTGCACATTGTGGTACAGGTCAGCTGCTCTGAAGGCTGGTTTTCAGTGGTGTGCACATTGTGGTACAGAGGATAAGATATTTCCCTTTGAAAGCAGTTTATAAATCTTACTGGGTTTCTTCATGATGAAAGGCACTATAGATACATAAGAGATCAAAGCTGTGTAAAGATCAGTGGTATTTGTTTGCATGAGGTTTCTCTTTCTGTTCCTTCTGAGGATTTTGAGCTTCAAAGTTTCAGCTTTAAAGAAACTCAAAACCCAAAAGAAAACCCTAGCAAACCCCACCATGTTATAGTTGGTTTGAGGTAAGGCCAGCCAAGGGCCAGAGGATTCCAACATGGACTCTAAAAGCTCTTCTCCAACATTCTCTAGCTGGTAGCAAAAGCTGACAACCAGAAAATTGTTGGTCTTTCTTAATGACAGTAGAATCCAGAGCAGTAAGTTTTGGAGGGAAAGAATCCTGCTTAACAACAAAGAAAGGGAAAAACCAGCTTAAACCAAGTGTTTCAATTTTGACTTGTCAGCCTGCTAGAAAAGTTATTATCATTTGTGACTATACAGTAGCAATTGGCCTAAAAATTCAGATGAATTTGTGGTATAGTTTTTAAGGGGCACTTTATTTTTTACTTAAATGTTTTAACATTGAGAATTTTGAAATATGCTTCTGCAGACATCTATAGGAATTGGGAATAGAAATTCAGTACATTAATTGAAAAGCACTGGCTGCAAATCATTGTTTTTGACTGCTATGTACTTTGATAACTTTGATTAGTGTTTGGCATCAAGTAAGTCATCCCTGATATGTGAGCTTCTCTTTTTCAACAGGATCACTGCAGTAAATTTTCTTTAATTGCTAGTGTATTCTAATAAATGACATAAAAATAAACTTGTGGCCCATAAGAACAGATTTCTATAACAGAGCCACACTATGGTCCCACAGGACATACAAAGTCATTACAAATACAAATACATGATGTAGTAAGGCAGCTTTTTTTAAAAGGCAGCTAACCCTGTGTGCCCAATCTGAAAATCCTTCTCCTCTAAAGGGCTGCAAAAAAAGTACTTGTCAGTATTGTCTGTTTATCTATTATCAATAAAGCTCTTACTGTGAGTATCTAAAATCCACACATCTAAAACCGCTTGTCTTTTTTTTCTTCATTCCTTTTAAAGAAAAAAAAAAGGACCTAAATGAAGGGAGAAGGAAAAGTAATAAACAACTGGTATGGATCTACATATGTCTCTGTAGAACAACAGAGTATGAAAGCAATGAAGCAGACCCAGATATATGAGTGAATCCCTGACTTTCTGCAAATCATCTCCACAGTACTCTTGAGATAAGTCGTACCAAATAATAAATAAGCTGCGTAGCCAAGCAGAGTAGAGAACAATAACCTGTCCAGTACATTTTATCAATTTTAAGTCATAGTCCAACAGCCAAGGGGAAGGATAGGAATCAGGAATAGAGTTTAATCAGTTGCTATTGCTTGCAAGAACTCCAGAGGCCTTACAGAAAAGACAAATGCAAATCAAGTCCAGTGGTGCACGATAAAAGTAAGCTCAGTCTTGTGGTGAAAATGTTTCTTCTAGGGAAGAATACAGAAAATGTTTCTCTACTGGAAAAATAAAATCCAACCAACCATGAAAGTAAATGTTCCCATTCTGAGTTGGTTTTTGGGGATTTTTGTAAGGAAGAGCAATGCAGAAAGCATTAAATTTTAAATAGGTCTTCGTGCCCCCAGGAGGCTATCCTGGGGCATATCTGACACAGGAGGAATCCCTCTGTCCACTGTCAAAACTGTTCCCCCTTTATGTTAGATATTCTTGAACTTTACCCTTTCCTATCCCAAGTGAAGAGCTTGACCACAAAAATTGTCAGTCATCTCCTCAGGTTTTTCCTCTTTCTCTCCAACGTAATAACTATTATGTGTTATTTACGTTCAATGAAACAGCTTCAGCAGGAGCTAATGAGGCAGACGCTGTCCCTGCATATTCCTAAACCATACATATGGCAACAGAGTTTTGGTCTGGGAAACTTCCCTGTGGCTGAGTGGGCTGTGCTGCAGAGCAATTAGCACTGACTGCTCAAACTCTTTGGAGTGAGTGAGTGAGTGAGTGAGTGAGTGAGTGAGTGAGTGAGTGCGTGCTGCACCTCCATCCTCAGGAGAGGAAAGCCTTGCGCCGGCAGGTGAGTGCGGGCGAGCCAGAGTGAGCGCCAGCAGTCACAGGGCAAGAACTGCACCCATACCCAAATGCTCATTGTCAGCTACCTCCTCCCTGCTCTGCTGATGATCAGAGTAACACCACAGATTGGAAGGAGAGCAGGATCCACAGTTGTCAGGCCAATGAATAACTGAACTGATTCTCTTGAAGCTCCAATTAATAGCAAACATATGTCCAGTAAAATAAAATTGATGATTTTGGGACCCGGAGGATTAAAAATTTCTTAAACTATCTGCAGAACAGACTACAAAATCTGATTTGTTCCCTTCCAGAACCTCAGGATTAGCCCCCAAATATGCCTGAGTAGTCTCTACAAATAGCTTTATTTAAATGTGAAAGGAAAACTAACTTGTCTTGTTCACTTCATTCTAAGTTTCTAGTGCTCAGCACCCATGAAATGGATTGCTTATGGTGAGATGATGTCTTTTCTGTGCCTTCCAAAGTCTGTGAAGAATGTCTTCCTGGTTAATAGGTTGATTTAAATTGTATATGCTCCAGAACATAAATACGATTATTTATCATACTTGCCCAAGACAATGACAGTAAAGAAGACAAGGCTGAAATTCTTTATGATTTCCTCTCTCCCACAGCCAGTGACATTCAGCACACAATACACAGATGGCATGCCACATAAAGGATCACATTAGCTGTTAAACATTTTTTCTTCCCATTAACTAATTTAACAATATGTCCACACTATGAAAGAAATAGACAAATTACAGAAAACTTCTGTCAGCTTAATCCTGATTGCTAAAACAGGCCATTTGCCCAGATGGGATTGTCTTCTGGCCTATCAGGTTTGAAACATCTAGAAATTCTTCAACCACCAGCCCAGATTCTCACAGTGTTGATTCAGCTCTTCATCCTTAATTGCATTTCAGGCATGTAATTCTCTGGAGAGTTTTGACTGACAGCCTAAATATTGAAGGCTACTCTGTTCTGCGTGCATTTTAGGTGACCTGAATTTTCTAAAACAATGAGCTCTTAGGAGCCTGGTTTAAGTCAGCAGATGCCCTAGGTGACAAAAATCACAGCAAAAATCCCTGAGATTTTTTGGCCAGAGTGGGCAGTGGACCAATTTAAACAAACAATCCCAGTTTGTTTTAATTTGCTACCTTCTAGAGCAAATACACTGTTAGTGGCTTTGGGGCTGGTGGTACTGTGGGGGCTCCCTCTGTAATCATGAGCACAGCACAGCTGGGCAGGCTGCTGATCTCTTCTCATCACCGTTTGTTTTCCTATTTTTCTTTTTGCTTCTAAGCAACACAGGAGTATGGAGGGAGCTCATGGCTTATTAAGCATTAGCCCACAGGCTAATTTTAAGTACATACATGGCCTCTGCTATTACTATAACTAAATGTGACCAGAAAGTTGAGAAAAATCAACAGAAATGAAACAGAGACCAGCTGAAGAGCAACTTGAAACAATTTGAACTCACTGTGGCTATTCTACATTATCCACTTTGAGTATCAGTGTTGCAAACATCACCTTACTTCAGTGTAACTTTTCGCACAGGAAAAGTTGATGATGAAAATAAACTTCTGTTTTGTTCTTATACTCCCTTGAAAGAGGAGAGTAAGCCATTTTTAAATAAAAGAAAGCAATTAGGGGATCACTGACCCACTAGCTTTTTTTGCACCAGTATCTACTTCTAGTATTTAACTTTTGAAAATTGTTAGGGTTTTTTTTTTAATGTCTATTGTCTGTTGTTGCTTTTTGCCTAATTTTATTTGCTCAGTTTCAATAACTACATACACTATGGTATCTAGCTGCTATTGGTATACTAAGTACTTTTCCCTCTATTTGTTCAACGTTTTGTTGTGGTTTCCAGTACCTCTTTGCCAAATAGTTTCACAGAAAGAAAAAATGATCCATCACAAAACCAGCAGAATGTTCACCAAGTGAAGAGAGCTGCACAGTGCTGTAACAAATATCCAAGATCTCCCATGTTTTTCATGTCAACTGACACTTGATTTATGCTTGCACTCTTCTATACAAACCCTTATCTAGAGAAAATCCATTTCCAGCCAAAAGCACAGAATAAAGTTTGCAATACAATCAATACAATGATCTGCAAATTCTTCTCTCTTTGAAACATGTTTAATGTTCAGCCTTACACCTCAACATGGATTTATTCCATCACTCTGTACTTGCCCTGTAAGTGGGATTCTGTTTTAAAGATTTATCTGTATATTTCACTGTTAGCATTTTCTGAAGAGCATAATCTAGTATGTCCTTGTTACTGGGCACCCCCAGATTTAATTCATCTGATCTCTCATAAGGAATTTTCTTTTTATAATACAGTTACACTAGTCCAACGGCTAACCATTTCCAGAAGGGACAGTTCTCTTGTGCCAAGACTTACCACCTACCTAACCCTCAGAGCTCTAAAGTGCTAGAAGACCACTCATTTTCCTTCTGAGTTTCTCCTCAACTGTTCAAGTGCAGTCACTGTGCTGATGGGGGTAAGCAAGGGTAGGACAGCCCCCTCCAAAGGCAGCCAGCAGGACAGATCTGATGCCTTGTACAGTTCCAGGGACAGCCATTCACTGCAGTGCAGGGCAAGCCACCCTCTGGCCAGCCTTTCTCCACTGAACATGCAAGGCACTTTGAATAACTGATTTAGGTGAGTTATTTAACCCAGATAAAGACGACCCAAATCCCACCTTAGAAACTAAAAGTAATCCTAAGGACATCATGGGATTTGCATTTATTTAGTCCACTTCAGTATTTGACCAGCTGTAATGACACAGCTACTCATTAAACTTGGTAAGTCAGCACTAATATGCTTACACATAGGCAAATCAGGTATCACCACTCACATGAAACTAACAAAAATACAAAAATAGTACCATTTTTCACGTGTCTATGATGGCAGTATTCACCACAATTTATTTAATATTGAATTACAAGCATCAAGCTCTGGAAAAGACGTCAACTATTACAGTTTAATTGTTTTAAAGGTATTATTTTAGTGTCGTGTTTCATAGGAAAACTATACTTCTTTATTATTCATCTGACATTTAAAGCTTTTTTATATTCTTTCCTAGGAATATAAAGACTTAAATCACAAAAGACAAGTTTTAAAAGGACTTTATTAAATTTGACAACTGACTAACTGGACTTTGTGCAATTAATAAGAAAATCTGATAACTGAGCAAAGTTCACTGTCCTTTTTTATTTCTGCAGTTTTACATATCTTTAGTTCTGCAAATACAACATTTGAGTAAGACATTACTCTTTCTAGTTTACACCCACACTTCATGAGATTACTGCAGTGTGGAAAATGTCACATTGTTTCTCCTGGTAGAAGAGCCACAGAAATGTCTGGAACACACAAAATTAGTCCTGCCCATACACTTTCTTAACTGAAAACATTTGCATAGGACTGACTGGGTATCTCACTATTTTATACTTTTTTCACTTGCTATTTCAATTGATATACAAATATAGTAGAGACTTTTATACACATGATCAGATTCATTATTGTGATCCAATTTTTAAAAGTTCATACTGAGAAAACAGTGAACTTCGTAGAGATCTCTTCTGATGCTCTGCAGAGGAGTTTATAAGTCACTACTTGCATATTGGGTTTAACTTACCCTTCAGACATATAAAAATTATTTAGATACTTTCTCTGTTGCAAATTCAAGTATGTCCTTATATGCTTTACCCTCAGGCTCAGCAAGAGATCTGTTATGATTGACTTGATGGTTATATTCCTAATAGAATAAGTCACTGAAAAGTGACTGTTCTTGTTTCCTAGAGAAATTTCATAAAATTCTTCTTGAAATGCAGGATGGGACAGGAGCTTGCTGGGATTATATTCATATATTTACTAATCAAGATTAGTTTCTTTTCTAAGTCTTTGAAAAAGTCTTTTTTCCAGTTGAATCCAACTTAACTTGGAGGATTCATTTTCTCATGAATCAACTATACCAAACATGCTGAAAAGTACAGTATAAATTGGTTTGGTTTGGTTTCAATTCCCTTGCTCCTGGATGTTAACTGGCATTCCCAGGTTCAGTGCACTCAGTCAGTAACTTGCTCAGTCTGAGTCTTCTTTGTTTTCCAGAGGGGACACTTCTGCTACTTCCACTCCTGTTCTTGCTGGAAGAGACATCTCCAAATGGCTCTCAAAAGTCTTTCACTTGGATTTAAGTAAGTTTTCCCATTCAACACTGGACTCACTATTTTTAGGAATTGCTGGAAAGATTGACTGCATCTTACTTTGGAATTCTTTCATCTATAAAAGAGATTTAAAAATAAAATCAGTTAACTGCTACTAAGGAACAAATAAAGTAGCACCATGAACCCCAGGCTTATCCCACAAAACAAGCTGTGTGAGGTAAAGAATAAGTAAAAAGCTCTTAAAATAATAGAAAACTAGGGATTTCCCTCTGATTATGTTAGTTCAATTAACAAAGTGAAAAAAAGCATGAAGGGATCCACAACAATCACACCTTCTAATGCACCACACAGGGGTGCCTGATTTGGAGTGCTTGCCTGAATCATCCACTGCTGTTACATGAATTATTACACACACATACACACACACACACACACACACACAAACTCAAAATATTTTTGTTTGGAGGAAAATTATCTCCATGGCATGTGCCCCTATTTTGACTGCAGTGCCTCTTCTACACTTGTAATGGATGAAAGGTCCAGTAGTCTGTTCAAGGATTTTAAAAAAAGGGCTAAAGGAAAATACTGTTTCGCTCTGACAGCTTAGGTATATCCCACCATGTGGATAAAGGTGACAAAACAAAGTCTCATTCAAATGTATATAACAATAGGAAAGAAAACAAGATTCATAACAATATATGGGACAAAGGTTTTCTTTCACTGCTGTTAAGATGCTGTGGAAGAGAAAGTATATCCATACTATATAGATATAGATAGATATATGATATTTATAATTTATATTTATGCTGAGAATTTTATCACCAGTGTCTGATTCAATAGTTCTGGAATGCCAGAACCAAACATTCATTTAAATAAAAATCACTTCTGTCAGAATATTTAGATTTAGTGAGCTTCTTTCTTCCAGGAGTTTTACATGTATTTTTACATATCATGTATTTTTAAAGGATAGGCATGGAAAAACCAGATCAGTGAAAATCCTGTTACACAAACAGCAGGATGTACAGGGGAAGTTTTGGACTGCTATTTTTAGGAAGCTCTACGACAGAACCTATGACATTCACACAGAGAAGACAGGATGTGGTATCCAAGCACTGGATGCAATGACCTCTTGAAGAGCAAATGCTGTATCAGGCAGTATGTCTCACAGTGAGGTTCCAGGAAATCTAGATATTCCAAACAGCCACACAGGCATCTACTCTCATATGCCTACATTTTGTGTGTTATAGGTCATCAGTATTTATACAAATACCTCTGGGTTGTTTTCTCTTCAAGTCCTTCTGTGTATGAATAATTCTGACAAAGAATTGGTACTTCTTTACAGACATACTACCAGAATGCAATTATTCAAGTTACAGCTGATACAAAGAATGAAACCATCTACAAAGAAATTACCAGTCCTTCAGTAAGACAGTAGCTAACTATGATGGATGAAAGCATTTCAGAACCCTAGCTTTTCTGTAATTAATGCCTGGGTACTGCTAATCAAAAAAAAATATATGTTATATAAAGTAGGAGGAAAATTCAGAGCCAAATTATCCTTTTTGCTCTTTCCAGATTTTGTTCCTAAGTAAAACTAATTCACTCTCTATTTTATATTTCATTCTGATCAGATAGTTGTTTTGATTAATTATTCCTTCTTGGTTTTTAAAAATCTTGGCCATCACCCACAATTGTTCCCAAACTAATATTTTTGCTTCTCATTTAAAATGGAGAAGCTCTCACAGACAGCTAATGTTTCCAAGAATAATAAACACCAGTATCAGAGTTGACGTAGAGGAACAGCCCAAATTACATTAAACAATTGCTGCCAATTCAATACAAGTATTTACAGTAGGAAATGTTTTAGGAGGTTTGGCTCAGCTGTTTTTTCCAGTCCTATGTAATTAAGTTATCCCAGCTCACTGACGGGTGGAAAGTATTCCATTTACTTAACATTTTTTGCTTCTAAAGAGTGATTCAACTCTTCTACTCTTTCACCTCACTCTAAGTATTGTCTGGGTGTTTGAAACACAGGAATGGTCAAATATTAACCTGAATGCAGTAGCTCTTTTATATCAACAGAGCTACAAAAAAGATGAAACATTCAGCACCAGTCAATGACCTGGTGCAATGTGGATTTTCTGGCTGCTTCTAAATTCAGAACTAAATTTCTCTTAGTATAAAATTTAAATTATGCACTCATAAGTGCTAGAAGACACCTCTGTTAGCCCAGTGAAGATGCACAAAACCAAAGGGAAACTAAAAGCAATTGTATAAAGCCTCCAAAAAGAAGATCATGGGTGGAGCAACTCAAAAATCTGCAGTGATTCCTCACTCGGACAACAGCCTCATAATTATTAACATGCCAAACCCTAACTCTTGAATGCAAAAAGCAGTCTTGTCTGGAAAAAAAAAAAACACTACAACTCGGTTCTGAAAGAAAAAAGGTATTTATTTAAAAAGCATTGAAACACTGCTAGCAGCTGAAGATTTAAGAATATCAGATAGATTTCTGTCCCCTCAGAACATTAATTTATATTCTGCAGGTAAAAGCAACTAATTTCCTGGAAAAGCAATTTTTCCTTAACACATGGATCAGGTCTGAAATATTCAATGTCTTTCTTTTGCTTTTAAGACTCCCTGAGAAATTTCCTCAGCCTTGTCTTCTCAGACTTTGATGCTTATTTGTAAAACCACTCTGAAAGCGATGCCAGACTCAGTGTTTCATTTGCCACTTCCTCTCTCGCCTGCCCTTTTCCACAAGCCTGCTCTGCACAAAAATAGTTTGTCATTGCAATTCACAACTTAGACCATGTTTATGTTTTTCCACAGATTTTCTTCCTTTGTGATTCCTGGACATTGATATATTTCAATAAATCGAAATGCCAAGCTGATCACTACTGTGCATTGTCTTCTCAGTGCAGCACTTTAGGCTGTCAGCTCTTTCTCAGTGTAACACTTCAGGCTGTCAGCTCTTTAAGAAGGACATTATCTGCAGTGACTGGCGTGGGCCTCGTTAATACATGACTTCACAGTATGTCTAAAACAGGGCCAATTTCTTCCCGGTACAAATGTCACAGCTACTAACTCTTACTAGAAGTTTTCATTTCTATAGCCCTTAAAAGATACTGCACTTGATTATTTCTCTCCACAACAGTTGAGTTCTCACTAGTAAGATATTAAGCAACTTAATTAGTACCAGTCATGGACTCCTATTTTCCCCCTCTCATCCCAGTCAGAAAGTGCAGTCCAATGTTTCATTAGGGCTTTGATCTGGACCTCTAAGGTATCTTCTCCTTTCCTGTTCCACTAATAACATCAGCTTCTGAGTTTCTTCCTTCATTTCCACATTTGTGCTTGGTGCTCTCCCAAATGCACCTCCAAATCCTAGTCACTGTCTTCCCTGCACTCAGCATTCCTCCAAAACTCACTTATCTTAAACCACAGAGAAAGCTTTCAGAGAGAACTATTCTCTGATGTCACAGAACGGGTGCATACCCACACAAATAACCATGAAAATCACATCCCTAAGTTCCTGTCCCTTCTCTCCCACTGACAATGTGTGCCTGCTTACAAACCATTCTAATATCCCATTTTAGGTTGTAACTTCTTAATGGATGAACTTTATGATCTTAGGTCTTTTCCAGTCCAAATGATTCTGACTCTTTCAGTCAGACACATGGAGCTCAATCTTCTGCGCCTGGACTGATCAAACTCTATTTAATATATTTTTATATTTAGGACGAAATTTGGCCTCCAAAGTACCTCACATTGGCTTCCAGGTTGTTCTTGCCTGCATTTAGTTGACACTGTCGTACTAGGCCCATTGCAACTTCAAAGTATCCTTGCACTGAAAGTAAAATTTGTCCACTAAACATTTAAGTTAGTCCTTCAACAAACTGGGCTTACCAGTGTCCAGTCCTCCTTCAGTGTGGTGAGCTTCTTGTGAAGATGATTAGTCAGCTTTATGTTCTATAAATACTGAACACTTGAGGTGTGAGAATTGGGACTTTTGTCTTTACTTGCTTTAACTCTTGGGACAAACACACTTCTTGATGAGGGAAATGCTGCAGTTAGGAATCTCTGTCTTGCTCTGCCTTTTCTTTTCAGCAGATATGCAACACAAGAGGTTTCTTCTCCTCTCTCCTCCCTTCCCAGAAATCTCCTCCCGTATTTCCTCCAGATTCCACAATACTCACGTCAGTGGTCTCAAATCAAAAGGATTTAATTTAATTACAATAGCTAATGTGCTATGTACTAAGCACTGGAATATTTAGAGTAACTCACTGCAATGGCTGCCACTTTATTATTGTCAGCCACACTGGCACTGGGGTACTCAGTTCAACTGTGATAATGTCTTCAGTTAATAGTGCAGTAAACCAAGCAGTAAAAGCTGAATGTATTTTACCTCTTCCTGCTGCCTTCAGTACCATAGACCACTCTCAACTGCTGCTCCTGAACCTAGTGGTACATGAACGATTTGTAACACATTTCTTAACATTCCAGCATGCTCCATTCCTGCAGGCGACTCTCTGAAGTGAATTTCACTCAAGTGAATTTTATTTTTTTGTCACAGATATTACAGAGCTTTACGCTGTTTTTTCTTACCAAATAAATTACAGTAACTGTTCTACCTCTGTCAGGCTTCTTTCTAAAAGGGTATCATCTACCTTACTGCACTAAATAATCTGTAATAGCTACAGATCACTGTTATTTTCTTATCTTAACCTAATGATCCTGCCTCAGATGGCAAAAATATGGGGACCTAAAAGCATCTTCCATTTAATAATCTCTTTTTAATGTACATCGTTGACAGAATGTCACACAAAAATTGGGATAGCACTATTACTGAGAGCACTTACATGGCCGTTCACATTAAAATGAATGGAAGAGGGGCTAAAAGAGTCTATTTGATTCCTAGAATGAAAGTTTTACGAATAAATGTTCTCTTTAATGTCTGACATTCATAATAGGCCAACGCAGATTCCAGGAATTATTAGTTTCCTATTTTAGTACTCATATCAGTAAGAACTGCTTACATTAGCTTCCAAGTGAAATGAGGTTAGATGCCCTGAACTGGAATATCAAGTGGCAGCAGAATGCAGTATGTACATGCCCTCAGTTCTCCTCAGCCACCATCCATTTCACAAGGCATGAAGATGAGGCAGGCTGCCCTGGATTTAAAAGCATCAGTGAGGATTGCTCTTACCACCTTTTCCCAAATCTTAAAATGATTGCTGTTGCCCTTGTTAGCAAATGATTACCAAGGGCCACGTACAGAAATAGCAAGTTATTTGTAGAAAATGACAAGTGCTGAGCCCTTGCAGGACTGGAGGAGCAGAGCAACCAGCCTGGTGGCTGAAGGTGATTGTCTTTCTCTCAGTGTAAAATGGGGCACTCACTGAGGGTCACACTGGGCCACCTCTGGAATAACATGTTAAATAGAGCTCTGGTTCACATTCTTCCAGCTTGCACTTTACTGGCAAAGGCATCATGAACGTTTGGATTATGCAGAACAACAAGTCTATGAAAATGGCCCTGAGAGTGTCAATACTGGCAGTAAACAACCTAACATTTTCAATGTACTCTCATAGTACCCTGTTCAGCACCTATTTGCTAATTCCAGAATTTCAGGCTTACACAGAGAAAAGCAGCAGCAGAATTGTGTTAAACCATCTAGAAAAGTCAGGAGCTCATACTGGCCCTGTCTCTTGGAGGCTTACACACGTGCCTAAGCTTATGCAGTGTTGATCACCCTCTTTGAAATCAGAGGGCTATTTACAGTGCCTAAAGTTAAACAAACACATAGACATATTTTCCCACAAATTTATCTCTGTAAGTCCTGTGTAAGTGGGTAAAACATGTCCTGTGCTTTTTGAAAGAACAACATGAAAACAACCTAAGTGAACTTTACAGGGAGAGAGAGAGAGGACCATCATTGTTTAGAATGAAGCTGCCACAGTTCCCAAACAATTATAAATATGTAGTAGCCTCCCACAGCTACTCCATATTCTGTCTTGAATTACTGGTAAATACAGAGAGCTGTCAAGTCACAGGGGTCAGGCTGCCTCTTTTCCAATTACTGGGTCACATGAAGAGATAAACACATGAAATACTTTCCTCATGTTACTTTTCTGTGAGTGCAGAAGACATGCTGCTCATTCATAAATGGGAAGAGAGCTGATCTACATCACAAACATGTTTTACTAGCCTCATTTTGGTTTCATTTCTGTGCAAATGTGACTTAGATCCCAAAGTGGGAAGAAGATGCTATTCCAGTAGAAAAGCCTAAAGAAAGTAAAACTGTTCTGGGTTAAGGCTAGATTATTTTGAATTTAAGAAAAATATGGTATCCTAAAGTAAAGGCTTTTGTGCCATGCAGAAAAATGGAGTATGGGTATCACTGATGAGTGTGCCATTTATTTCTGCAGAATCTTACTTCCAAATCTGGGTGCCTGGAAAGGACATCCACATGATTAGTCTATTATGGTGTATTAGTCATTGCCCCTTAGTCACCCTGGGCAATTTGAAAAATTAATCTTGAAATAGTTTTAAATTTAAAGTAGTTAAATATCCAAATTTATAAAGCTAGCTGGTTAATGGACCCAAAATCTCAGGACAATTGCCCCAACCCTGTAAACTCTTCTGTGCTGTAATCTGGATTTCTGAATTGATTTCAAAAATACAGATTGTCTGCTGAGCAACCTGAGTAATTTTTTTCCCTCAGTATGTCCAGGAATTAATTTTATCTATCATCCACAAGTGAGATTCCAGGCAGGGGAAAGGGCCAGCAAAACCCCAAAACTCTTTGGTGAGGCTTCAGGTTCATCGCCTTGACGGGGGCTGAATTCCATGCAGGAAGCTGTCAGAGCCAGTGTGACACGCAGAGGCAGGCAGGGACAGGCAGATGCCCCCAGGCAAGCAGAGCAGTGGGGTCTTGGCCCGCAGCGGGTCACGGCAAGCACGGCCGCGCACCACGCTTAACGCACAGGACGATGCCACGGGAACAAGACGTAGCACGAGTCACTCACACCCATCAGAGAAGCCTGGATTCAGATTTTACTTGCACAGGCACAGTTGACAGTTACACGTGGCCAAGGCGTGGATCAACCCACTCGGCCACGCAGGGTGACACAGAGGCATTTCAGAGCACAGGCTCCCCAACGGGCTGGTGGCAGCCAACAGCTGCGAGTCTCTCCCAGGACACAACAGCAAAACTCCTCAAGACAGCTACAGCTGCAGCCTTTCCATTTCTTGAAATACTCTCTTACAGCTGTCCCTATTCATAAAGCAGATTGTAGCAGCTTTCCAGGACAAAAATTATGATCTTAATCCTTGAATAAGCATTCTGCCTTATCAAGTAAACAGTGAAGTTCATTCGTTTCATTTTTTTTCCTTCTTGAATGAATACTAGCAGTACATACGTGTGGAGGCGTGTCTTCTTCAAACCAAACTTATTAGGCAATATAAGCAGCACAGAAAAATCCAGTATGAACAGGAGGAGGAAGTGATAACTTGTACTAGTACCCCACCTTCTTTCTAAGAGCTTTAAATAAGCATTGAGGAAATAAAAGAGCATTAAAAAAATGGGTAGATTTGATTTATATAGAAATACGTGATCATGAAATAGCAAGAAAAAGTTAAGTTTCTATTATGGTGTCAGACACAAGCATGATAAGGAATAGAAATTTCATAAATAATATTTTTGTGAGGATTAAATACAACAATAATTAAAAACTAATAACAAAATATTTAGGAATTATTCTAGGATGACTCATTATTTTAGGAGATATGGTGCTTTCATAGCAACATTTCCGTGTTTATGAAATAGAGTAAAAATTTCAGCCACTACAATATTTGGGTATTAAATTTGGATTTATAAATCTTAGTACAAATTACAGGTGCCATATTTGAAGACTATGTCTCCATGCTCTCATCTTCTGTTTTAAATTAACCTATACTTAAAGCCAATACTCCTTTGTATTTATACTGTGCCTATGACTATACTTTCACAAAATTATAATAAATATCTCTTGACATAAGCAGGGGGATGTTATTTTTATGCTTAAAATGGTGATTCAGCATTGCTTTTAATTGTTTTAGATGTCTCTTTAAGGCCATGCAAATGTTTTAGACTCTTAATATTTTAAAGGTTAAGATCAATGAAAAACAGGATATTTCATTAGGAGATACCATAAAAGTGATAAACTAATATTTTATAAGTATGTTAGTCACAAATTGCCAAGCAATTCTTCTAACTATTTTTCCAGCTTTCCACAGAACAGCAACAATCAGAATCTCACAAACCTACATATGAATCATCCCAGCCCTTTTCCTATGGGATAGAGAATGCTTTTATTTTTGAGGAAATTAAACTTAATTTATTGAGGACATGAAGAACAAGAGGGCTTTTAAAACATAATTTATCTTGTTTGTTAATTGTTGTACACTTCAGTCTACAAAGGCTGAGGGCATTGCTCTGCTTTTAAAAGAAGGTTCATAACTGCTGGCAGCTTAAAAAAAAAAGAAAGAAAAAAGAACATCAGACAGTAGGTATGTTTTAGTATCTGCCAAGTACTCTATAGCTGCAAGTTTAATTTAAAAGAAAGGTCTACAACTCCAAAGTTAACTTCTAAAAAATTCTAGAAAACTCATAGAAAACTGTCACCTGCTGTAGCTGACCCTGCCTTGGCAGGGGGATTGGACTACATGATCTCCAGTGGACCCTTCCAACCCTAATTATTCTGTGATTCTGACACCAAAATTTTTCTCCATAATATAAAGGTGTGGTGGATCATAACACTAGCAGAATAGGTAAATAAAATAAAAAGGGTTTAATTTTTGGAAACTTCAATGAAAATACTTTTTTAGTTCAACTGTAACAACAGCAGGTTTAAGATATTTTGAATATTCTACTTTTAAAAATTTTTACTGAGTAAAATGCCATTTATTCTTTAACTGAAAATTTTAAATTTCATTGAACAGCTCATAAGCAAAATGTTGAAATATGGTGTTTCAACTACTATTCAATTCTAAAATAAACCTGAAATGATAAATTGGCCAAACCCAACCTTTTCTACAAAATTTCATTCAATACTTCTGTGTTTTGCATCAGCAAACAGCCACCTCACTGCACCAGGAGTGGCCACCTACATGGTTTGGATGTTGCAAGCTCTAAACCAGTAAGGTAATGCCATGGAAGATAATACCACAACGTGGAAGTTGTTAAATAGCAAATAAACTTGTTGAAAACAATGGCACCATTTTATTTCAAGCCAGACTTATTTCAAGCTCGTGTTTAACACGGCACGTGTCTTTCCACATCATAAGTTGCCTCAGAGAAGAAGGCTGGTAGGTATGTCTGGATGAGTCTCAGATTCAGATCAGGTGTGCTCTTTGGAAGCCAATCTCCCAGTTGTCCATGTTCCCTGGGCATGAGTTTGTGTAACTACTGAACAGTCTCAAAATGCATGACCAGCAGTTTTTTAGGGTGACACAAATCTGAAGAAGCATTCTAGCAGTGCATGTACGTAGTCCAACTGCCAACAGGCATTCAAGCCACCGGGCAAGGCCAGTGTCAGTCCCAATTTTGAAAATTCCTGGAATGGTTGTAGCTATCAGGTCCTCAGCCTGCTAATGTTTCACTGCCCCAGTGCTGCTGGTCAATGATACTCACTAATATAGAAAGAGTTTCTATGCTGAGAGATAATCAAAGGTGGTAGAAATTTAAATATTTTCCTGAGTGTTTGCAGGAAGTGAGTTTAAAAAGCCTGATTATCACTGACACCTGATTATTTTCTGCAAGACTTACAATATAAAAGTATATAGGCACCATCTCCTAGGTTCTAAAAAAAGATCTACGCTACTGAAAAATACAACTTAAACCATTATCAAACTAAGTCCTCAATGAACCATCACTTCTTCATTTCAGAATAAGAGTTAAGTGGAATTTAGTAGAGTTTATTACTTACCAGTCTGTCCTCAGATTACAACAGTGGTAACTGCAATCAGGGAACGTTAACAACCTAACCTGAGACAGTGTAAAATTTTTATATTCCTTACCCAGACATAAAGATCAGTTACTTACTCTCACCCCTGGGTTTTTATGCTGGCATGAAAGCAGCGGACTGTAAAGCTATAGGGAACCACCTTTAACAATAAAGCCATTTAAGTGCTAGAAGCAGGCACTGTCACAGCACTGTTTTAAGAACTAATGAACCACAAAGATTAAATAAAAATCTAGAATCACCAAATCTGGTGCGTCACCTCAGTGCCTGGAAGGAATCTTAACAACAACTTGCTTCTAGGGCAAACACAGGCTGTGTCAGAAGGTGTGAGGATGAGGCATCCTGAACTGTGGCTTCAGTTCCCTTCCACGACACAAACTGCTGAGCAATCAGGCCACTAACAGAGATTAATTACAGCTCATCAAGGAAATATCACTCCACTTTGCTTTTGTCGTTTCACCTCTGACTTTGGGAGCGATGACAAGGTAATTTAAACAGCCACAAAGCTTAGGGTAATACATACTTTATCAATGACTCGCCGCCCCATCAGTAATTCACGCTCACAGGAAACACGTATCCCAGCATTAGAGGCATTTCGGCAGCGATGGCCAGTGAGGCCGTTCTGCTGGGCTGTGGCTGGGCGCAGCACGGCTCGGCAGTGCAGCACGGCTCGCCTAAAGCGCGGCTGGCTGCGGGACACAGCCCGCAGCCCCGGGAGCAGGGACGAGCCGGGCCCTCGGCGCGCCCGCTGCAATTCCGGCCGGCGCCACGGGGTGTCGCTGCCGGGCAGCGGCGGCGCCCCGGCCGCGCCCGGCCCCGCGGGAGCCGCCGGGAGCGGGGCAGGAACACAAACCCCGGAACCCAAGCGGGAGTGGGGCGCAGGAGCGCCCGCCTGGCTCAGTTCTGCCCTCCAGGTGTGCCGGAGAGGCTCGCCACCGCTTCCTGCCGGGCCGGGCCCCTCACAAGGCATTCCCGGCGCGTGGCACAAGGATCAGGGCCGCGCAGTGACACCGACTGCACATCGCGCTGCCTTCACGTCGGGGCGCGGCTGGCGTGGGCAGCGCTCGAAGCACAAAAAGCAGCGAGCACACCTTGCACGGCACTTCTCCAACCTCAGTGACCAGCTGCTCTCCTTCTCCGGCCCAGCCAGCCCTGCCCCGGTGTGCTGCGGGCCGGCCAGGACGGGAACTGCCCCATGGCCTCCCTGGCCACGCCAGTCCCGCGTCAAGATCTGCTGGCTCTGTTACGCCTTTTGGGGTTACTTCTGCCAATCCATCACATCTCATTTTCCACTGAGGCTTCTCGTACTTTACTCTTTCAGATGACTCGAGCCATTAAACACTTAACAATTTAGTCCTACTTAACTTGGAACTCCCCTTCAAACCCTGCAAGTGAAAATCAAGTCCTTTATCCACCGAGATTCCACCCAGAGAGTCACGGGGACTGGGCTAGCAAAGGATTTGAGAGAGCACTGCAGTGGAGGTACTCCTCCATGCAAATGAAGCATCCTTCTTGTTTGCCAAATGAAACACCTGCACTGCTTACAATCAGAATTTTACTATCCTTCACAATTTAATACTGAGAGACAATTTAATATCAAGAGACTGTGTAAGCTGTCAACAATGTTATCAATACTGCTCTTAAACAGATGAAGCTGCTGCCTAGCAGGGCCAGGTCCCTAATTAGCAGGTCCCAGGGGCAGCTCGTTAATGTTAAGGTGAAGAGGCTGGGCATAACCTCCTCTTCTCTCTGTCCAGCTGCCAAAACTTTAGATACTAAATTCACAAAGGTTCCTGATATCAAAATGAGTGAAGTTTCCCCTCAAGTTACACCTAGTATAGCACACTGAGAGTGTTATAATTGAGTCCATAGTTTTAAAATCTTAACACCTGCCTCTAGTTTTGAAATTGTGACTTGAAATTTTACAGGTATTGGAAACTTGCATGGACTACAGAGCCAGTGAATTCACAATTCTCAAGTACAGCGAAGACTCAAGACATTTTGTTCAGGTAAATCTCTAAAAGCCTCCTTTTAAAATGTTTAACTGAAATTAAAATGTTCATTTGAGAATGTCAAGCTTAGTGCAAAGTCTACGGTGTCTTCCATGATCTGAACAGCTTATGTGGAAAGAAACTTTATTTCACTCAGTCATAAATTCGGTTTCCTAAAAATAAAACTTTATTTATTTTTGTGGGTATCTAATAATTATTAGACATAACATATGCACTGCGATTTACTCAAAAATCAGTACTGTAACTGTTAATCTATTATCGCTGCTTACATGAAAACAATTAAGAATTTTCAAAAGTATCACAGTGTTCCCCAGAAATTTCAGGAAAACATATTAAAAAAAAAACAGGCCCTTCTGAAAATGAGCATATGTTTAAGGGTCTAATTTATTTTTAGTGCTATGAACCTCTTTGGTCAGAATATTTCCTTTTGTAACATGCTTCTACTTTTGTACCTCCAGCAATTTTAAACATGTATATATTTGATTTTAACAGCTATATAGTGACAGGAAATTTACTAATTGCTAATTTTTGATTCTGCAATTATGAATAGCACTATTGTGTTTCCTTTCGGCAGTGAAAATTTAAAAGTCTATAGTGAATGCAATAAATATCTCAGTGGAAAGCAGAGAGAGCTGTCCCAAATCATCTTTTGACAGAAACCTACTGCCTTCAGCATCTGCAATTCTCACTGTGCACTACAGTGAAACATAAGCACTCTGCAACAGAAAACAATACTAACAGACATTTGCAAGAGCCTCTTAAAATACAGTTTCCCCCACCTCCTTTCAACACTAACACAACAAAGAACATAATAAGGTGCACCTTTCTGACCAGGAACACTCAACAATTCTCTAAAATGTTTGCAGTTTCCTTGTGACACAAGAGTCCTTGCTGTCAGAAGCCCCACGAGACTCAGACATGTCCTGGGGCTTGGCCATCTCAAACTTATGTGGGTGCTCCCTGGCAGGCAGCCTCAAGAAAAGCCTCACAGGGAAACCAGTAACTGTGGGTCTAGGCCAGTACTTCTCAAGGAAGTAAAAATTAAACTTACCAAGAAACATAGCATAAATTGCAGACTAGGGTCAGACACTACTGTCCTTCAGCAGGAGCAGACACTCTGACAGAATGAGAAATCAGAATTGGCAGTATAGTGTGAAATGAGTCCTTCTGACTGCCAGCAAACTGAGTGAACTGTTGTAGCCCAGCATGCAGAGAGTATAAACTCCCACTCTTGCTCCCCCTTCCCAGACATTCCACCACAGCCGCACATGGAGAACTTCAGTTTAAACAAAATGTGTTGTAGCTGCCTCCTATGTCCTATCATGCTTTTTCAGTGTTCAGCCTTCCTTTATTTGATCCTACTGAGAATCAACATTGAAAGCTAAGAAATAAAGGATTGTGTAATGCTGTATTTGGGACTCAAATTGTGAGCTACAGGATACATCACCAGAGTAGACAAGAAATGAGAACTTGAATAAAGGTATTCAGAACAGTACTAAGATGAAGTAGTATCATCTTTCTCCTTTATATATGCTTTGCTGAATATATAAATAATTGCCACAGAAGGTAAAGGAAGTCTATTCATTCCTAGTCCTAAAGAGGATGCAAACAGCTTTCCCAGACTTACAGCTGCAGGGGACTCTTTAAGTCATGGCTCATTACTAGGGGCAAACAAAAATGCTCACATGAACTTCAGTGTTCACGCTCAACATTGTGAAATACTGGAATACAATCAATTTACTAAAGATAGCAGTAGCTGGTATCTTGGGATGTACAAATGCTTCCCGAGCTGCTTTGCCTTGACGTGACATGTCAAGCACCACCACTCTAACTCACAGGATACTCAATCTTCTGTCCCCTTGCCGCTTCGAGAAAGCAAGCTGGCTTCCTCTCAGTTTTTCTTCTATCCTCTGTGCCCTAATGCAAAAAATAGAACTTGGACAAATAAATGTATTGCTCTAAGAATAGGATTCAGGGGGGTAGCCTTCAGTTTGATACACAAAGTTTGCAGCTACTATTTTAGTCCTTAAATTAGGACACTGGCTCTTTTGTGAGGTATCTGAAACATCTGTGCAAATAAACATAAAGCAGGAACAAAACTGTTCCTCCCCCTAAAATGTCTCCTCCTAGAGCATGCCATTTTTTGCAGATACAAGAACACCTTCCCTGTTTGCACACATTCTGGGTAGTCATTCTACAGGTGGTGAATGAAGGTGTAATTCCTAGGCTAAAGTAGTATAGAGATGCCATCCCAAGATGCATTACCCAAGGAAAAATATGGACTTGAGGGGATCATACTTGATACTCACACTGTGCACACCCAGAGCCTTCCAGATGGCAAAACTCAGCAATCCAACTCCACACCATGCATAGAGTGAGCCCCACCCTAGGGCTCGTAAGGCCAGTGATGAACCACTCTCTGGTAGTGCAGCTGTGGCAGTAATCCCCTAGAACCAAAGATAAAAAGATCATGACAAAGTGAACAATAATTGGAAAAAAAAATAAAAACTAAGGAAGTTGGTGACTTAGACTTTTTTCTGACCTGCCAGTTGCACTAGCGTGGCCACAGAAAATCTTATGGCTGCCAGCACACCTCAAAAGCCAAGAGAGGGGCTGGATGGATTGCCTTCCTACCAGGAGCAGATTTCACAGTTGCCAGTGCCACCTGGGGATGACTTTCACTGCCCAGAAATACCAGACTCAGCTGTTCCAAGGGCACAAGAATCCAACACTCAGTAATCTCACCAGTCAAAATACAAAACTGAAACTAAACCAGTCACAAGCCTTTATGCCAGTGACATCTGAACATAACCACTGAAAGTCATTGATTTTGGTACTTTTTCATGGGGGGGGGCAACCAATGGCCTATAGGTCTTTATCTGCACTTCTGGAACCGCTCACTGGGAACCTGCAAGAACAGGAGCAGCTTTCATCTGGACACAGAAAGGGTATTGCAGTGACCCAGGGACTAATTTCAGAGGGCTACAACTCTGAAGAAGCTCTGGAAACTATTAGGGAAAAATTTCTAAAAGCAAACAACAATGCTGAACCCATTCCCCAGCAGAGTTTACCAAGCAGCAACACTGAAAATGCTGTGTGGTCTCCACACTTCTCATTTTTGTCAGAAGACACCTACAAAAGTAGGTGGTTTTAAGATACTGCTGCATAGAAGTTTGCCATGAGACGTGTCCTGAAAACACAAGTACCTTGAAAATGCTGTCACTTGAAGAAGCCACCTCAGGCCAAGAAGGCAGTCTTGGCTATAATGGGATCCCAACCATAAGGAAACCTCTCTGTCACAGCACATAAATGGACACTGCAGCTTCCAGGGGCACCAGGCACATGCTGGGTGGCATCAATCCCTGTGCACCCCACACTCCCTGCTAGCCAGTTCTCACCTCACAGTGCCCACTGTACTGCACCTATTTGGTATAGCAAAGCTTCAACCTGTGCAGCCCGCAGCAGCAGTGACACAGACAGAATTCTCTTGCTCACAGTGGCAACTGCCATGCAGAGAATTTTTTTCTCCTCCAAAGGATCACTGTTCAATTCTTCACATGCAAACACAGATTTCAGATGCTAG
Organism: Promerops cafer; assembly: GCA_013398275.1. NCBI lineage: Eukaryota > Metazoa > Chordata > Aves > Passeriformes > Nectariniidae > Promerops > Promerops cafer. Next base: position 140,640 of record VZSE01003326.1, on the reverse strand, counting down.
TTGTTAAAGATTGGCATTTATGGTCTTTACACAACTCAACAGTTCTACTTAACTGGGTATCTTGGAAAAAAAACTACTGAGTATTGCTCAGGGTAACATAAATGAGATTGCATACATAAAATTACAAAAATTAATTTCATTTATAGTTGAAAATACTGAAAAGCAAAATTAACTTGTGGAATGACCAAAAAAACTTTTCTCCAAAACTTGCCAAAGAACTGTTCTTTTTTACTCATCACAAAAAGTGGGGGAAAAGTCTTTTGTATTCCTGATTTAAAAAAGCTTTAAATTTTTAACTTCTCTTTAAATACTTCTATTTCTTCCTTGATACAATTAAACATACTTAATGTCTACCACTGTGGTCAGTCAAATAGCACCAGTAGCTTTTCTCCTCTTAGCTTTGTATTTATTGAAATATTAAAATGATCCTCAGACAGTCCTCAGCATTGACACTTTCCCTTGGGATTTAGCTGTAGGCACAGCTACCCAAGGACAAACATGCACTTGGAAAGGGCACAAGCAAAACGTATCTTGACCCTTATTTATTCCAATCTGGACATCCCAAAGTGGAAGCTGTTAACAAAAACAATGCTCTGTAAGCATACACACACACAAACAGCAGAGATCTCTAGTCACGCTATAGTATCAGGTCCTATTATCTCCTCACCACAGATAATGAACTATTATAACTCTCTCAGTAGAGACTGAGTATTGAAATGCTGATTACTTTTGACATTTTTCCTGCTTCCATAATCTAACCATATATAACAACACTGAGAAAAAATGGTCCCATTTGGAAGATGGGAAATGAATGGACAAAAATATCCTCTACACAGAATCTTTAAATAGGAGTCATTATCTATGAAAATTGCTGGCAAAAAACCCAGCTACCCAGCTACTACTATTTAAATGCTTGATTGTCCCAGAAAAATAGCAATAAATGGAAACAACTGATCTGGTTTTACTGACTGCAGTCAAACAGGGTTCAGTCACAGGCTGATTCCTCAGGGTACTTAAGTACACAGATAAGGGATTCTGTAAACAGGACAGTTGGTTAAATGATTATCAGATATGCTGTTCAGAGCATCAAGAAAGCTGATTAATGAAATGCTAAAAAACTAAAAAGGACAACTGTAGCATGGGAGAAAAAGATGACACCAACAAAAAAAAAACATTTTTAAGAGAATTGAGTTTTATTCACTAACCTGTTATTCTATATTCAGATTGTTTTCTCATCACTACTCTTCTGTATTTAAAAAAAATTATTTAATTTTAAAAATGAGCTTTTAAACAATATTGAGTCTTTCCAAAAACAGGCCAGAACAAAACAGGGCAGAATTAGCTGATTTTTTGTCCAAATATATGCTGCTTTTTTCATTTTGTTGGTTGTTGTTGTTTTGTTTTCCTCTGGAAGATATAAACAGGAAGTGGGAGAAGCAAAAAAATCACATTTTTTTTTTTATTCAGACACAGGCCCTGATCGTGTAACTGCCCCCTTGTGTGCAGAGCATGTCTGAAAGGAAGCAGTGCCTAAAATAAAGGAGGTTCAACTGTTTTGGTTGATTGTATTCAGTGTGTTCACTCTTTTGTGTGACTTAATCCACTGTGAAATTAAACACCTGGATAAGTGCTGGTAAAACTGGACACTTCTCAAAAGGAGGCTGCTGCAGCTGAGCATTTAATTTTAACAAAAAAAAACCATCAATTAACCAGGATCATATCACCAATCCAACAGCACTTGTATTGGTGGCTTCACCAGAACCAGGAATAAATTGCCAGAAACTGGGGGCTGGTAGAATTAATTCTTTCAACACCAGTGCTGGCTGATGTTGGCCTGAAGTACCTGTCAAACTATGGCCTCACCTTAACATGGATAAAAATAATATTTAGGCATTGAATGTCTAAAAAAGGTGAAATCTTCTGTAGTTATTATTATACATGATGTATTATTAAAAGTTACTTGCAGTAAGTAACGATAAATTTAAGTAAGAATGCTAATACAAAACCCCATTGGTACCTTGGGGAACTTCTATAGAGAGTTAAGCCATTCTTATAGTCTAGTTTTTCCTTTTTTAAACTGCTCACCAGCAAGTACCTTGACAAAAAAGTATCTTTCCACACTCTGGAGTACTGAAGTAGAGGGGCCCATGACATCACAGATTTTTGCTAGTAAACTGTTGTAATTCCTTTGCACAAATAGCAGCAGATACAGTTTTCAGCAAAGAAATGGTATGTATCACATGATGACATTTCTAGCATATATATTCTCAGATGTCAATGCAATGTCACTCTTGATAAATTTCACACTGATAACAGGACAGCTCAGACACCCAGGAATATGTGCAAGCTGGAAAAAATGCAGCACTCAAGAGAAAGGAAGTTAAAAAAAAGATAGTAAAAAAGGAGACAATTTCCTTACTGTAATGTATTTCCACAGCTTGTGAAATAACGTCTCATTAAGTTTTCTATTTTGTCTATTTCAAAAAAGAAACTCATGCTTGTTGTTTCTGTAAAGGCAATGGATGAGTTATCACACAGCAGCCTACAGAGGAAAGTAGGAAAGGAAATGAAGGATCTCATGCTCTTTGACCAGAAAGGGAGAATACAAGTGATCAGAAATGAAGGTTCTGATAAAAAGTACAATGGAAGAATTTTTTCTCTTGATTTGCACTGAATTAACTTGATATGTTATTGAATCATCATTTTTAAAATAAACACAGTTGATCAGTTCTTAATAGCCCAAGAACATCTGTAATACACGTTGTGTTTTAAGAGCTTGGTGGAGATGAGACTGATCAATTTTAAGGGCCTATTTTTGACACTTTTGGCAATAACGAAGCATCAGTGAGGAAAAAGCATCTTTTAATTAAATGTGCTGTGTTTCAAACTAATGCACCAACACAATACAATTACTAGCTCTGCTTTGCAGTTCTTTTCTTCAGAATGCACAAGTGGATCCAGTCAGTGATTGCCTGAGCTCAGATTCATTTTGGCCATGAGATCTCACAGTCCCATAGTACTTGTTCTCATTCTTCCCCTTACACAGTGGGATGGGAGTGGAGAGCTTTAATTTTGACTTAATGATCCCACTTACATATTCCACAGCTTACAGACCTTCTACCTCCTCATTCCCATCCTTATTTCAGTCACCTTGCTTCCAGACTCACTGCAGCACTATGAGACTGCATGGTGAACTGGATCTCTGAGGTGACACAGGATCATGCCTAAAGTGTGCTCACATCACGGAATCAAAAGAGATCAGTAACTGTATTTCACTATACAGAAGTATGATTCCAGCAAACTGTGTAAGCATTATGTATTTCAGATAATCTCAAGTACTAAACTATTTAGCAGGACCAACTCTGAATTGATTTTTAAATTAATCCTACGCCTGTACTGAATTCAATTAAGTCTAGTGCTCTTATCATCAACTCTGCCGAGTTCCATGTATATCACCATGTCTATAAAGCATTCAATGCATTCTTATTTCCTGTGTATCACTGCTGGAAAACAGCTTAAAAGAACAAACCTTACTGAACCAGTCTGGGTTCTTCTTTTTCGTCATTGCAAGTGTAGTGCCAAAACCTGCTATCATTCCTGCTGTAGCAACAGTACCTAGAAAAATTCCACCTGCCAAGAAAAGTCAAAGAAATAAAAATTAAAATAAAATTAAATTAAATAAAATTAAAATTAAATAAAAATAAAAATAAAAAATAAAGTCAAAGAAATAAAGACATTGTTACTTGAGGGGAACAAAAAAACCAACCAACCTGTTTAGAAAATAAAACCTGAAAATGTAAAATCTGTTAGCACATGCTGAAGGGAAAGGCCCAGTTGTCTATATTTTTTATGCTAACTCAGTATGACAAAAAAAAACAAGACAAAGAATTAGTTCTATGGAACAGGGCATTTTGAAAATAATGGCACATGTATGTATTTTCAAGCCACACACAAAAATTCAAATCCCAGGATGCTTTTTTTGCAGTACTTTGACACTTCCCTCATTCCAGAGCCAGACTACTTAAAATCATCTTGTTCTATGGTGATGCCTCACCCTTCCCCAAATGGGAAATGTCATTGGTTTTGATGCATCACTTGTGATTTCAAATGGCCACCACCAGTTCCTCTGAAGACCATTACATAAACAACACTTGTTCTTCAGCTTTATGTTTTAATGCTCTATTTAAAAAAAAATTTAAAATTATTTAATTATTTTAATTTAAAAAAAGAAAATTACACTAGCAAAAGGTATCCCAAGAAAGAAAGCATCCCTTGCTTTTCAGTCCTTTCAGTGTTTCCGAAGTCACTTGAGATACCTTGATCCTTTCTGGCTCTTGCACCAAAGGCACGCTACAAAGACTTACTGCACTGTAGAAACCAACCTGATTCATATTAAAATTTAAAAATGTCAGGGGGTTACATATTCTTCCTTTGCAGGTATTGATACCCACCCTGTTTTCCCTTTCCTAGTACCTGTTAGGTAATTTAAAAATGGTCTGAATAGGAAGTAAGCAAAAATACAGTTAGTTAGGTCTCACTTTTAAAACAGTTATTGACCTGATTACTGCGATGGAGAAGTTTCCTGTACTCGTGTCAATGAAATCTGTAAGCTACCTCCTCTGCCAGGGAGCACAAAGACTTCGCACCTTGGCCGAACTACGCAGTTTTTACACTAAGTTTTACATTTCCAGGTCTGGTAACCAACATTTCCCCTATTTCAGACACAATAATTGGCGGCGGTACATCCGTCTTCTGGACGGGCCTGCCCGGGATGTCCCGGCCGGCGGCGCTGGGACGGGGCCGCCTGAGCCCCGGCCTCCACTCCGCCGGGGGGCGCGGGGAGACCGAGCAGACACCGGGAGCAGCTCGGAGTTAGGGATAAAAATTATAGCATAATACAAACATAAAGCCGCACAGCGCCGCCAGCCTGCCGGACGTGCGCCCGCTGTGTGCGGCTGCGGAGGCTCTGGCTCTGCCCTGGCCGCCGTTCTCCCGGCTCGCATCCAGCCCGGGACACCGGCTCCTTCCTTTAGGGAATCCGCAGCGCTGCCTGGAGCCCGCAGGAGCCTCCTCTTCCCGAGGGCTCCTGCCCCCGCGGGCCCGGCAGCGCCGAGCGCGGGCCCCCAGGGCTGAGCTCCCTCCCGGGCAGGAGGCGGCTCCGCTCAGGGGCCGTCCCGCGTCCCGCCCGGCTGCCGCGNNNAAGCGGCCGGCGCTGCAGGGGCTTCCTCGCTGTGTCTAGAAGCCTCGGCGAGGCCATTCCCAAACGTCTCGCCTTCTCCCCTGGGGCGGGAGAGAGGGGCAAGCCCTGGGGCTACAGCAAGGGGAGCACGGCTG
>VZSE01003326.1:115509-135210 GCA_013398275.1 Promerops cafer | reverse complement strand
GGAGAGGAGAGGAGAGGAGAGGAGAGGAGAGGAGAGGAGAGGAGAGGAAGGCTGTCTGCACCTTTGATTAAGAAGAGCTTGTCCTGGGATGCCGCAGAGCTCCCAGCCCCCCGGGGCAGGGACAGCCCGCGCCCGGGGTCCAGCGGCGCTGCGGCCACAGCCCCGTCATGGGCGGCACCGCCGGCAGCCGCCCCCATGGCCCAGGGAACGGGAGGAGGAGGCGACGGCGGCGGCTGCAACCCGGAAGGAAAGGGAGCTGGGCCGGGACACGCAGCCGCCTTTCCTCCTTCTCCCGCTCCGTGGCCGCGCAGCCGGGCGGGATCCAGCGGCATCGCGGGCGCGGGCGGAGCTGCCGTACCCTTAGAGGGGCCTCCTCCCCCTAGGGCGCGTTCAGCGTCCCGAGAGTCCAAATCGCCCAGAGGGAAAATGGTTAAAAGTTGTCAAAGCCTCTTTTAAACCAAGTCTCTTGTAGCAGGCTTATAAGGGTTTTGGGTTTTTTTTATGTCCTTGGGACAGATCGCATAGTCGACTTTACCAAATAAATTTGGGAGACACTCTTAATTCCCTGGAATTTTAGTAAGCTGTATCTTGACGAACGGTGTTGCTTTAAAGTACATATTTTTGTTCCAAATTGTCATTCTTTCAAGTTATGTAAATAATTTTTCAGACTACGAGAACATACATTTGGGGTTTTTTCATCTCTGCATCATCCTAATTCTCAGCTGCTGATAAATATAAATTGATGTGCTAGCTAATTTTATCACTTAAGCCAACAGTGTACTAACGTAAGATTCAGTATGAACAGGTAACGTGTATTTTTACTTACAACAGTCAGTACTTCAACAGCAAACAATGAATGTAAATAGATCCGAACCAAGCGTTTTTCCCCCAGCTTCCTTCTTTGTATCTTTTAACATAATTTATAGCATGTATATAAGGGTCTAATTATAGGGACTGGGTTGCTAGGCAAAAAATTAGTATTTTGGGAAACTTCCTGTTCATGATACTTCTAAAAACCAATCCAAAGCTGTTTCCTAATAGTCCATGTGCTGTGTAAATTAAACAATATTTTACACAGAGAGCCCATCACTAACTCATTTTTTCCTAATCTGGACAGCAGGCTAATAACTCCTTCTTTCCTCTAGTCTTCTTTTTCCCATGAAAAAGTACCCCAAAATTCTGTTTGTGCTTTGGAATAGAATTGGACTTCACGACAAATAGTAACAAAACCTCCTGGAAAAACTTAGAGAAGGGCATTTTAGAAAAACTGCAGAGTGACAATGTGAAAAGAAGAAATTACTTTTTATATAAAGTATTTAAATTCATTAGAATGCATAAAACTAAAACAGGAGCATGCATGTAATTTTGATTGTAATTGGTGTCAAGATCATCACTGCACCTGATAAAGGAACCCTTGAACTGTGAGAGACAATGAGGTTATTGTGTCTGTTGTATTTTTTTGTGTCTTTGATGATAACAATCCTATATTTTCTTCTCAGGATAGTTTTTTGAGTTCACATCAATCAAGACATCACTTTCTTTCAAATTTTTCCAGAACCAGGAAGAAAGATAATTGAAAGGTATAATGGTGTTATTTAATCCTGGTTTGAGCAATGCCAAGAATCTATATTTAAGAGAGTCAGATCAGATCTGTCTCTATTAATCATTCACAGAGACTTAAAGTAGAGCATAAAGACCATGAAATCCACTCTGAATAACTTAAAATTCTTAGTGTTTTAAATTTTACTTGCTTTAAAAAACCCAAGAGATAATCAGCAGAATTGTGTTCATTTAGGTTACAATATTAATCTCTTCTTGTTGTATAATTGAATATAATATAATGCTTTCTTTCCTTTTTATGACAGAAAAACTTGGTGAGCCAAAAGCAGACAGTGAGAGGGAACCAAAGTTTTCCACTTCAAAGGATGTGCAAATCTCCACTTGTGAGTCTGATGTTATGGTTAGGAATTTTATAGCAACTTCTGGTTTTTAACGAAAAATTGGTAACATGGTGCCTCTCCTCTGGGAGTTCATATTTTTGTACAGTATTGGCGAGGGAGGAGTGTGGAGAGTAAGCAAGAGCACAAGGAAGAAAATAAATTTTAAAATAAACCAAAGGAACAAATTAGCATAAATATATTCCCTAAGAGATTTTTATAACCCTTGCAAACACGTGGCATTGGTGCCAATGAGCAGCTCTATCAAGAAATAGAACCCCAGTGTGCAAACTTCTTAAAGTAATGCTGTGAGATATTTCAGTCCTGGCCTGTGTGTTTCCTGCTCTCCTTCCTCTCCGGTGCAGGACTGCGCAGTGATACCTGGCCATCTCCACTAACAGTGAGTTCCACTTGAGGACCAAGCTTGCAATTTAGGTATTCAGAGGCAAAGAAGCTAGTTGATAAGGTGGCTGGGACAGAATAGAGGCAGTAATTTGTTTTGTTCACTAAGTTATCTGTCTGATTTATATAGCCAAAAGTCTTGAGTGCCACTGCAAAAAATGTTGGCACCTGAGACACAGAATCCTGTTTGGAGTTTGAAAATCCAATTCAAAACATAGAGGAGGTTGATTTGAATACTGGTTACACTGACATGTTCAGTAACTGAACTGGATTATGTAAAATAACTTGGGAAAGAGCCGAACACTGGTTTTGGAAAGAGAGAAAAATGCAGCAGTTGAGCTACCCTTTGGCTCTCAGGAGAGCTGAGCTTTATTCTCTGCCTGACTTGCTGGGGTCATCTCCTCTATTTATGGCAGCTTTGATATTCCTGAAAGCACCATGCTGCTTCAGCACTGTGTACAGGCAGGGTCATGAAGAAACCAGTTACATATTTCCAAACAATTTTCTAGTCGACTGGACAAAAAATTTAAGTGTTCTGCTGCTGTGATTTGGTTTCTGCAGAAACCTCTGTTTTTATAATTAGCTGGTTACTGTTATGCATCTCCTAAGGATCTGGTGGCTGAAATTCCCATGTTGAGAGTCTGTCCTCAGATCTCTTGTCTCACTGCAGCAAAAATCTGGTCACTGAATAGTGATGTGTAGACTTTAATTACAGAAATACTGACAAAAGACAGTGCTCATTTGTCAAATGTACTCACGGTTGTAAGAAGAGCCTTGCACTGGAGAATCAAAGGACACATAAAAATACTGGTTGAGCTGGCTTCACCCACTTACAGAGGGGTACTTTTGTTTGGGAGGTGATGAGGAAATTAATTGTTTTGCGCAAGGTCTTGCAGTGGTTCTCCAGCAAAGGCAGGAGCCGAGAGGCCAGATCTCCAGATTTCCGGCCACCTACCCCGGCCCCAGAGATGCTTTTCTAAACCGCAGCTTGCTTCTACAGAATATGCAAAACTCTTCCTTAATTTCACTTCTCCATTTGGTTATTCAGGAGCACATGTCAGGCATAACTTTGGGCAAGACTGGGTGTGCAGGCATGCTGCAGAGACACCACAGTGGCATTGTTCATTACGGCCACAGCCTGGCCACACTTCAGTAAATGGCAAAGGTCCCGTTGGCAATCTGGCCAGAGTTTCAGTTATAAATCCCAAATTAGCATTTGTGGGTGATGACATTATGGCTGGTCAGAGGCGCACTACAGATTTCAGAGCTGTTGATAACATATCAAGGCTGTCACATGCCTTGGACAGAATTCAGGTGGCGCTGCAGAGATGAGAACACTTAAGGAGGGTCTTCTTTCATATGCCTGTATCTACTTTTCTGTTCTTATCCTTTACTAAATTACATGTTTTATTACCTGCTCTGTATTTATAATACTCTCTTTTGGCAAGTAAAATATGCCTATATCTGTTTGGCTTTGCCTACATTTATTAGAGAGGAAAATCACAGATCCCTTCCCAATTCCTGTGGTATTCCTACTGTCTTTAGAGACCTAGCAAATATGTTTATAAGTTATCTTTGAATTTCACTGGATACCATGCCTTTTGTGGTCTTAGTATGTGTTTCATTATAGAACTTTTAATGTTACTTTGCTGTACATATTAGAAAAACATCTACTATTGTCGAGGGGAAAAAAAAGTATTTCTGACTGAATTAAAAAGAAAAGAAACAATAAAAATGAATTATTATTTCCATGGTGTCACTAGAGTATGGCCTGGTACTTGTGTCTCAGCCACTCTTACTGGACGCTGCAACCAGAAGTAGCAACAGGAATCCTGAACCACCAGACCATCTGAGGGGGTTCTGCTGGGTGACAGCCTGGGAGCAGGATTTCTACAGAGAAAATCTGTTCCTGGCCCACATGGCCAGAACTGTAAACTTCCAAAATTATGGTTGGCAAGATGAAGGAGGCCTCTCTCAGTGACAGTCCAATAGATAGAGTTGTCCATCCTGTATGTTACCTGCTGTGGCTCTGGAAGATGACTTTGTTGGCAACTCAAACAGGTTCCCACAAGGACAAGTCAGGTTCAGATCAGACTGCCTGGAGAGATTGTAAAGTTTCCTTTCAAGGAAGATTTCTTGAGGATAAAGCCATGAGGGAGCTGCTCTGAGCACACAGCTTTGAGCCTGCTTTGGGAAGGAGGTTGCACCAAGACCTGGGTGTCTGGTTTGACTCCTCCACGGATACGTTCATGGGCAAGGGTAGCTTCAAGCTTGGCTCTCATGTAAGACCCCACAGCATGGTGGCTGCAGGATGGGAGGGGTGTGCTGCTGGCACGCACTACTGGGCAGCAGAGGGTCCCTCGGAAGCTGCTGCATGGGATGTGCCTGTGGGAACACTGCTTTGCCCACTGCATGCCACTGGCCATGCTCATATGGCCAGTGACACCAGTCTGGGGACCCTCAACAGTGGCATGTGCTGCAGAGGAAGAAGCTGGACTGGCATTTCATTTATTGTGGGGAGGTGGCCACTATAAACTTGACTTGTGTATGCTAGTAGTACATCCCCTGCTGAGAAAGCCAACAGTAAAATTAATTGTCAGGAATACAAGTTGTATATTTTTCCTAATTGGCTTCAGTGCAATTATATCCAAAGGCCCTTTTCGCAGTCATTCACAGAGCTTAATTGCTATAGTTTAATATTACAATCCAAAAAGGCCTGGAAGGAGAGCTGATACTAGGCTAGGTTCCTGATGAATTATAATTACCACTTTGTGTAGATGGGTGGAAAACATTTCGTATTAAATTAGTTTTGTTACATAAATTAATATTGTGTTCTGGATAAAGCACTTCTGATTTCACATCTAAAATATTTTTAAGAGCACCAAGTTTGTGCCAGAATTTCACTTGGCAGGTCAAATTGTCTTTTAAAATGACTTGACTTTTCAGTAGCATCTTATCATAGGTTTCTGCATTGAAGATGTTTGGCAATGACAGAATGATTCAAGGGTTGGACAGCAAGTAAAGTAACATATAATAAAATAAGACTAGGCAACTAGCATAATTTCCTAGTTCTATGAGCATGGGGGATTCACAGTCTGAATGACAGGAATTCATAGCATGACTGTCACACATTTTCTTCCTGTATTAATTTCATCTTCGTCTGAGGGTGTTTGCGAGACATGAACCGCTAATCTAATACTTTGAAAACAGGAAAGCTCATTAGCAGCTCTAGGGAAGGGAGTGAGATGGGTGAGGAAGGCACAGGTCATTAAAGGTTTAAAAGTAAAGGAAGTGTGAAAGTTTTAAGAAGGATTACTCCACGTGCAATCTGTTTGTGCTCTGTAAAAACCCAAAGATTTTTGTGTATCTCACATTTCTTTCTCATTTATGAGACCTGCAGTGAATAAAGTAAACAAGCAAATGGAAAGGTGTCAGCTGAAGATGTCAGGCTGCGTTTCAAGGAGTGGAATCATCATTTCCAGGTGACTGGCAGCTTCATGGCCTAGTACACGCAGCTGAGACGTCGGGTGCTGGACATGGCCCTTTCCAACAGGCCTCATCAGACATTCAGTTTAAGTTTCCAGAGCAACTGGAGTCTGTGACTCCAACAAGGTAGCTATTTTTCAAGAGCATAAAGTGGGAGATAGATGGCCACTTTCTGGCAGAAGATAGTGGGAATATTGTGTCAAGACACTCTGTGCATATGGAAGACCATTCCTGAAATTTTCTGCATGCATGCCCTCTGTATATGCAGTACATTACCACTTACCATTTATATCAAAATTTGGCACTACTATATCTCCCTAAACATCACATTAATCTATCTGTCTGTCACCATGGTAACAAGGCTCCCTATTGATGACTGAAGAAGAGCCAAACCATTAAAACTAAATGTACACTGTTAAAAAAAAAAAATCAGTAAGCTCGCTTGGAATAGCACTACAGAGACACAAATGGTCAAAAATAGGCTAACTAATACTTTTTATGCATTATTTTTATAGATAATGTATATAACAGATCTGAAATAAAGCCTGTTATTGAAATGATCCTTAAATCTGATCTTTGCTTCTTCATATCTATTTAAGATATAATCTGCTGAACTCAATATTAAAAATTGTGCATTTTTTCAGAAATTTACATGTTCCATAGCCATTTGTCCCAGAGAATGGAAAGATTAAATCAATATCTTAAAAACACCACATACAAAGCAGATTAGAAATATCGCTGAGTATTTTACTGCACTTTTTCTTTCTCTCTCTTTCTCTCTTGCTTCCATACTTGTAACTTTGCCAGAATAAAATCAGTAAAGTGCATGCATTCATTAAAGGATCAATGTCTAACTGACATTGTTAGTTAGTTGGACCTGATATTTTTTGAGAATCACAACGTTGTGGAAACTCCGACATGAATTACTGGACTTCATAAATCATTCTTGGACAACATATTTCCATTTTTTATTACACTGGCGCCATGCATGCTATTAATGGTAGACTTGAGTCTACAATTCTATTAGGCTTTAAAGAGGCCTTTGATTTTAGAGCCAAAATAGAACTTAAAGCTAACAGCTGACTTCTCATCTCCTTCTGTGCTCATTGGATAGTGCTTTTGGTTCTCTAGAAATGAGAGGACTAGAGAAAGAAATGGGAATACTGTATTAAGAACACTTTGTCACATTCTCTGAACTGAAAGTATGAGTATTCTTGCTTATGTGAGGATTTATACCTGGTTTAAACTATGGCTCTGATCTTACAGTAAACCCTTGGGTTAGGAGGTAGCTCATCAGGATGCTTTATCAGCCCCATGAAAAGCTGACAGGTTGGAAGGTCAGATGGGGTCACTGCTCTATCTGTCTGTGCGTGGGGATATGGAGTTTGTACACATGCACGTATGTTGCATGGATGTGAATCATGCAGATTTTATTAAATCTAATGTCCCAGTGAGCAAACATGGGTGTTTTGCCCTGTTACAGGCTATATGAGCCCCTGGAGGACATAAAAGATGAACTGAACCTGGAAGATCAACTTGGTAGAACCAGGAGGCACAGATGCTACTAAGGAGCCTAGAGTTTCTGATTAACATCTGACATTTAAAATGTTTTCAGCTCAGAAGAAGCCACAGAAAATTACAGGTGTGAAGGAAAAGTATCTCACTCCCTCCTCTCTTTCCTCCCTTCCTCTTCAGGCAGGTGGAGAATTGTGATCCCTTGAGCTGATAGAAAAGGGTATTCCTGTCTGATACGAAGCAGACAAAAAAGCAGCAACTGAAGAAAGTCTTCCTAGTTTCATCTTTGACAGAAAAAAAAAGTATAATTCTGAACTTTATAAGTGCCAGGATTGTGACATGTATTGCTCTGGGTGGACAAAGACATGACAAAATGATCTGACAGCAAATGCTTTTGGGGGGCATAAAAGTGGCACTTGGCCATGCAGATGATGGGCCCCTGTGATGTATGTTGTGATCTAATTTGTCTTCGTTCCAAGCAGTACATCACTACCACTGGATCCAGCAGGCCTTCCAAAACAGTGCCAGCTACAAGCACAATTTCTCAGTGTTCTTCTAGTGAGCTAAGCTGTCTCAGATTTTAAGAAGATCTTTGTTGGTCAATACAATTTATTTTGCTTTCCCGAATGTTAAAACAACAAAGTAGTAAGTTCTGCTGATAAAATTAATTTCAAGTAGTTTATTATATAAAGAATAATACAGTGCAATAGCATTCCCAAGGATGGAAGGAACTTTGCTTTTTTACTTACAAAATTATAAATTGTAGCAACTTTTTAATTAAAGCTCAAAAGAGTGTGTTAATATTAAAAAATCAAAAGTCTTACCATTAAAAATTAGTATTCCCATTCTAATTATTACTGAAAAAAGAATATGCTCTCGCAAAGAGAACATTTTCAAAAAGAGTATTCTTATTTTCATGATTTTTAGAAATCACAACATTTCTCTTTGATTTTTTTTTAATTGCATTTTGCATGATCTGGACAACATCTTTTGTCACTCCAGTGAATTCCTTCCTCTCTTGAAGGAAATGTGAAAATTTCCTTTTTTTTTCAAAAAAGGAAATTGTATGCCATTGTAACAAAAACTTGGTTTGAATTCTCACCTAGCATGAGAGAGTTATTCCCCCCAGCTCTATTTCTGTCTTCAAGCCATGCCGTAGTTATGTCCTCTCATTCCCGGTGTAAGAAATTTGAGTGTCCATAGAGGATGTGCTTCTGCACTGCTGGTGGCTTTGGCTGCTAGTCATATATCATGGAGCGTTTCTTCAAAACCTGTTTTGGCACCTTCCCCTTTTAACAGTGACTTTCACCCTGTTAAAACCCCATCCAAGGAGGAGCCACATGGGTTCTGTAAGCCCATCAAGCAACAGAACTAGCCCAAGCAGCTTCCAGCCTGAGCATCCCTTATCCATGGTGGCCAAATCCAGTGTTTCTTTTCTGAAGTGGTCTCTGCATAGCAACACTAGATGGAGACTTAACATCTAAGTACTTGTGTTTATTTAATTCAAGGGGGTTAAATATGATGCACTCTTCTACTTGTGAGAAGTACTTAGATCTACATGTATTGTACAATATGTTTTTATTTAAAGTTTTCTGCTTGCCATCCATTTTGAGTGAGGTGTTCAAAGGCAGATGTTTTCTTCCTTCATCTCAGCTCCACGGCTGGCCTCCTGGAGAGGGATAGTAGGGAATGTGGGCTAACTCTGTCTGGCGGGGATATGGAGCAGGAACAAAGCAGGGAGATAGAGTTGTTCTGCCCAAAAGAGTTTGGGTTTTGTTTTTGTGTGAGCCTTTCAAGATACAGGCCTGATCACTGACCTTCAAAAAGAGCATTCCAACTCCTCAGAGGCAGGGGAGGAGCTAATCTTACAAAGTGTAAGAAGATGAAGAACTGTACCCTTCGGGTAGGTTGGTGGAGAGAAGAGATTAACTGGTGGTTTTCATGAGTGTAGAAGGAGGTGGGAAAAGGAAGTGGGAGCATTGAGGGGTTTTTTTGTCCTTTTGTATAGAGAGGAAACTTGCATTTGTCTTCTTGAGGAGGTGCAGAGGAAGGAAAGAAATTAGTACTGTGTTTTTTTGGATATGTATGAAGAGAAAAATTATGCCCTGTAAGCATTGGTTGGAATGAACATTCATGAAAGTAATGCCTTTCTCATCCTACAGACCCAGGTTGTTGCTAACACATATTTGCCTACCATCCCAGGGCTCAGAATTGCCTAGAGGCAGCAGCACTGCTGAGATAGATATAGACAGACCGAAAGACATAATTTTACCAGGCTAGTCCACATTGAAGGATTCAGCAAACCCTGCATACAGAGAAAGTGTGGGATGTATCCAGTCACAGCGATTCTCACAGAAGCTGGAAAATTGACATTCCATGAATCTTGGCAGTCCATGTGGTCAACAAGCTGAGTGCACAGTCCCTCACAACACAACATGTGTGCAGCTTCGCTGGGTATAGACACTTCATCCAAGATAAAAAACCAGCAATGCCTGAAATAAACACAAGTTCTCCAGCTTTGCAGAAGCTGAGTTCTGCAGTGAGGGAGAAAGTGCCAGCTACCCACTCTGGAAGAGTAGAGAGTTGACAATGACTGATATTTTTTCTCTTCAGTGTAGTTGTAAGAACTGCATAGACACATCCTGTGGAAATATGGATCCTGTCTTTTGTTCCCGGTAACGGGGGAGACCACACTGGGCAAAGAGCTATCAATATTTTCAGTGCTGCTGAAGATTATATAGGGATATAAGCTGTGGAGAATGCCTTTGAAGATCTTGACTGAAAACAGACCCTTGGATTTGCTGAAGCTCATCTGTACTAGATGCCTCCTGAATATGCATGGCTGCCCAGAATGCCAGTTCATGCGGAAAGGCAGGTGCTAACTCTGAGACAGGCATCTGGCAGTCAGAGAGCTTTTGATTATCTGCTGCTTGTTCCAAATACAGACCATAACATGGTGCCACAGGGAATGTTAGTCTTCAAGATGCAAACCCTCATAAGTTATGAAGTTATTGAAAAAAAAGTATTTTGTATTAATCTAGAAGTTTTTGCAGGGTATTGAGATGAGATATCTAGAGTTGGCTTCTCTGGCTCAGGCAGGCTCAGGAGAGGCCTGAAATGCTGTCATGATTTCTTGAGCTGTTGCACAAGGAGCAGGTAGAATGGCAGCCAGCAAGCAAAGCAAAATAACAGGAGGTGGGGTGTGTTTGAAGTGTAGGCTGTACAAAGGTGACGGATGCGTGCTAGGCTTATTATGAGCAACATGCTGTGGTTAGGGACTGTGGTTAGAGCAGACAATTGCTGAGCGTTGTGCATAATGCATGACAGACAGGTCTGTGGCATGCAGATAAAAACAGCGTGGGATGGATCTTGCACTAGAATGTGCTCTGTGAGTGTGAAGAAAGCCAGCCCAGCTAGGGCTCTCCTAGTGGAGCCAGTCCGCTAGGAAGGCCCTAGCTTTGACCTGTGTGCCAAAAGCTACTCTGCGCCAGATGGCTTGGATGACGACAATCACAAAAAAATGGGAAGTTAAACTGAGTTCTCATAAATCCCCGTGAGCTGCCCCTTCATACCACCAGTAATTTGCTTTTTGTTAGAATTTCTCTGTGGAAATCTTACTAATTGCAGTTATCTTCAGAAGTGGAAAAAAAAATGCAACTTTTTAAAGACTTTTTTCCCTCACAAGGTGTTCCTTCTGAGTAAGGTGTCCCTAAAAGTCCACCTGCAGTTTCTCCCACGGGCAGTGAATGCCAGTGAATGCTGTTGATGTCCTCTGTCCCTAGTCCTCAGCTCTGAGTAGCCACCTGAAGATTGAGCCATCAACTTTACCAAGTATTCACCATCTCTGAGGCATCAAGGGCTGATGCTGTTGGCAAGAAGGACTCACATTCCTCATGGAAGAAGACTTCATTCTTCAACATGAAACCCCACTTAATACATTTTTGCATATAAATATTTATGTTTGTATCTCAATGTTAATTTTTTTTCCTATTTTATTCCCTCTGGTATTCTGTACCTACACTCCTCTAAATCAAATAAAACATACCAATTCAGAATGCCTCCAAGACTAATCTTTGCATATTATTTATTGCATGAATAATTTTCTTTAGAATTCTGAATAGTTTTCCTGCATTTGCTGGTTACAGTTTTATTGGTTTAAAATGTGATTATACTCCAGACTGCCATTTGCTCATCAGAATTAATTTAGATGAATACTAATAGATTACTGCTAGAGTTAGATTAAACTAACTCTACAAAAAATCAGATTTATAAACTCATTCTCCTATTGTGGTGTAAAAAGCATATGTTCTGAAGTATTTATAATCATTCTCAGAACCTTGGCCAAAACATTCTCTTGACCATACAAATAATCCTAGCTTTTCTTATAAGACGTTCTTGAATTTTTTAAAGAATAAATACTGGTTAAATAATTAAGGTTAATAAATCTTACAGGAAAAAATAGAAATAGGTCTAATGACACCGACATGGACATATTTGAAGAATACAAACTTCTGAGAACACTTAAAAGTGAGCCATTATTTGATTTCAATATGGTATATGCATTTATTAAGTGAAAATCAGATTTCCATCAGATGTTGTACTAGTAGCAGAAGTTATTGCTAAAACTCTGCTTCCATAAACACATACCCAGTTGGCGCACACTTCTGAGCGAAGTCCATCCATTTAAGTGTTCACAGAAATATCAAAATTATCACTATAGTAAATACATGAACAAAAATAGCAGAAAAAATGTTTCTGTTTTATGACTCTGACCACATTTGTGTATGATCAGTATCACATTTCTGTTGATTGTCAGACTTCCTTTCTGTACTGCAGTGTTGTCAGCCATATGATTCATGAGTCATATCTAGTCTTTTGTATACAGAGCTCATTGAATATTCAGATTCCACAGAGTATAAATTACCAAGTAAATGAACTAACTTTTTTTTTATCCTGTTTGGTGAGGGGGAAGGGAAGGAACCCAGGCTTTCCAAATTTGAAATTAATTCAGTCATTGCAGTGCTGCACCCCTGAGCAGTAGTCCTGGCTTATTGTCCTGGAAACAATAGCTCTGAGAGGTGTAAAATGACCTGTTCTCCCTTATTCTTCTTACTCATTGTTTTATGTTAGGAAGGTTGGGAAAAGGGGTTGGTATGAAACCCAAGACCAACACTGCTGTTTGCTGAGATAAAGTATATGCAGTGAGGGAGGGCAGGTCTCAAACAGACACAAAACCAAGTGGAAGGCAGGGAAGGGAAAGAAAAGAAAGGCTCAAGAGAAAAGCAATGATATAATACTAAATCTTCCCCATTAATGATGCTGAATGTGACAATGGAGAGATTTTCACAAGCAGTTAGCTCCATTTTGAGATGGCCTAGTTAAATGTTTAATGATGCAGGTAGCTCCACTCTGGGATTCACAGAAGTCTCTAATTGCCTGATCCCTCCATGAAAACTTTTATGTATTTTGTGTTAATCCGTATAAGCACACATCATTGATGTGTTCCACTGACAGCAGTGGATGGTTCTTCTGTAAATGCTCAAAATGTGTAGTCCAAAACAGTGAAACAGCCCACAACTATATTCTGAAGAAGGCTTTTCTCCAAATGAGTGTCATGCTCCCACATAAGCTGGATGGAGTCACTTTCCTGCACTCCACAGCAAAGCATAAGTTCCTACTTTCCCACAGTACTGTGAGTGGGTGTTTACTGAGGCAGCAGAGAAGAGAAGGAAGAGGCATGAGGATATATACACAGAGGGGAGCAAAAAAGGTTGTATATGAGATAAACTGGATCGTATTTGTAATTGTTGTTTTGTCAACCAGAAGCACAGTTCCTTCTATAGCCTCAAGCAGGAAACAGGAGGGAAAAAGAAAACCTGTAAAAGGGATACTTTTTTAAACAGGAGATACTAGCTAAAGAACAGTATCAAAACATTTTTACTACATTAATTGGTTAATTAAAATAATTGTAGCTGACAGCATCCCTGTAATTGCATGACCCTTTGTAGGTGTGTATTTTATTGTTCTTTGTTTTGTTTCCTATGGGAACAAACTTAGGCAATTGTTTTAAGTGTTAGTCGGACTTCTCTTCGCAGAGAATAAGTTGAAACTTGTTCAGCTGAATGGGAAAGAGAGTAGAGGCTTCAAGTTTGACTATATTTTTTAAAAGTTTCTAGAAAATCAATGAAAGAATTTCACTTCCTTTTCTCTGGGCATTCTCTTCCTGCCCCTCCCTTGCTGCAGTCCTTTGTCATGCTTTGTCATGTCCTTTGCCAAGTCATTTCAGCATGTTAAAGCAGCAGAAAATTAACTTGCTGGAAAAGAAAAGAAGTGAAAAGTTTTTAATTTCTGCTGATATTTTTGTACCAAGACAGCTCTGCAAAACATCCAATAAGCTGTGGTGAGACTGCAGGGGAGAGGGTGGAAGGATCTGAGGAGAGGACAGGGCAACAGCCACCCTTCACTGCTGGTTCAGGCGCAAGGAAATGTGGCGCGAGAGAGGCCTTCCTCCCTTGGTGCTGGTGAGCTGCCAGCTCTGCTCCGCACTTGCCCGTCTCTTGTCTCTTCACTTTTGGTCATGTGGTGGCAGCCAGCTGGCCCCTGGGCAGCCTCTGGGCAGGCTCCCATTAGCCACAGCGCGTGGTGCTGGCGCCACGTGGGGAGCGTCATGCGGATCATGGGGCACAGCGAGGTGGCTGTGATGGGGAGAGGAAATCCAGCCTGCTTCATCCACTGCCCACACTGACACTTGTCTTTATATTAATTGTGCAGAACACAAAGAGTAAGACCTGACTCAACAGTAGGGAGTCGAAAACATTCAGAAAACACCCAGAAATGGAAAAGCAGGGGTGTGTGGTAAAGAGTATATACAGATAGGTATGACCCATCATAATTTGTTTATTTCTCTGAAGTAACAATTCATTCATTTCCCATACATATTCCTAAAAAAAAAAAAAAAAATTAAAGAGGAAGCCCACTGGAGAAAAACAACTGGTTTGATGAAGTGGGATTAGGATATTAGAAATTTCTGTATAGTACTGATTTAATAAATGTTGCTGTTCTGCATCTACAAGGCTCTTCACAGGGAAGCAAAGCATCAAACAAACTGTAATTCACTCCACTCTTTGTGCAGTGTACTCTACTAACACATGATAGAAGACTAAGGAAAATTATTTCCTGGCTCCAGTGAGGGAACTTTCAATGTGACTAGTAACACTGGAAAATGTGGGGGTTTTCCTCATGTAACTGTATTTTCTTGGCCCTTTCTTTTGGCTGGCTCATGTTCTGTGTCAGCTTCCCAGAATGAAAGAATTTTTTTTCCTTTCAGTCAATTTAGAGCAAGACAAAATGTTCAATAGGGTTAAAATACCACACTGACAACTTCATGCAATGCTCATCTTTATTTCTTCAGTTGAAATTGTAAGATTTTGAGGCAGTCTACCTTCATCTTTGGAAACAGTAATTGATCAGGGAAGCATGGCCAATTCCAAAAACTCCTGGATTTTAATAGCATTTTAAAGAGAATTCTCATTTTATTCTGCTGGAATAAATTAAAATATCCATCAATTCTGATTTCTGTCCAAAGCAATGAAGTTGTATGGTAGAAGACCAAAGTCAGAAGGTGAAAAACTACCAAAATATTCCAGACTTTATACGATTAGGCAATTTCAGATTTTTAAGTTACAAACAACTGTGTTTCTAATGCTTCAAAACATGAAAAATAAAAAGCACCCTGATCAAGAGATATGGTTTCAACATGCAGTGGATAAATGTTAATACAAAATTGATTCTGGTCTCCAGAACTTGCCATGAAAAAGCTCTCTTACTTCATCTTGCCTTCTAAACTCACCCGCTGCAGAGAAGTAATAATGTTACACTTTGTTAGAAGGCTGTACAATAAATGACAGTCCTCTTGGTCTTTCAAAAGCAAGACTTAAGAGACACTTAATAGCTTTTTGAACCTGCTTAAGTTGATCACGTTGTAGTAAAAAACCCTATTTTTTTTATTCTTTAGAGAGATTCTGATGTGCATTCTCACTCTCTGTTCCTGCCAGCTCCTATGAAAAGTAATATTTCTAGTTTGCACAAAACCTTTTTCAAGGAAATTCAATATTTTCACAAAATGAATAGTTGGTAAGACTCTAAAATGATGGCAGGGAGAGGTAAATTCTGAAAAACAGCACAGAAAAAAGGACAGAAATATTTGGTCAGAGAACTAGGTGTATTGTAGAAAACTCTTAGGATTATTTGCTCTTAACATTGTAAACTGGCATGTATGATGTACTGTAGCATTCAGCAAGTGTGGAACGTGCAAGACACTGTCAGTGTCTTGCACAGCAATGGTATTATTGCTACTTTGTTTGAATCTTTTTCATTTATTTTTCAAAACTAATTGTGAAAGGTGTCTAAAATGTGCCTAGGAAACGTGTCCACAGCAGTGCCTAACTTATTTTCCATCTGTAAGACTAGCAGGACTTTCAGTTCAATATTTGACACTTCAAGTATTTTAGATATCTGTTTATATAATCCCCCTTTTTTATTAGAAGCAAAAAGCAATTTGGCAGTGTTGGATATATGGTGTACAGAGACCTTATCGCCAAAATGCTGCAGTTTGCTAGTTTGTGTTTATTCAACCACTTGAATACTTTTCCTGATACTGCTTCCAACACATTCAAGCAGATTCTGCCATGAAGCATGGTAACAGATATTCTATATATGTATGGTGATGTGTCATCAGAACAAATTAGCTTCCCTTTTGTTTCAAGACTTGCCCTTGTGACACATCCACACTGTAGACAGGGTAAGAGACAGGAATTTTGAGCAGCAACAGCTTTTTCATTAGTATTTGCCTTGGTTTCTTTCAAGCTAGGTAACATTACTGCATCATATTCATCTTTTGCAGGAGATCAACCTGAGTCACATCTAAGGAATCAGAAGAGTACATACTGCAACACATGAACCTACAAAGCTTTATGAAAGGAGAATATTTGTCCTACCGACTGTAAGATTTCAACTATTTAGTGCCTCAAACCAATTTTCATCAATGTGAATAAACAATAAATACTTTGAGGAATAATGTTGAATCATGGGAAATATTACTATATTTAGTGCTTTTTGTAGAGGAGTTTTCAAATTGTTTTGAAAAAATACTTCAAAGAGGTATTGATATAAAATATATGATTAATACTTTAAATTCCAATGCAATACAAGTACTGATTAGGGACTAAAAGAGGCTATCATGAAAAGTACAATGTGTAGGACTGGATGATCCTGGTAGAATCAAAATAGATTCACTATTGAAAATAAAAGTCTGTTTGTTCTCTGAGTTTGACTTTTAGAATTATTTTTCCCAGCACTTCTCAAATTCCTTTATGTATTTCTCTGTTAATATGCCTGAGGTTCACTTCTCAACTAAAATGTCTTAAAACCCAAGGAAAGACTGTGGCATGAGACAGCAGCTTGAATGAGGTGCTGGTATTGTTTGCAAGTGTTTCGCTTTTGAAGAGTGTTTCTGAAATTAGCCTGAGTGCTACCTGTGATGATAAGCCAACAATGACATTTTTGCATAAACCATTAGCTCTATTTGTGAATGTCTAAAATATTCCATAATCTCAGGAGAGAACAGTGCCATTTGACATGATAAAGTCATTAATATTGTCAAAGCACTGAAGATAGAGCTCCAGCAATATGCTAATAGAAACCTCATGAAGACTAAAAATGCTTGTCAGTGAACCAAAAAAAAATCTGTCAGCAGCCTTCGGAATACATAGGTGCTGTATTCATTAAGAAAGAAAGAAAACTTATTAGCTGTTTATAAAAGACCATTTCAAAGAATAAAAAATGCTGTGATATCTAAGTTATGAGATTGCAGGCAAACAGTTGACAACAGGCACTACAAGAGGAAGAGGAGATGGGAAGGAATAACGTAGCAGCATCTATTACATGTGTGGAAAAAGGATGCCAATGCATTTTCATGAGAGATGATATCAGAAACTATTTTTACATCCTGCTGCCAAAGGACTACTTCTTTACACCTTGCAAAGGGAGACACCTCCCCATATTTTTCCCATGTGTCATTAACATTCCCAAAATTATTTCTGTGTATCAATAAAATGGATTGTAGAATCACCAGGAGAGTGTCTACCAGGCTACTCTGTGTAATTTGGTTACCAAAGTAATTAATTTCCTTCAAGGAAGGGGAAGTTATCCAGTGCTGGTCAGTCTGTTCCATGGTCCCTTTGTTATCAGGCACTGTTTATGGATAAAGAATTAGCTTATTATATTAAAGGGATAAATATTCCATTTCAAAATTCAAAATGAAATTCTGAAAACAGAAAACACATTGCCTAAGAACTCAGCTGCATCCTTATGTGTTTTTGCTCTCTCTCCAAGGACAACATTCAGCCATGAGAGATGCAGGTGATTGTAATCAACTTTTCTCCTCAACTTTTTACAAAAGTTTGCTCAGTTTGCTTTTGGCTTTTCCGAACTGTACTGATTCCTACCGCATGTCCCAAACTAGTCCATTCTCTGCAGCTTACACAGCTCTGCTAGTAAATTGCAAAACTGTAAAGGATGAATCAAAATGAATCTTTGTTAGCACTGGTTTATGCCTGCTTACCCATTGCAGATCATAAAATTATAGAATCATTTAGTTTGGAAAAGACCTTTAAGATCATTGGGTTCAACTGTAAACCTGGCCCTGCCAAATCCACCATGTCCCAAAGCACCACATCTACAGTCTTTTAAATACCTCCAGGAGTGGTGATTCCATCACTTCTCTGGACAGCCTGTTCCATTGCTTGACTCTACTCCTAGTGTAGAATTTTTTTCCTAATATCCAATCTAAACCTTCCCTGGCACAACTTGAGGCCATTTCCTTTTGTCCAGTTGCTTGTTATTTAGGAGAAGAGACCGACCCCATCTGGCTACAACCTCCTTTCAGGTAGTTATAGAGAGCAGTGAACTCTCCCCAAGCCCCCTTTTCTCCAGGCTAAACAACCCCTGCTCCTTCAATTGCTTGTCATAAGGTGCTCCAGACCTGTTGCCAGCTTCATAGCTCTTTTTTTGGATGCATATGGAGAATGTCCTAGGCAGAAAAAACAGCAAGCAGCTTTGAGAGTGATTCTGCCTTAACTGTGGGAAGCCTCCCTGGGCTTTCTGCAGGCACCCCTGCCACCAGTGCCCATGTGAGAAGGGCTTGGTGCAGGATGACATTTATAGGAAAGCTTTCCCTTCATGGTCATACCTTTCTGGGATGTGCAGTACTTTCTGGGATGTGAAGCCAGGACACAGCGAGGGTCCGTACGAACATGTTGGCGTTGTTGGACAAACCTTGTACTTCCAGCAGTAGGCCCACGTGGAGAAGAAGGCCAGCGGCCATCCTGGCCTGTATCAGGAACAGTGTGGCCAGCAGGAGCAGGGAGGTCATTCTTCCCCTGTACTCAGCACTGGTGAGGCAGCGCCTTGAGTGCTGTGTCCAGTTCTGGGCCCCTCAGTTTGGGAAGGATGCTGAGATTCAGGAGCGTGTCTGGAGAACATGCTGGTGAAGGGTCTGGAACGCAAGTCCTAGGAGAAGTGGCTGAGGGAGCTAGAGTTGTTTAGCTTAGAAAACAGGAAGCTCAAGGGAGACCTTACCACTCCCTACAACAACCTGAAAGGAGGTTCTAGAGAGGGGGAGGTCGGTCTCTTCTCTCAGGCAACCAGCAATAGGACACTCAGACACAGTCTTAAGCTGCCCCAAGGGAAGTTTAGGTTGGTCATTCAGAAGATGTTCTTCACAGAAAGGGTGATTGAACATTGGAATGGACTGCCCACGGAGGTGGTGGTGTCACCATCCCTAGGAGTGTTTTTAAGGTAAGACTGGACATGGCACTTAGTGCCATAGCCTAGTTGACAAGGTAGTGTTACTTCATAGGTTGGACACGATGATGTATCTCAAAGGCCTTTTCCAACCTAGCTGACTCTGTGATTCCAGCAGCACAATGGAGCATGTGGATGCCGCCGGTGGAGCAGTGAAACATTGGCATGCACGAGAAGCAGGGACAGCGGCGCGCTGGCCCAGCACCGCTGCAGTCGAGCACTTTGGGCAGGTGGGACAGGAACCACCTCTAAATTATGCCGGGTGAGCCAGAGCGCGGGGGGGCTGCGCGGCTCCCGACGGGACGGATTAGGGGTTCCAGCGCCGGCTTTCCGGCCTGACTGAAAGACAAACCCGGACGCAGTCCTCCGCCACGGGGGAAGGCACGTAGGGCTGCCGGGGAAAAGCGGGCCCGTGCATGGGGCGACGGAAGCGGGGCACGGCCGCGCCGGGCCGGGCAGAGTCGCCGCCCGCGGAGAGCCGCTGGGGCGGGGCGGCCCG
>VZSE01003326.1:0-114793 GCA_013398275.1 Promerops cafer | reverse complement strand
GTGGGCGAGAGCCTGCGGCGGGGCGGGGTGCGAGCGGCCGCGGCGGCGCTGAGCCGGGCGGCGAGGATGGTGCGGGGAGGGAGAAGTCCTGGCAGAGATCTAGCGGCGGCGAAGCCTCCCTGTCCCCTGCCTCCCAACCTCCCTCCCGCGGGGCCGAGGCGCTGGGGAGCATGAGGCGGCGGCGGGGACCTGTTGTGTAGGGGGAGGCGCGGGCAGGGAGGATGAGGAGGACCTGCTCCCGAGTCGCTGGTGTCTGTCGGCGACCGGCCGTGCCCCGGGCTGCCACGGGCTCGGGAGAATCCCTTCCTGTGGAGTGGTGACAGGGCAGCCCTGCGCCCCTAGGTCTGCGCGGAGCGGCGGCCGCTTCCCGCTGGACTGCGGCTTCAGGAAGAGGAGAGCTTCAAGTGTTCTTCGGAAGCTGGAGTTGCAGCCTCGTTCCTTACTTGCCTTTTTCTTTCTTTTTTTTTTCTTCTTTTTTTTTTTTTTTTTCCCCTCCCCCTTAATGATTTGTTTCGCGTGTCTCTCGAGGGAACGTCTTAGGAATGGTCATTTTTAGCAGTGGAATCTGCTGCGCAAAGGAGGATTATAACAAATCTCTATGAATGATAGACTCGATTGCTAAACCTTGCCTTGACCAACCTTCTGACCCTCGGAGAAAACTCTCAGGGTGTGCGTGGGAAGGAAAAAAACCTTCCCATTTGAAAATAAACTTGATTTTAAGAGACTGATTTTTTTTTTTTTTGAGAGCCTAACTGATCTATAATTACGATTTTTTTCTTTTTGTCCTGTTTTGTGATAAGTTGTTTTTAAAAGGATTGTCATACGTGGCTGTTTTGTAACTGGTGGAGGAAGGAAGGATCCCTCTCAAGCCTTTCTGATATGACAGCTTTGGTTTCTGAAGAGTTAAGCGGTGCTTGCATGATACACCTATTGCTAGTTTGGTAGCAGACTTTTCATCATTTTATTTGCTTTTTTTATTAACTGGGGCTGGTGGAGAGGGCTCTCTTGGTCAGAAGAATATTTGCACATATATATTTGTATATATTTTTGGTGGGGTTCTCCCCACATTTTACTCTTTCTTGATGACTCCTGGAGGTGGTAGTGGGCCCATGAAAGACTGTGAATACAGTCAGATCAGCACACACAGCTCTTCGTCTCCCATGGAGTCTCCCCATAAGAAAAAGAAATCAGTTCCCAAGAGAAAATGGGAGGTTTTTCCTGGAAGAAACAAATTCTTCTGCAATGGGAGGATCATGATGGCTCGACAGACTGGAGTCTTCTACCTGACTCTTGTTCTCATCTTGGTCACCAGTGGACTCTTCTTTGCATTTGAGTAAGTGACTTTAAAGTCTTCATACATTCCTTCTCCTATTCTAGTTATTTATTTTCTGACTGAAAGCAAAATTAACATTTTTATTTAGGAGAGAATGCTGGCTGAATTCCACCAATATTGATTTATATAATTGAAAATAAGATCTGATAAGATGCTGAGGGTGCGCAATACAGTTTGGGTTATCATACTCTATGGAAAACTAATGAGAATTAAGGTTGAAGTTGCTTTTATACCACAGGTTTCCAGCTCTTGCTGGTGTTGAAAGAGGAGTGTAAAACAGCAGGTTTGGGATGACCAGGAAATGATGAAGCTCCTCGTCTGTCAATTACTCTGAGAATCAAAACTGGCACATGTAAAAAAATACTGACCCTTTGTCACAGAACTGAATGTAAGAAAAGCAGTATTTTTCATTACTTTATTAATCAGGTGTGTTTTTTTTCTCTTGACATTGTTTTAATAGCTTGAGAATTCAAAGTGAGGAGAAAAAAAGAGCTGTACAATTTTGCATGTACGTAGGTTTCCACCACTAGGTAACAGCATTACTTTCTCTTTGTGATAACTTGTATGTGAGTTTAGTCTTAGTTTTAAGCTACATTTGCTTTGGAGGTTTGGACTGTATTTTTTTAAAGTAAGCTTCTGGCATCCTTCATGGGCCTTTTTCTCTGTAGCTCTGGAGTCCTTTTCATCTGTATCAAGTGAACACACAGTGACAGCAAATCAAATATACTGATTTCTGCTCTTATGTTGTAGTAGTTAAATTAACTACACATGGCAGTAAAGAATTAGGCACTTGATGTGAGCAATACAGTGTAACTTTTATTTACTTACTTTTATTTAGGAATGAAGTACAAAGAAGTTCACACTGCTAAAACACTTCCTATAAGAATAATTGAGTTATCTTAAGGGGTTAGTGCTCCCTTACCTGCTTTAAATTATTGTAGTTCGACTTGTGGCAGGAAAATATCTTCAAATTACTTTTTTTTCTACAATAAGAACTCTTATTTATAACTAAGCTTCAAAGCTGCCTCCAGAAATTGTTTTGCTAAGCAGTACAGTTGAAAACCAAAGGTCGTTCATTACTTGGTGTCTTCAAGCAAGAAGATAGGGACATTAACAAACCCTAAATTGTTCCTGTTATGTGCAGATCATCTCACCAATAGTGGTAGCAGTAAAGAAGGTAAAAATGCTCAGCAGGTAACCAGCGGCTAAATATATATGTGAGCTCAGTAGATGAGTTGTCATTAGTGGGTTCCAGGTTACTTTAGAGGGTTTTATTAAATGTAAATCTTCTGCAGACATTATGAAGCTGCTTGAGTATCATTTGAGTAGTTGGAATAACACAGACAATAATGGTATCCACACTGCAAGTGTGTTTACTTTCCTGGTTTTAAATGGGTATTAAAGGTGTAACCTGATAATATTGCATTAGGACTGGGTGCTACTCTATTCTGTTTGCCATGATTAAGCTTTTGGAAAGCTTTTCTGTGTGGGCTGATGCTTCTGTCTGTGTGCAGTCTCATCACCTTCAGCACAGCCTCTGAAGCCTGCTGGACTTCCTGCAGATACCAAAATGTACATGTAGGATTGAAAGTATAATGTTTTATACTCAAGATTGTAAAACTGATTTATTAAGCCACCATTTGCAATTTATTTGTATGTTTTAACACTTTGATCTTTCAGAGATGAATTTTCTTTGCAGCTCCATGATTCAGAACTGCTAAAGCAGGATGAGCTGCTAGCTGTTCATCACCTTCTGAGCCTGTGAGCTACATGCTCTGCCAGAGTTGAATTCTGCAACTTCCACTGCATATTTGAGAATATCTGCAGTGTAACTGTATGTGATTGACAAGATTTTTAGTCAAGGATTTTCATATATACTTGGTGCTTATTCTTACTGGCAGTCTTGAGGCAGGGAGGAATATTGAGCTTTATGTAATAGAACTGTATAAATTCTCTGTGTGTGTACTGGTATTGAGTCATTCTTGTATCACTTGCACTCTCCTAAGCAAAATCAAAGTAGAGGGTGACAATGGTATTTTATTTTTATAATGATAAGGTAGATTTTGGTCTTTAGAAAGCTCTTGCATTGAAAAATTATTACTCATCCTCTGAAGGCTAATTAAAACCCAGATCTAAAGACTATGAGAATGGTGTTCAGTATGTCTGTGATGGTTAAACTGCAGAGGATTGTTAATGTTAGAAAAAGAGGGGAGTCTCTTATTGAAGAATGTTACTTTCAAGCAGTTTCTACTTGTGTCTGTTCCTAGTAGTGTGAAGTTACTATTTATTGGTCAGTGATAACATCCTGAGTGTTAGGTGTCACTGCTATTATTGGCTGATTTGATTGTGGCATTCCTCATTAACCAGCCATTTATTGAATATGACAGAAATGTCTTTCAATCCTTCGTGTACCTGTGGAGCAAAGTGGTTTTTAAATGAATGTGTGCTCTGTGTGTCTGAAACATAAGGTCAAACTGCCATTGAAAAGGAAGGTACCCTGTATCTTCTTGGAAATGTTTGTTCTTTTTCTGCTACAGTGGAAATAAATTACTTTGTTCCCTTTGGTTTTGGAAACTTGAAAATGGGTACTCATGGTTCAAGTCGTTCCCCAGTTACAGGCTGGGAAGGGGGAAAGTAGGAAAGATTACTTTGACAACTAATTCCTTAGAAAGCATCATGCTAACATAAACAGTTGTCCTTTATACTTTGGCTGCGTTTGTTCCTTCAGTGTGATTTCCCTCCCTTCTATTTTACTCTTGACATCCATACATGCAGAGCTGTATCTCACGTGCTTTGGAATACTCTCCAGGGAAGAAATACATTTCTCGGAGTCAACAAATCCTATGTCTCCAAAAGCAAACATATGTCACGCATCTTGACCTCTATAGCTTTTGGCATTGAGTCATGCCTGTGTAATCTTTCTTTCTTTATATTTATGCTTTTGTGCTTTTTTCCTGCCTACTTTCTCCAGCTCCTGCTTTCAGCTGGTTTTATTCCTTTCTCTCTGTTGACTTTTATCTCTCCTATAGTCGAAGTACATCACCACTTCTTCCTTTTATCATTTCACTGTTCTTTTTCATTTTCAAAGAGATAAGCCAGAATTTGCTTAGAAGAAAAACAACAAACTGTTAGTTTTCAAGCAGGTAAAATATTTATAAGTCCTGCTTCCCTCCCTTTCCAAAGGAAGAGAATGCAAATAACAAGCAGTTTTATTTCTGTAACTTGTTTATTAAATGTAACATGAATGATTGCAAGCACTTTTGGGTCCTAAGAGGGATGCTGTGCTGAGTTGTTCTTAAAAACTATGCCTATTTTAAATTGCTCAAGATGAGATACCACAAATTACTGACTTTGTCTTTGAAATTTGGGTATGTTACTTTACCTTGAAACTTTTTTCTAACCCTAACCTTGAGTTATTTAGCTGTTTTTTCTTTTTTCTTGTAAATTTGGCCTTGTGTTGCGTTTTGGTTTTTTTCCTTGCCTTGCACCGGTACACAGACATGTATATTTTTCCAAACTATTTAGCATTCATTTATCAAGGTAGCTGCATTTAAAGCTAAGAAAACAAATTCCTCTCCACAGAGCAAAGATAACATCTGTAACTGAAGGGCAGATGTGTTGCTGTTTGTAGCCAGTTCAACCATTGTATTTACATGTATGTAAAGTCCTTTATTTGTGGAATAGAGGCAGAACTAACATACTTCATACTTACTGCACTTAGCTAGGTATACATATTCAAAAGAAATAAGAGCCTTTTATACTGATGGTCGTTTGGGGTCCTGTTTCTGTAGGTTACAGGAAAGCAAAATGGAGGCTGAGTGACATATTTAACACAGTAGGATTTGTGAAATAAACATGTTATTAAATGGCAAACCTCATGTGGATGCACAAGATCACGAGTTCCAGAGCAGTGGCTGATGACCTCGGCTATGTTGCTACTGTGAGTTGCCTCTGAGTACTCCTTTTCCTCTTGGGCCTCCTTGGGCAGGTAGCAGGAAGGAGCATGTCTGCACCTGAGCTGCTTCAGCTCAGGCAGGCAAGTTAAACTTCCCATAAAACGTGGGTTTAAGTGAAGATGCCGACTGAACTGAGTTGACTCAGGCACAGTCATGTTTTCTTCTGTCAACTTATTTGCAGGGTGAGTGGCTCTGGAAGAAGGTTGAAGCAGATGGTAGGATGCTGGAAGGGCTGAAACAGTGCAGCTTTTTTTCTCTGTAAATGTGAATCAGAGCCCTATCACTTCTGATACCATTTGACACATGCACTGATTCAGCAAGCTGGAGGGTTTTTTAGTTTGTTTGTTTTGAGCTAACTAACACTTGATTTTTAAATTTTTTTTTAAGTGAGCATTTGTGTAATTGCATTTTCTTGCAAAAGATGTATGCTGGAATATTATTTAAACTGAGGCTGTTTATGTGCATACGTGTGTACAAACCATTGATTTCTATGCTCTCGCAGTTGCTGGCAACCTGCTCCATGCCTCCCACTTTGGGATCCAGTGTGACTGGAGGACATTCATGAGTCACACTTTCTGATGCTGTGTGTGGATTGTTCAATAGTGAACTTCTGTGGTGGAGTGGTTTAACTTGCTGCTCACTGCGAGAAACCTCTGTGTGTAAACACTGATGTCAGTAAGCTGAGCATTTTCACTGTGATATCAACAACCCTTCTCATCTTATGGCAAGTGTTTTCTGCTCTTGCAAGAGGTAGTCTCTTAGCATGATGGTGTATGCCAAGTGGGTGGCATGTTCATCTAATAACTTCCTTTATCTTTGTTCCTCTGCTCTTAAGACAAGTAAGTTACTTGTGTATCTTGATGACCATGTCCTTAAACTGTGAGTTCTTGGAAGAAAGTGCAACTTCAATCCAACTGTTAAAGGCTGCTGTAAACTTACAGGGCATTTCTGGTTGAAGGTGTCACAATAGATTTTAAAGCAAAAATCACAGTATATGAACTAAAATAATTATTCAGTGAGAGAACAGCATCCTTTTCTACATAGAAGGCAGTCGCTGCCTAATTGTGCATGGTGACATAGGTGAGCACAGTGTTGAGTAGGTGTTTTTTCCTCCCAGTTTTCTTTGGTTTTTTTTTAAACCTGTCATTAAAATTAAACCAAAGGAATGTTTCTGTTCCTTATTTTATCATATTACACATCTCTGATAACTTAGTGAAAAAGACACGGAATACAGTAAATCCAATCATTAGGGTTTACACTTTGTATTGAGCAAATGATACTGCCAATTTCTAAGGGACCATATGCATTCCAAGCAGAATGTTTATCCTTTGCACTTAATTGCCCTGAAAATGTTAACTGTCAGAATCAAACATCTCCCATGTATTAAGTATATCTAATACTTTTTTCTTGACAAAGGGCTTTTCTTCATTACAAAAGTTTGCTTAATCTCCTCAGTTTCTCAGTGATCTGAGCAAGTGTGTCTGCTGAAGTTTCTCCGTGGCCAGAACAGAGTAGTTGTAGTAACATATCTCAAAAGTAGCAGGTCACTGAGCAGGTATGTCAGTATAAACTTGTAAACCTGCTTTGAATGAATTATATAATATAAATCGAAATTCTTCTGCCTAGAAATTAACTAATGGCATTTGATATTAGGTCACACACTCCTGTTTTTCAAGGCTATTTATATGGAAATGGACAATGATTAAATGCTTCATTTTTCAGACTAAAATTCTGTGAGGATAACAGAAGAAAGGATAACCTCTCACGTTCTTAGAAGTCATGTCTTCTTTACTTCCCCTGAAACTGCAGAAACTTTTAGTGGTTTTGTAACACTTACCCACTTTCCAAAACATCTGTTAAACAGCATTTTTTCTTTTTTTATGAGGGTGTTTGGTTTGTTGATTTCTGGTGGTTTTGTTTTGTGTTTGTTTTGGCTGGGGATTTTTTTTTTGTATTCAGCTTGGTTGATGGCCTTTATCTGCTGTTTCAAGGAGAAGTTTTGAACACCTTTTTTTTTTTTCTACTTATATTTCCATCTTTTCTTTGTGGAGATGCAGGGAAATGAAAATAGGGACTATAATGGTATCAGGAGATGTCAGCTTCTGGGATGTTGGCTTCTCAGATACTATATCATTTGGGTACCTTGAGGAAATCATTGTGTAGCTTTGGATCATCAGTACACATGCATCTTCAGAGTGAAATGTGAGCATTAGCGGTCAGCTTTGCCTGATGCCACCCAAACCCTTGGGCAATTCAGTCACTGCTGGCTGGTGGGTGGTTTCTGGGCTCACCATGAGTGTTGTAGATAGGTGTAAATCCTTACCTGGAATATTTTATATTCATTCCAGAGAAGGGGGAAAAAAGGTAATTTAAATAGTTTAGTTATTCATATATATATATATAAATAGATATAGATATATCTATCTATAGATCTTCAAATGTTTACAAATGCTGATGGCTAATACTTCTCTATGTCTTGAATCTCCAGAATATTAGTTTTGACTTGTAATCTTGTGAGAGTTGTTTGATACAATCTATTTTAATTTATCACTGAAACATTTGAGGTTTCTGTTGTTGATATCTGCATATTATGCCTGTTTTATTTTGTCCTTCCCTGAGTAGGTGCTGTTGTCCCTTTGTGTGAATGAATGTGTGTTAAAGGTATAAAATGTATCTTTTGGAGACTCGTGTAGTCATATTAAATAAATTTACACTATTGAAATCTCTATCTGTTCTTCTTGGAAGACTGGTATTGCCATGTGGCTATCTGGAAGTCTTCTCATATCAACCCTGCAGAAATTTTCATTTGTGTTTTAAAGGAAGGATGGTCTTTTTCAGGTGTTTTTTCAAGTTAGTTTCTCAGGAATCACATTATATGTTTAGGGTCATGTAAAGTATTCTTTTCATTCATGTTGAAAATTGGACTAATTATGCAAAAAATACCTTTCTTGATACATGATTTAATTTCTGACATAGCTGTCATGTTGCATTATTATTTTGTAATTGGCATTTCATACAAAACCAAGTATCTCAGTGGATCTGGATGACCAAGAAATTTTCTTCTGGGCGTGGGTGGGGGGAGGGCTGGCAAAATACTGCATTAAAAAATATCTGGGTTTTTTTGTCTATTTTGACACCTAAGTTTTACTTTTTAAGTAGTCAAAAACCTCAGCAAAATGAAGTTTCTAATGGAAATGATCTCTCCATTCTAGTGCAGCACTGAACTGTGGACTCCAACATGAACTAATTAATGAGAAAGTGAAAATTGCTGCAGAAGAGGAGAAATCTAAGAATGTTTTTAACTTTCTAAGCTGTGTGCTTGTTTCAAAATGGCCCAGTCAAAAAACTGTACAACACTAGCTTAAAATACTGGAACATTTTGAAAAAATGCTTTAAAAGTTGAACAGCTTTATCTAGGACATTTTTCTTATCTTGATAGGTGATTGCAAGTGAGGCTGTAGTAGCTGATGATCACTTCAAGTCAAGCCTGCCAGTAAAGATTTGCACATAGCAGTGCAGTTCATCTTTAATGTGACAAAGCTGATGGAGAAAGGGGGAAAATCCCCTGAAGTCAGCTGGAACTACCAAAAGCTTATTAAACTTCATATAATTACAGCTCATTTGTTTTTCAGAACTTAATACAAAACTGTAAAGTGGATAAATTTTTTACAAATCCAAGAGACAAATTGAGAAATCAAGATGAAGTTTATATGTAATAGCCCCACCTAAAATTCTGTTTATATTTCTCATGTTGCAGAAGTACTAAATGATACTAACATAAAACATACCTACGGAAGGATGCTGCAGTTGTTTTGAAGTTTCAGTTTTGGGCACCACACACCCTGTCCCTTACTGTGGTGTTTCTGTTCGTATTTGAGCTCCTGCTCCTACGGCAGTGAATAGGCAAAGGGGCTTTCTGCAGTGTGCAGCAGTGGAGCTCCTACCCAGATGGATCCTAGAACTTCAGCTACTGTCAAGTGTGCTCTAGTGCTATATGATTATATATGATTATACAGTTCTGTATATGATCGCTTCCATTTCATCAGTGTCCATAGGGTTTACTCACATTAATGTGGGATGGTGCCTAATGAGGTCTTACATAATGAGCTTGGCTAATGAGATCACAGCTGGTTTTGTTTTGTTTTTCCACCCCTGCTGTCCCCTGAAGTTGCTTACTGCAATAAATACTGGTAGTGTGCATTTGTTGTAGTAAATATGCAGTCACTTCAGCTGCTTCTATAAATTTTACTCTTATTTTTTAAAAAAAATATTAAACAAATCAAATAGAATACTGAAAATCAAATTGAAAACAGAACCTGAACTCAGAAGCTGATGTACATAAAATCTGAAGTTTGTGAATTTCATGTTATAGTTGAAGTGCAAGATAACATTTTTACACTGTCTGCATTGAATGAATCTATGAAACTAGTTTGAAGGCTTTAGTATACTTTTCTTGTACATATGATCAGTATATATCAGCTCTTAAGACCAAGGAACAGATATATTAGAATTTGTTAGTATTTTAGCATAAATACTTGGCATAATACTACAAATTATGAATGTAGATTAAAAACATGGTCAGGAATTGTAAGCTTCCTCTTCCCACCACCTTGCAAAAGGAGTACCAATACAAAATTTCTCTGATTTTGATAAATTTTGTATCCCCTCTTTTTTGAACTGTGTATCACTGTGTATCAGGAACTTGCAGTCCTGGTCCTGCATGTCCATTACAGTTGAGAGATACCCCACTAGTTACGAATGCCATGATTCCGGGCAGAGAAGCAAGTGTCAGATCAGCCTGTACTTAAATTTTGCTGGCATGCTTGTTTGTGCATGTGGTGTGGGTTTTCATGGCACATCTATGCATGTTCCTTAGTAAACACTTTTATTACTAAAAAGGGTTTTCTAGTGTTCAGTTAGTATATGGAAGAGTTATAATTGTTCCTTATTTGGAACTGTGTAGAGCAGTTAAAAGTACTATGAGGGAAAGTAAAAGCTAGAATAGCTGTGACTCGTCTCTCGTCAGCATTGCAACTCATTAATAAACTTGCTTCTTGAGAGTGTGGTTTCCTTAGAGCTGAAGCTCATAATGCTTCTATGTGAGGAAAAAATACAATTTTTAAGATACTTTTGTTATTTAACATGATTTGAACTCTTTGCAGGGCTGAGAGGCACTGGGTGTGGGAACAGCAAGTAAACACTATCATTAGTCAGGGCAGATGGGTTTATGAAGTGTGCTGCGTGGTGTGATACCGAAGAGTGGAGTGCACGGTTAAAAGGGCATATTCACTTCTGATTTGCCTCAGTGCATTAGTTTGGAGAAAAGAGAGCTCCTGGGGGAATTCTGTTTAATAAGTCCCTGACAGGGGATATGGAATGAGAGAAAAGAGCCTTGGATCCTTCTCAGTTGTGTTCAATGACAAGACACAAAATGAATTATCATTAAAACAGAAGAAAGAAGGGTGGGGTTTTTTTCCTTTTCTTTAGTCTACTTGCCTGTTTTGTTTTGATTTGTGGGGGTTTTTTTGCTGTGAGGATGATTTGACATGGGCATAGGTTGCCCAGTGAGACTATGGATACACTGAAAACCAACCAGATACAAACCTGAGCAGTTTCCTGTAGCTGACCCTGCTTTGATCTGGAGTAGTTAGGCTGAATTTTCAGAGTTCCTATCCTACCTCACCTGCTCTGTATTATCTGTGAAAATCAGAGAACTTACCATAACACAGCAAAGCAAGATGTTTTTAATCTAGCAAGATAATTTAAATCTTGTTTTGATGACTCATTTATCACCTGCATACTTTATGAGAACTCCGGTTTATTTAGTCGTAAAATACGAACTTAAAGTCTCAGTCTAACAAAACTTAAAATTTCCAAGTGGAAGTCATAGCTGTTCTTTCTGACCCTTTTCTTTACTCACATTTCAATGTGGCTTTCTCAGTTCAAAGTGTGTTTTCCAACAGTTTTTGGAGATTCTTTTCCTGTTTTTTTCTGCTGTTCCTCACCAAGCTTTGCCCTCTACTATTCATCTGGCTTTTACTGAATTAAAGTTAGTATTTTCTTTTCTAATAAATAACAGCATTAAGTTGTAATAAATTTTGTACAGAAGAATGCCTCTGTATATAGTTGTTCCAGCAGTGTTATATGTTCATTAGGTTGTCTGAGTCTTGCTTTCGTAAACTTTTCTCTCCTTCCATCAATATTCCTAGACACTTGTTCACTTTTAATAGGCTAAGATCACTGTTGCTGTAGAAGGGATGGGAAGGCAGTAAAGTTGAAAGACCTAATTTTTCCTTTTCCATAGTCATAAAAAATGAGTGTATCATTGTAGTCTGCATTGTTTGCCTGTATCATTATGCAGATATGAGAAATCATGGGGTCTGTCTCCTAGTGCTTGAGCCAGGTCAAAAAGTCCTTCAAATCCTTCAGGTTCAGCTTCCTCCTTGAGCCTGCTACTTGACAAAACCAGCTTCAGATCAGCTTCTGTACCTTAAATGATAGTGTGTTCCAGCTTCTAAACTCCTAGATATGAATGCAATGGCTTGTCTGAAAAGCTGCTAAAGCTGGATTACTTATATTTGGGGAACGGAAAACACCCTAGATATGTCAGATTAGTCCAAGCTCCTTTTAAAGGGTGATTTGCTTAAAAAAATTAAATGTGTAAATAATTCCAGCAAGGCAGGTGTCCAGTTCTGGATTAAAAACTGGAAATAAAATAATAAGAAAAGAAAGCTTAAATGATACAGAGTGTATTTTATTGAAGCAAAAAAACCAAACCAAAACAACAACAACAAAAAATATATATATGTGAATCTCTATGTCCCATAGCAGCTATCAGAATTAAGTTTCTCCAAGGCTGGTGAAAGCCAAGGGGAACATCTTCCCATACCACATATCCAAAGCATTGCTTTCTTAGAGTGAACTTCATGTCTGTAGACCTGCCTGCTTTATTTGATAGGCCAGAGGTTGACATTCTGCTCAAGAATTCAAACAGAACTTGAGAGTATTTTATAGGAGCATCCCAGTTTTCTTTCTGTTTAGAAGTCTCCATTGCAGGAAGCTAAATCTGATGGTTGTAGACTGCTGAAAAGGACAGATCCACCTCTTCCCTTCTCCAGGCCTCAGATGTCACTTCTTTTGTCTTGCTCTGCTGTTTTCCCCACCCAATGGTGAGCCACTTCAGGGAGTTCCCTTCCTGCACAAAGCCTATCCTTCCCTTCTGCCCACACAAAGAAAAGCTTTCTGCTGCTTTAGATCACTGAGCTGAATCCCTAAAAATTCAGAAAAAATGTTACTACTTGTGGGAGGCAGGAGGTTGTCAGATCATCTTCACTGTGGTTTGGAACTGTATCCCGACTTTAGGAAACTTGCCAAAGAGCCAAGACTACTTAACATCTGTGAGGGTGTGAACTGAACATCTTAGTTGCTTATTGAAAATCTAGAGCTCTGACTTTTTAACCATACTTTATTCCTGAAGTAACTGGGTTGTAGTTTGTAGAAGTTGAACTGCAGCATCTTTCAAAGATGCACCCCTTAGTTGTTCATGTCTTAGGGATTTTTTTTTTTTTTTAAAGACATCCAATTTGTAACACAGCAAAAGGGCAGTAACTGAAGCAGTGTTTCTTCCCGCATCAATTCTTGGGTAGTCTGTGTTCCCCATTTCCAGACTGCAGAGCCAAGGCATTGTATTGCATTTGATAGCAGAGCCTATGGAAAGCTCCATGAATGCTTCTTGACTTTAGTCTTTATAAAAACAGGTGAGTTAGCTCAAAATATGCTAAATTGAACCAGAAAGGGAGTATTGTCAATCCTTGCCATTTCTCCCAGCTTCAGCTGAGATAGCAAAAAACAAGGAAAATAGCATGCTTCCTCACAGTCCCCTTTAGTTGCCTGCTTTGTTTTGTTGGTTTGTTTAATATTGTAAATGTTGAAACTTTCAGCTTAGGAGGTTGAAGGAAGGACAATAAGGTTGTTAATGGAAATCTGAACAGCCTGCATGCAAGAGACTGTTGGAGTGTATATCTCTATTCACAGTGCGATTAAAAAATGGCCTTTAAAATGATTTTGTTAAATAAGACACCTAAAGCTAATTAGAGCAGAAGGAATTGTCTACAGAGCAGAAGATGGGGCAGAAGTTGTAGACTGAAATCTGACAGAGATTAATCTCTTTCAATATAAGACCTTGAAATCACTTGAAATCATTCTTTTACAAGACACAAATCTCAGAAGGCTCTCTTCACCTTAAGGTGTGGAGGCTTTGAGACTTCTCATCACTGATGAGATCAGTGTTCATCTTTAGAGAAGAATATGGGTTTTTTTCCTCCACAGACTCTTTTAGAATCAAGCTGCACTGTGCATTGTTTTTTAATACTAGCCTCTGAAAGCTGGAATATCATTTCCAGTACTTGAGTATATCAGAAGTAATGTGCTGGAGGGCAGAGGGACATTGCAGAGGAAAGCCTATAAGGACTGGGTGGAGTAAAATAATTTTGCTTTTTTACTCAGCTCATACTTGAGAAGAGTTTTGGAAACAGGCAGTTGACTATGAATGTGAAAATCCAGACAGTGTGATATGTGAAAAACAACTGACATACTTAAGTCCCAGTAAGTGAAACTGTTATGGGCTGATATCCAGCTCGATTGAAAGGTAAACATGCCCTTCCCAATGCACATACCTTTCTATTATTGCATCCTAGAAAACTTTAACCAACAGTTCAAGTTGCTAAATGGTAGTCTGAAGATGCAATTACTCAGTGGTTGACTGTTCTTGGTGAAAGTAAGTTTCTGTTCTGAAACTTTTATAAACAGTTGTTGGCCCTAGTTCTTGCTGTTGCAACAAAGAAATGCCATTTGCGAAAGGAGATCAAAAGTTTGTTGCTTCTTATTTCAATACAAAAGAAGTGACATTTTATTGAAATAATACTGTCATATATAATAATATTTTAATTTCATTTTATTCCAAGTATTATTTCTGACTGCACAGTAAAGATCAAAGATTTAGGAAGCATATAATTTGTTACTGAAGTTGATCCCTAAAGATAAGAGTTGCATAGTTCTGTTATTCATTCAGAATGAGTGCAGCCCTAGGCCAGCTATACTTGTCCTCACATTCTGATGAAAAGATGGACAGTTTTTGAAGGCTGTTCAATACATGCAGAAGAGTTGGGGGTTGAGGGGGAACAAGGAGTGGAGAAGAACTGAACTGCTGTAGTATTTGCTTCTGGAAATAAATTTCATATACTCAAGGGAAAGTTGTTTTGTTTGCATATTTAGTCAGTTCCTATAGGTAAGGCAGTAATAACTTTGGATACACATGCTGGATTTTTCAGTTGTTACTGCATCCATTACTGTAGGCATAGTTGGACTGTACTCTTAAGTTGCTTATGCATATTGTGTCCTATCAACATCCCTTTCACTTCAGAGCCTGAAAGTAAGAAATAAGCATATGAAAAATAGGTGTGAATAAATATGAAATGTTGAAAAGACGTGATGAAACGCTAACAGTCCTGCTTCATCAGTGCAGAGTTAAGAATGCTGGGAATGACAGCATGGGGCATAGAACTTTGTTATTTGACTCCTTTGGAGTTTGGTTATTTATATATTTGTTTTAAGAGGGGGTCAGGAAAGAGACCTGCAATGAACAGTTATACAGGTAGTCCTTTAAGGTTTCAAATTCTTTTTGTAGTTTTTTTTTTCAGTCCAGAAATACTCTTCCCTTTTCTTACCATTCTTGATTTCTCTTGTGCTAATCTTTCATGACAGGGAAGCTCTGACCAGCATTGTTCTTTTTTTAACTTCCAGTACAATAATGGTGAGAGAAAGACCTGGGAGACTGGCTTGCAGGTTACATGTAGAAGAGATAGTGGGTTATTCTGACTCTTGGTTATACTTAGGCAGGAGTCTGCAAGTGTGGCAGTCTCTCAAAGATGTGTGTTGTGTTGTCTTCATAAAAGTACTATAGAAGTACTGACATTTGCCAAGAACTTGATTTTTATCAAGTAAAATCTGATACCTGTGCCTATGCTGGACATGCCTCTCTGAGGGCAAGGCAGAACTCCTTCACTGAAATTATGGTTTTGAGCAATGCCAGCCTAACCACGAGTTTGGTAGCACAGCTGGTTTTGGGAATTAAGCTCTGCTCTGTGGGGCTGCTTTCACCTGTGGCTGTAGGCAGCATAAATGAAGAAACTCTTTAAATTGCTTCATTCGCCATTTGTCTTCCAATTTTGGCAGTCTCAAGTTCTGTATAGTGTTATTATGCAGAAGTCATCTTTGTATAAGCTCCATCTCCAAAATTGTCCCACCTAAAGCTATAAGGGAAGCAGGATTCTCTGGGGGGATTTGAGGTGGAGGCCTTAAAACTAAAAGGCATATGACAGAGGAAGGGAAGCCTGGCAGAAGAGTATAAAATTTAACTTCTACAGGCATGCTGGCATTTTATTTCATTTTGGCAGTCTTGAATGTAGCAGTCTTGCAGTTTGTTTTAGAATAGCTTTTCTGTGTGTAATTATTAGACCGCTAAGTTCCCAAACAGGCACTATTTCTGTTCTTTTCCATATACTCCCTCCCAAATCATTATCTTCCCTTCTCTTCTCTTCTCTTGTAGTACTAACACCTTGCATGTGCTTGCTCTTTACTCTTCTGTGGATTGGTGCTGCTTCCTCTGGATCTTTTCAGAGAGCCATAATAGGGGCAGCACTGCCTCTTCTGCTCAAGACAGCTTTTGAACCTGTTTCAGTGATGGGAAAGGTAAAGGCAAGGGCTTCATTGATTTTGTAGTGATGTTGTAGTCTTGCATATTTTTACCTCATTTTTGCAAGTCCTCCAAATAAGTCAAAGTTCCTTTCATTTTTCAGCGTTCCTCTAAGTGAGGAGGGAAACACTACACATAATGAGAGTACTAGAAAAGAAGAGTTGGTGTGCTTTGTAGTTTGGAGGCATTTGGCTGTTCAGGTGGCACTTACTTGCCACTGTTATCCTTGATAGTTCTCACAGTGTAGTTACTGGAAGAAACTGGGAGAGGTCTGGAGATGCTCTTTGCAGGCAACAGAGTACATTTGTGAATTAATAGAATTGGGCATTCTGCACAGGAGGCTACTGCTCTGCTGTAAGAAACAAGGTGGCTTGATGCATCACCTGTTTCTAACATGGTACCTAATGCATTGTACAGAATACTTGATCAAGTGTGGCTAAATGCTGCTTGTATAAGAATAAAAATATAAACCCCATTTTGTAACCCTAAATACTGATACTGCTTTTCAGTCAAAGTTCTAAGCAAGTTGCATAAGCACAGGTGTTTGATTTAAGTACACGTCAGTAGTGAAACATGTGGTGTACCAAAGTGACCAGTGAAACTGCCTAGGTCTTGATGACATGGAATTCGTAGCAAATGTAGGTTAGCAAAGTCATAAATGAGATAGATATAATGGTTTTTAGTGTATACACTTTCCATTTCATCGCCATTTGATGTGCTTAAGACACTATTCTTCACAAGGTAATGTGATGCAGGTAGTTTGATAATTAGACACACCAGCCCTTCATTGACTGGTTTTGATTTTCATATTATGGTGCTTCAGAACCTTCTTGTTTGCTATCATTTTTTGTCATTACTTCCAACATAATTCTTGTGTTCTGGTTCTGACAATCAGCTTTCATTTGTGCTTTTTATATATCAGCATTAAATATTAATCTTTTTTTTTTGTTTTGAAGGTGCAGAAAACTTATTGCTTCAGCTTTGGTCATATATCATAGTTCTAAATTTATTTCCAGTTTGTAAGATGACTCTACCTTTTGATAGCTTGTGTTGACTGAAGTGGACTAAAGTTCATTTACCAGTGGAGGAAACTGAGGAGTTCAGCTTGGTTCTCCAGTGACAGCATTGGTCTAGTATGGATGAAAAAAGAATAAGTACATCAAAGTAATGTTTAACTGTAAGTAGTAGTTGTAAGAGGGTCAGGTGTTGATCAGACTACCTGCTACTCAGAGGTGTGTGCATGTGTGTGACAGACATGCTGGATGAAAGTTTTTGCTCCAGTAGGCATTTTTCTCAGCTGTTGATCAGCAGGCACAAAACCTAGTTAATACTAAACAGCTGTTAGGATGGAGAAGCAAAGCTACTTTTGCTTTGCTGTTTGTTGTTATTTATTATTCCACTCTGACTTGGTGTAGGATTTTTTGCAGTAAGATTGGCACTGGCTGCTTCCTCAGCTAATTATCAAGGCTCCCTGCCATTTTGTGTTTATTTTTCTTGCACGAAGCCTGGGAAAAAAGATGAACCTTGTTCTGAAGGTCACTGTGTCCAGCTGTCTTTTTGAGCAACGGGAGTGAATGCATTTCAGGACTACTGACCCCTCATATATAATATTGTGCCACTGACTGCCCTCATTTAAAGCAAGGACCCACAGGACACTGAAGGGATTTCCGCAGTGGTGGAAATGAATGAGAAGCATGTCCTGCTAAGGTAGCAGAATGCAATGGATTCTTGTATTGGCAGGTTCCACTGGAATTCTAGAATTTTCTTTAAGCAAAAATTCATCCACAAACAAACGTTTTTCTTTATTTGATGACAGTAGAATTTTAAATGAGTTGTCTTTTTCTTCTGACAAGTCATCAACTAAATTTTACTACTGTTTGTGACTTTGATACATGAGGCTGTCTGCTGGGAGAACTTGAGTCCAGTAATCTGCATCTGTCTCTTCGTCTCATGGTTGTGAACACAGCTGTGTCATCAGTTTAATAAAGGTATATCTGTAGGGTGGACTTTGACACATGAAGAGGAGGAAATGGCCACTGACAGGTGCAGATGCAATATTTGCCTTTTTTTTTTTCTTTTTCACTAGGGATAAACTACATCCTTTACTAAGAAGTATCTGACATGTAGCTGTGTTCTAGAAATGTGGTGTTTAGCACAATTCATGCTGCAAATTGAAGGTCAGCTCTGAGGTCTTGTTTATTACAACCAGAAATATCTTTTGGAAGGCATTCAATTTTAAGATGGTATCTTCCCAGGTTTTTTTCTACAGCCTTCTTTTTCTTTCACGTGCTTATACTTAAAATTGTTCTTCAGAATCTCAGTTTTCAGTTTGTATTCTGCCAGTAGGACTAACATAGTCAAATCAAACACTTCAGAATAGTACATTTCTCCTTGCAGCATTGCTTGGTTAGATGCAGGATAGCAATTCAACAAATTGTGTGCTTTGTGTTGTGCAAAATGCAAAATTTATAAAAAGAAACCTGTTGTTAATGAGGGGCACTGAGCTATGACAAATAGGGCTTTAAGAATCCATTCAGAAACCAAATTAGATCCAATTATTCTTCTCAGATTTGAATGATGATTTCTGTGAAGTGAAATCTTCACATATTTGGAAGACATCATAGGCAATACTTATGATGTGTACAAAAACTGTTAAATCTTGTTAGTGTCAGTGTAAATTGTTACTGTAGATCAGAAGTGGCATGTATTTAATTACTTGAGCATGTTGCTTTTACTGGAGAGCTCACTCTCCTTCCTAATAGTCCTGATGGTGCATGGAGTGATACAGGCAACATAATGAAAGATGCAGTATTCCCTTGGGTAATGCTTTCCTAACAGTGGATAGGTTAGGTTGTCAAATTGAGAAATGTTTTAAATATTTTGTTTCCATTTCTTGAACACCTTCCCTTTTATTTCTCTCAAACACAGAGAACCTGTCACTAAAACTGGCAGTTTCCTTAATCACAAGAATTTCTTCCTTCTCTTCCCCTTCCCTCTGATGATCCCAGATATCTTAAAAAAGGTTGGGGTTTATTTTAGTTAGAGAGGATGATGCTGAGAGAGTTACATTTATTCCTTTGGTTATGTAGACATATGATAAAGAAATGGTTCTCCACATTGCTTAGGATGTGACAGGACATTATGACTTCTAAGTTGGAGGAGGAAGAATTCAGGTTAGAGCTTAGTAGACATTAGGGGAAAAGAACCTTTTCCAAGAAGTATGGATGAGAACTGAAATAAATTTCCTAGGAAGATTGTGGAATTGTCATCGCTAGAAGTTGTTTGCAAGGTGTGGTAAATCTGAAGTGATTTGTGATCCTTTCTTGAAGAAGACTAACTTCCTAAGATGGTTCCACTGCCATTATTCATTAATATATCTATGAAATACTAGAAGGATTTTATCTTAAACTGTTGTTTTTCTTGTCTTTATTAATAATGCAGCACAGCTGGGGGTTGGGAGAAGGCGTGTGCTGTATATTGAGTAGAATATAATTGTCAGTTATGTAATGCATTGCAACTATTACTACATAGAGGTGATATTAGAAAGTGAACTTTCAAAAACAGGGATGCTATTGTGACTCACGGAAGAGTTTTAAAAGGAACCTACAATCTAGAGTTTAGAGTAATCATATGTCTGAAGAAATCAATATAAATATTCACTTATGTCTTAGGAAATGTAATTATCCATTGACTGATAAATATACATTTTTTAAACCTTTAATATTAGCTGACAAAGAATGATTTGTATCTCAAAGATTAGAAAATAATGTAACATGC
The DNA here is from genome assembly GCA_013398275.1 of Promerops cafer. Lineage (NCBI taxonomy): Eukaryota > Metazoa > Chordata > Aves > Passeriformes > Nectariniidae > Promerops > Promerops cafer. The sequence continues at coordinate 94,974 of VZSE01003326.1, read as the reverse complement.
AGAATAAAGATACAATATTGTATGGTTCTAAATTGTTTGGTTCTAAATTCATAGCTATGCTTGCATAAAGTTTGTGTGTACTTATCAAGAACATAATGTTCTATTTTTTCTATTAACTACTTGAATATATTTTATTGTGTTGAATTTTTGACAGAAAGCACTTCAATTTTCTGTGAATCTAGGAATATTTAGTCGTAGATTGAAAGAATTAGTCTACTTGTAAGTATTAGGAATACTTGGAAAAAATTACCTATTAAGTAGATTGAACCCCCTCTTATTTATAATACTTCATTGAGATCGACCCAAAATCATGTGGTAGTCTTTATTCTCAGTGGTATTTCAGGTGTATAACTTCAGATTAGATGAAAACTTTCTATGTTAAAGAGAGCTAGGTATCTCAGTGCCTTTAAACCAGCAGACAGTTTCTTCATATATTCTACTTTTTTTTATGTAATGCACTACGTAAATAGCCATCATAGCTCAGACTGGCATGTGACTTAGAGCACTTTCTTTAGGGTGCACTTCAAGTCTGCTTTATTTACTCTTTGTTGGGTTTTTTTCCTAATACTAACTTATGTTAGATTTAGGCCTTGTTGTGAGGCGTGTACAAGTGTAATTGGTAAAATTAGTTGGGAAGTCTGCTTCTTATGTGTCCTTTCATAGTGATAGAATTATGTGTTTGTTGTTTTAGATCAAAAATGTAGTCAGCAGAGTACTTATCTTCCTGGTTTGGCAGCCCTTAACGTACTTGGATTTTGTATGTGAGGTTTACCAACATCACAGAGTTTGATTCTGGAAAATAAGTAGACTAGATTGTTTTGTGTTTCCAAAAGCATTGATTTTAAAAAATTCTTATAATTATAGTTCTTGGGAAAGAGAAAATAGGTCATCACTTGAATAATAGCCGGTTTCATTACCGTTGAAAGATACTAATATTTCTGTGAGTACTATCAATTGCAGGATTTTGCAGAGACAATGATGAACTTCTTTGATGTAAGACAAAAGGTCATGAAATCAGTGATATTTGGGAGTTGTTTTTTAATTTACCAATGCAACTTTTAAGGTTTTCATTAGGTTTACACTGAGGAATTGCTAGCATAGTCAAGGCAGAAACATAAACTTTTTGATGAGCAAGTTCATTATTCATCCCATGCTGCCTGTTCTTGCCTTTTTTTGAAATCCTATGTGGATTGTTTCTAACTTGAAATATTTTGCTTTATTCTACACTTCTGTATGTTATAAAAGTTTTTTTAATGCAAAATTTTTTTCTGATTATTGTCTGTAGTACAGTCCTCTCTCAATATCTGAAAAGTGCAAATCGAAATTACCTTCTGATTGTTTTCCTAACTTAATAAAATGCTGCTGCAGAGTCCATGAATTTTCTTTCTCTGATTTTCCTAAGTTAAGGAATGCAAGTGTGAAGTAAAGCCTTCTTCCAGGTTTTTCTTTGGAGTTTGTTGTCTACTAATTTGTGGCTGATTTAATGCAGCAACATGCCAGATAGTTCAATTAATTTTGGTATGACTCTCTTTTATACACTTAAGAGTGATCTGAAAGACTTTGAAATTAATCAGAATGGGTATCTGCAAGGTATTCTGGAAATCTAAATCGAAGTTTGCTTTGGGTTTCTTTTGGAATATGGATTGTTACTGTGTCTTGTATGTGCTGTAGTTGGGGTGTGAGTAGAACCTGTACTTTGGCTAGCTGAGCCAAGATTATGTTGTGTGGATTTTGTTTAAATAGATCTGGGTCTTCCTTTCTAATAGATAATGAAGATTATATTAGATCAGCTGTAAAATGTGCTTTGCAAATGAGCCAGTGTGACTTCCTTCTCAGTGGAAAAATAAGTTGACTTCTCACAATGACTTATTTTTTGATGCAAACTATTTACAATATAAGCAGTATACATGGAAATATCGTTTCATTTATGCCATGCCTCTTTTAAAAAGGTTTCTGGAAAGTGGCCAGGCTGTTTTAAATTTTTGTTTATGGATGAGATTATCCAAAGAAAAGGGCAAGGAGAGACAGGACTATAAGGACAGTTCATTTCTAAACTTTGACAAAACAATCAATGTGCCTTGTTGAGCTGGAGATGACTAGAAACAAACATAATCATGGAATAATCAACTAGAAACAATCATAATCACAGAATAGCATAAAGCCCATTTCCATCTTTGTGTTGGCAACTCAGATACATCTGACTGTGCAAGTCTTGATCTCTCAGTCTCTTTCAGTGACATCTTATTGCAAGTATCTGGCAACTCAGGTTTAGCAAGACTGAAACAACAGCCTCCTCTTCCCACATCTTTGATCAGTAGCAGTAAATGTACTTCCTATAGATTTTTGGCTTGTTAGCATTGAGTGATGGCCACTGAACATGCGATGACACAAATGGATTTCCCTAATTTGCCTTTTCTCATCTGTGATGGCACCAACAGCAGTAGGTTTTGTTCTTGTGTGTAGGCAGTGGGAAATACTCTATTATTGGGCACTTTGTATGTGTAGCCCCCAGCTCTCTTGCTACTTGCACAGTGGTTTACTTTTGGTGTCCTGCCAGATGTTTGCTGGGATTTAGACATTTACAGAGGAAGAAGGATTTGTAAAACGTCTGCTGTAAACTCACGGAAAGGTATACAGGAAATACTGTTATAGATAACATGCTTTATATTTGTAAAAATGTTTATAGAGAATACTGTGGTTTTCGGAATTTTGCTGAAAGGGTGTAAAGGCTACCTTTGAACATGAAGGAAAACTAATTTGAGGCTATTTTATTTCCTGGCTGTCTGTAGACCCTGACATCTGGTTGTGGAGTCCTGTCTTGAATTAATCAGTAATATATGGTCAGGAGACCGAAGGATGTTAAAGCAAGTCTACTTAAAGATGAAGAAGTGGTTAGAGCAATTTTGTGGACCAGTTGTAGTTTTTATAAACTGAGCATGTTTTAGTGCTGCTTTTCAGAGAGCAGAAGTCCAAATCCAGAGATTCTTCTGAATACTGTAATTACTAAAAATCTGCTCTTGCATAGTTGCTTATGGGGGAAAGCAAATGTTTTTCTTTGTTACAGTCAGCAGAAATGTGAGCAACTCCCATCAGAGTAAGAATTACTCCTAATTATTATTTTGGGTGTGTCAGTCATTCTACAGAGTAAGTAAATAGCGGCCAGTTTTGGCAGTTTTTTACTTCATAAATTTAGACTTGTTATCAAAATTGGTTTCCTCCTTCCTTGGAGGCAAGGAATTACATTACATCATACTTAAGAGAAATGCAGAAGAAAATACAATCTTATTTACCTGGTTTCACAATAACCCCAATTATTTTTCCCTTATATATTTATAAGCTGTTCTTTTTGAACTTGACAACCTCTGTTTTCATTGCTCCTAATGTATATACTTGGAAAAAGCCATTTCTGTTTAAAAGTGTATTTTTATAATAAAAAAGTAGTGAAGCTGCTTTTTTAATCTTCCATAAAATCCTTTTAAGACAACTGCATCTCCTTTCTGTGAAAATGCCATGGAAAACCCTCAGCTATAATACCTGCCCCCAGCACCCTCTTACCCTTCTCCCACAGTATCTCCAATATAAAAGTTATTTAGTGGAGTACTAATTTCTTTGTCACCTCTACATTTTGATTTTAACTAGAACAAACACATTGTTAGATATTCTTTAGTTCTTTGTACTTTCTCAAAATTGTGTGGAAGGTTTGACCCAGTCCTTTGGAAGTTATGGGAAAAAAGCTGGAAAAGAGAGAGTAGATGAACAGCATGATTATGTGCACTTTGGTCCTTAGAATGTCTAAGATGACAGTAAAACAGTTGAACTTCATTTCAGTTCTTCTTCACCTTCTTTGTGTGGTGGAATAGCCAGCAGAGAATTTCGAGTTCTTTTTGTATACATGTCCACACTGGACATGGTGTTTTAAAGTGAGGTGAAAGTACTCAAATGATATTTAATGTAAAATGTAATTAATGTGCTTTTGTATGTTTCCCTTACTTTCTCTCTCTCTTGAATTCTTTCAATCAGAAGTCGATAAACAGTTGAAACTTTGACATTTTTTTGAAAACTGGGTGCTGAGATGGCATACTCCCTCAATTTAGGCCTGTGATCACAGCCTGAGTGGAAGGAGAATGTGCACAAAATCCTGGAAGTCCAGGTCACACACAACAAAATGTAATACGAGTGAAAGAGTGATGCTGTCTTGAATATACTCTAGTTTTCTCTTATGAAAACAATATGCCAAATGCAACAGTTTGGGGTTTTCATCATGTCTTTTCCCAAAATCATGTCTTTTTTTTTTCACTGAGATACTTTAAGGCTATTGGTTAAAATCTCATCAGTAAACTATATAATAGTTTATATCTGCCTCTTTCTTGAAAATATCTATGTTTGCTTTTGGGTGTTCTTTTGTATATACTGTAAATTATTGGAAAATATGTGAGAGAGTTCTGTAAGTGTTTGCCGTGCTTGGCCAAGGGAAATCTGTGGCATTGGAAAGGCTGGATCTGCAACTAGAGAGAGTAACTATTGCAGCTCATTGGCACAGAATGTTTCTTTGGAATTTACACTGTTACCTGTCTTTTCCTTGTATAGGAGTTCAGAGACCCGCAGTGCTTTGGCTGCATCCCGTGCTTTCATGTGTGTCTGACTGAGACAGATGCCTCTCAGCTGCCACACCTTTAGTTTGAGAACCCTCTGAACTTGCATACATAACATATAGTTAAAATTTGATTTAAATGTTAGCTAAGTCATACAGATTTTCTGCTTGTTTTTCACTGCTGCTTAGGTTTAATGGTATTGAGCTCTGTAGAGGACAGAGGAATTGGCAGTTTGTTTTCAGCAAATACAAGTCATTCACTTGGCCTAAACAGGATGCTTGTATATATTTTTAGCATAGTTGACTGTCTTTCTGGTAACTTCAGATATGTAAACTCCTGGTGGTGATGTAGTAATGAGGTTTTTTTATTTGAAATAAATGGTCTCTTAAATCATGCTACTATTTATTTTGCTTTTATATAACAGCAAAAATAAACCGTTACATCTTTCTCATAATAAAGTTGATTTATATGAGGTTATTGTACAAGTGGACTTGGGTGCACAGGGATGTTCAGCTACCTGGCTTCCCGATGGAATCAGTAGAAATTCAGAGAGACATCTTAAATACATTTTGGAGCCTGGCCACGGGTAGTTTTAATGCTTTTTAGGCCTAATGGTAGCTATTTGAAGTGATCACTAGGTGAACTCTTCTTTAAAGTGTTTACTTTGTTTAGAACTGTTTCCCTTGCAAGAGATATTGATATGATAACTATGTATCACAGCAAGAATAACCATATTTCAAAAATGTTAGTAGATCTATCTATACAGCAAAGTTTTTTTTGCTTGCTGCTGAAGTGCTGTACAGTTCTGTCCTTTAAGGGTAACTTGCCTTGGCTTTAGGAGCTGTGAGAGACAGTTACTGTTTTGATAAATAGCCATGGTTTGAATATTAAATTAAGCTGCCTGCTGACAGAAATTATTTTAATTGAGAATGTAATTAAAAAGAAAAAAAACTAAACAAGACAACAACAACAACCCAAAGATGCTCTCCTAATTTATTTAACCTTCTTTAAAAAAGAACATCAGTGTTTATGAGAGAGACGAAGATGGAGGAGTAAATGTGATCAAATACATAGCAAATTGAATTTGGATATAAGGAAGGAGGATGTGTCGTGGATTCATTTTGCTATTCTACCTTGTGGATAACACCTCTGAAGGAGATCTTTACCTCTGGCAAAGAGGATAGTGGTGGACTTTTAGGGTAGTGAGTATGGGCTTGATTAAATTGGTTGTAATCATGTATTTATTACATGGTTTTCTTTGGAAGAGTTCTTCATGGAGTTTGTGGCTACAAGGGACCATTAAATTGCCAAGTCTGGCATCCTTTACATACAAGTCTTTATCTTTCGTTCAGGTCTCCTGATAATGAACCTTTTGACTTAACTGACCAAAATGCAGTTTCAGTTTGTGCTTATCTAAAATGCATTTGCCAGAAGTATATCCATCCTTCATTTAAAGATGCCAAGGGATTGAGAAGACACTACTTTTTGTGTTAGTTTTGCTCTCATGATTGCTTCACTTCCTTGTTTGTAGGAAAAAAATGTATTTCTGCATTATGGCAGTGATTTAAAATTGATCCTGAGTTTCCAGGTTGATAACATGTTTAACAGCTCTATTTGTAGAATATGAATGCATATATGCACACAGTATATACATAGGTCCATATGTTCTGTCTTAATTCCATTTAATACAATTTTTGGTTTGGAAATTCTGCTATGCCCTTTGTTTTTTACATATGATATATAAATATAGCACAAAAGTGACAAATTGATTTGAACACAAATGTTTTTATTGTAGTTTTATTTATTACAAATATTTTAATACAATTCTGTAAATTAACTAATAGTAACCATTATTTCAGCTTTTTATTAATTATCTTTGCTCTGAATTTGTGGTACAGAGCTGTCATTAAACAGCATCATCAGAACAGGATTGCACAAACATCTGCCATAGACTTCAACTTCTCATATTTTTGAGGATGTGCTAGTTGGATCTACAACTCTTCTAGCTTCTTTTTTTCACAATATTCTACAAAAACAGTTTTGGTTTCTTTTGGTTTTTTTCTCTCAGGTGTTCATGTCCCTATGCATGTAGTATTCATCAATTCCCACACTGTATGGGGACTGAAAAAGCATTTTGGCAATGGACAAAATCCCTAATGGCTTGCAGACTCCTATGAGAGGGTTCTTTTCAGCCAGGTTTTGGGTTATTAGAATCTGACCCACATAGTATTAACAGACCTTCAAATATGGTGTTATTCTCCATTCCCTTTATTATGTTGCTGTCTGGCATGCTAGTGCATTGAAGTGCAAAATTGCTTTCAGTATGTTCGTTTTGGTAGACATTAGCATAGTTTTCTGTCTTGTATGGTTTGCTTTTGGTCATGTTGTATGTCCTCCCCCTACCCCGTAACAAAGTTTCAGCCTTTCATAGGTAATCCTCTTATTTTTCGTATGGTGACCTACATTTTTTGGCCAAGTATATATATTTGGGAAGCTTGGGACTACTAGCCATATTGTTGACTTTATTTTAGAATTTAGTTATAGAGCAGAGCTCTCATGTGTTGAGATCTGGGCAGTATTCCTACCTTTCTCATGTTCCTTTTGGTGATTCTCATAAAATCAGAATTTCTGTAGTCACTACTTGTGGGATTTTTTTGGTTTGACTTAAGGATCTAAAATTTAACTAAGAAAAGTGCACTAAGTTCTCATGTGCAATTGAATTAATGGTAATTTTGTGTTAAGTAAATACAAAATTCTACTTTTATGTATAATAAAAATACTATGCTTCCTAGTCAGGAAGATATGCTGCTGAGTGTTTCATTTTGACACCCAAACCTTGAATGTTTTTTACCTTTTTGTGCCTGAATTCTTCCATCTCAAATTTTGATGTAATGCTTTATAGGTTTTAGGGATGTATTTTCAGGACAGTGTTTTGTAAGATGCTTCATTGATACAATTATGAGCCCTATTGAATACCACACCAGGAAACTAAGGAGTCCACCTTTTTACAAAAACTTGAATAGTGCTCGGTAGAGAAGGTCTCAAACTGTATTTCAAATGCTGAGAAGAAAACAAAGTACTGAGTAGTTGCTCAGTAGATGGGTGTTGATTCTTCTTTTTAACTGAATCAGGGAGCAGCCTTGTGGGCAGTGGTAGGATGTAATTCTATAAATAAAAACTCTCCATAATGCATGCACACAGGGCAAGGGCAGATCAAGGCTCCCAGGCATCTTGCCCATTGCTTCTGGCAATGACTTTGACATTTGCTGACTTTGGAGTGCTTGATTTTGCAGCTTGATTTGTCTCTAGGGCCAGTGTCTGTTCCTAGCTGTATAAGTAGGAGTAGCCTGCAGAACTATGACACGAGCGAGATATGGGACAAAACAGCTTTTAAAAGTTGGTTTTGACAAGGGCCATTGTAAGGTTGAAAAGAAAAATGTCATGCCAGAAAAAAAGGTGAGGCATTTGGCATTAAGAACAAATGACTGATATGCCAGTGTATTTGTAAACTGTGTTTAATCATTGCTGTGGACAAACCATAATTTATCTGCTACTAAGGAAAAGGAACATGAAATTTTCTTCTCAGAATGAGCAATCTAGTGTGGGAGCTATTCATCAAAGTTTCAATGTCAGAAAGGTCATGGGAAGAGATTTGTAAAATTTTCATAATTCCAGAAATAACCCCTTCGGCATCCAAAAAGAAACTTGAGTATTTAGGAAAGAACCTAGTATATCTGATACCATCCTGCAGCAGGGTGGGTCAGCTCTGTGTGATGGATGTCCTGTTCAGCAGGGGTTGTGTTTTCTCATACCTCTCCCTTCCACCCTGTGGGAAGGAAGGGGGAGATAACACATACATTTTGTGAGACAAACAGAATTCATTCCCTTTGCTGCTTATATGTGTCTTGTTTTGATTTTGCTATTGTGTACGAAAATCAACAGTATACTTTAGAGACCCTGTATTAAACTTGCTGTTAATTAAGTTCTTCAGATAAAAATCTCCCAGCAGGAGATTTTTGAGCTGGGAGGATTTAAACTGGAGCTCTTGTACAGGGCCTCTTGCTGTAACATGCTGTGCTGTCTGTGAATGCTCTACATAGCAAAAATGTCAGAATATGCCATGTATTTATCAGTCTGTTTGTTAATATTTTTTGTATTCAAATGTTTTCTACCTCTCTTCAGTTTTGTCATGTCTCTTTCCTGTCCTTGTTTTTAAATGCATTCTATGTCAGAATGGTTTTCCTAGTATTTTTTTTTTTTTCAAGTTCCAACTCTTTAAACTCATTAACATCTTGAGATTGCACATAGGAAAAGGAAATGTATTCCAGAGATTTTTTTTCTTGGATTAGGTATGTCAAGATGCAAAATATTTGGTTGCATATTGTAAATGTCTGTGAAGTACTCTTGGAAAATTCTAATTTCAAAGAGATTAATATGAAGAATCAATATTATTCCCTTTTTGCTCAGTTTTTTCTCCACTCCTCCAAGAGTTTAATAATCTCTGATCAGTATTGATGCAGGTAGTAGCAGATAATATATTCTTTCCAAAGGAAAAGTAACAGGAATAACTTTATTTTCTTTAAAAGCGAAGTATGTGGCTTTTAATACATAAAAAGGTCACAAAATCATTGAATTGTTTGGACTGGAAGAGAGCATAAAGATCATCCATTCCCAGCCCTGTTCCACTAGAGCAGGTTGCTCAAAGCTCCATGCAGGAGCACTGGCCAGGAACACTGCGGGGATGGAGCATGCAGTAATAAGTGTGCATTGTCAGATAAAGGAACACTTGCTACATAATTGGTAGGCTATTATAAATCTTGCAGGGAAGTATTTGATGGCAACAGGCAATATTGCCATAAATAAAAAAAAATTCTCTCAAAGAAATTTCCTCTAAAAAAATCCAGGCAGAGAGCAGAGGCCATTCAGGAACATCTTAGCTTCTTCCCATACTGTTTTCACTGTTTGAGTACAATCAGCATGTAAAAAAGTTTTTGAAATGGTCTCTCATCCTTGATCTAGGGCTATTGATAATACTTCATACAAAAATGTGACGCTTTCAGGAGAGTGTGGTTTTAACAGTAAAAAATTTAGTTTTAAGCATTTTGAGGATTAAGATCACAATGAAGAAAAATTTCACTTTTCTATAGCGATTAAAGTGTGGCTTCTATTTGGTTTTTCAATAATGCCTAGTGTTATGTTAATGTTTTAAATTTTGCCTGTCTTGTCAACCATTTCATCTGTCTGCATGCAGTTTCATCTTCTGTGTGATATTCTGTGCCATTTTTTCCTTTCTGTTTTTCATAATCCAGAGTGCAGCCTGGCAATTTTGTTCTTCCTGTATAGTGCTGATACTTGTAGTAAAGGATTGGCATAAATTTAGCGAAGCCTTTTCTTGAAAATTGCTTTACAGAGGAGTTGTGAATTTACAGTCATATGCTACTGCTGTATAAGTGTATACAGAGAACAGGTTTAATTGTAATGATGTTTTGAAGTGCCTTGACCCTACTGAAAGTGGCTCCAGAAGGGATGAAAACTGCTGCTCTTTGTCTGAAAGGAATTAGCAGAGCTCAGGAAGTGCTGTGTAATGGTTTTCTTGATGATTCATAGCACATTTTTTAGCCAAGGAAAAAAATTCATTTCACAATGGTGGAATTCTGGTGTAGTTTTGAAAAACAGAGAAATCGAGAGGTTTGTTCTGGAATGCATCACTCCTATTGCAAAGTTAAAATGGATTTAAGTGCACTAATCAGAATTTATTTTTATATATTTGGGTTTTTTTAATAATTCAATTCTAAATTTCATCTTATTTGTTTTTGAAGATGGACTTACTTTATGATAGAACATGTTCTTTTTGATGGATTTTTTTAGGCCAAGGAATAATATGAATGTTACAACTTGTGGAGTTGCACTGTCAGTTTTAGGTTCTCTTACATGTATCAGTGCTTCTCTGCAACAGACTTGCTGGTTTTAAACAAATTGCTTAATTGGAATAGTTAGTTCTGATGAGAGAAAACAATGTCAGAAATATTTCTTCTGAGCTTGCTTTGTCAGATGTCCTGGGAGAGAAGAGAATTTCCAGCTTTGCTCAGGCCAAATAAATTTTTAATTCCTTAGAGTACCATATAGATTATGATTAGTAGTACCATAGTGTGAAGATACAGCTGTAATGCTCTCTTGTCAGAATGGACTCCCACTGATGTTCAGACTTACAGGTAGCTAATGGTAGAAGTGGCAAGGCATTTTATGTTGACTTTTAATATATTATTTTTTCAGTGTATTGTCAAATTCCCCCTTTGTAGGGGTTTAGGTCAGCTTTTTACAGTTGGTTTAAAAAAAGCATGACTCTGGCACTGCTAGTGCTAAGCCTTTGCTTTGAACCTTTTTTCATCTTCCTTCCTCAGATTTCTCAAATTCCCCTGCACCAGCTTATGCCTGTGTCACCTGTGTTTGTTCTTCAGAGATAAAACTTCAAATTAGACTTTGGATTGCTCCATTGCTCCACAGCTAGATACAGTTACACTGGAAGCTCTTCAAAGCTCCTTGGGACTATGGGGGTCAGAATACATGTGTGTGTACGTATATGTGCACTCATATGTATAAGGATGTATGCATTTGTGTCTGTACAGACTTGTGTATGATATTAGATTCTTATTTTTGTTCAGGATATGTGAAGACAAAGAAGTCTAGCAAATTCGTAGGGGCTTGTGAGATTTACACGTGCAGCTATTTCAGAAGAGTTTAGGGATTGTATAAATTCTGTGACTCTGCATGAGGGGATGGATTTTAGTGCAAAACATCTTTAATTCCCTGTTTTGCCAAGGAAGCTTCCTATTATGGCAAGCAATCAAGATGCTTATAATTTCATGTGCACAATTCAGGTATCTAATCTCAGTTGGAAGTCCTGTAACCTTGGCCATCACCTTTGGAAGCTTTAATAGAAGACTAATCTTAAAGTTTCTGTAGCTAGAAATCTCTTCAAGTTTGGATGGTATTTATCATGATGTGTTGTGGAGTATTTGATGTATCCTGGTACTGTATCTGGTATGTGACTGCCAGCTTTTCTGATTGCTTTGGTAGCATGATGTAATGTTGTGCTGAGAGTGAAATTAGTGTTACTTATAATGAACTTCTTTTCTAAGCTTTTAGTAGTTGTATTTAGCAATACCATGAGTAAAAATAACATTTTGAAGTGGTTTTGGGGAAGCAAAATGAAATACTGAGGCAAAATGATGACTTAATGGCTTAGTGCTTTACAATAGTGGCTGCTATTACAGCAGGATTTTTTTCAAGGAGGAGTGAGACAGCAAATGTAGTACTAGAAAAAAAGACCTAAAATGCTGTTTGTGTTGGCTGTCTGCTGGGGATAAATTTCATGCTCAGCCAGGGAATATCAAAATGAGTGGCTGTAAAAGCTCTTGCAAAGCCTTGGCAAAGATTGTATATGAAAGTAGGTATTGAAAGAATAGTAAACATAATAGTAAACATAAGTTTTGGGGAAACGCACGTCTTTGTTTCAAAGAGTGAGGCAGCAGTTTCTTCCGCTGAGACAATCTGATGTAAGGTTACTGTTCCCAGAAGAGAGCAGTGATCTTTCTAATCCAGTCCCGCAGCTGTGGTACGGCACTTGTCTGTCCCGGGGTCCGGTTCCGATGCTCCGTGGGCTAGGCTGGGGTTGCCTGCGGGTGCTGCTGCCGCTGGAAGCGCCCTTTCCAGCCCTTTGCTGAGGGGAGCGGGGCGGGCAGGAGGGCTGGGCGGGGCGGGCCATGTGGCGGAGCAGGACTAATTGACCCCTTCTGTCACGTGGAGTCCTACCTTGGTCTGTAATCTCTCTGCTTTTTCACGCTGCAGAGCAGTCATTTTCCAAATACACCCTACATTAAAGTCCTAATTTTGCACATTTCAAAACCTTATTGCTGGTCTGTCCTACCAAACCTGCTCCGCAAGAGATCAGATTTCCTTGATCTCTGCCTTGTGGGGTTTTTTTTAGGACTTGCGGATTTTAGAGCTCACCTTTTAAACATATCTTTTCCCACTTGCACATTTCAGTGACTTAAAATTCTTTTTACTGAAGTTGGACTTTTTAGCCTTCATATTTTGCATAATATCTTATCAATATGCCTATTGTAACTTATAAATACTCTGAATGAGTTTCTTACAAACTGCACTAATCCCTTCTTGTGAAGCTTTCAGTATAAAATGTTAACATAATTTTCTGCCTCAGCTCCTGGTTGATCTTTTTTTTAATCATATGCCTCTATTAATCTAGGGATTAGTATTAGTTTCCTATAAATTAAACAATTTAGATGAGGATAATTCTTTTGGCTAAAAGTCTTTATGTGTGCAGCTTTAACATTATTATTAAAAGTTTCTTACAGACAGAATTTTACTATTTTTATACACGTTAATCATTATTAAGAAGATTATTATTTAATATAAGTGAGCTTTTCCCAGGATTTCAGGAGTTCATGAAGAATATATTTTTATCTCTTAGCAAAAAAGTGTAAATTTGAATAACTGTAATCAAGTCTAGACTTTCCCTAAGTCACTTCATTTTCTGTATATCAAAGATACAGACTTTTCTAGTCGATTGCTTGGGGATAATTTACAGGATCACTTTCTGTAACCTATAGATTGGTTTACTATTATGTGTGCCTTGGTTTATTTCGTATATGACTTAATTTATATTTTTTCTTCTTAATTTTTTTTTCTGAAAAATACATATATTTCTTCTTTTCTTTAGGAATTGGATTTAAACAGCTGTTTTCAGTGAAGCTAATTCATGTTTTCTTGAAACAAAGTTTCTTCATATCAGCCCTTTTAATAAATGAGGGTTGTTTAGTGTCGTAGTAATCTAGGATCAGTAATCTGCTTTTTAAAAGTGAACTAATTTGAGAAAAAAACACTGAAGCAGGCTGTCAAATAGTGGGTCAAGCACTTCATGTTGGCTTTTTGACTTAAATGTGGAAAATCTGAATTGCCAAAGCAACTACGGTAAAAATGTGATTGTATTGGCAAATGCAGTGGACTATGTCCTTCAGAAATACCTCTCTACTCTTTGTCTTTTATATTAATGGGTTATTCTGCTTTTGTGAGCTCCTGTTATGATTTAGGTGAGGTAGAGGTTTTTGGCAATCTGGAGTAAAATAAGGGTTTGGGACACTGTGCATGTGTTTTTGCAAAGAGTGTGGGACCTCGAATTAGGCCATGTGCATCTGGATAGGACAAGAGGCAGGAATTTCTTTATGAGTATTATTAGTTCACCTCAGTTGATGAGTAAATATGGGAAGAATAATAGTGGGAGATGAGACTTTCATTGTACATTGTTTACTTCCTTCAGTTTGGTCTTTCAAAGTGCATTCTAAAGCACTTTTTATGGTCATTAAGGCAAATTCAGAGTTCTTGTCAGAATTGGTTTCACAAATGCAATTATTTATTGCTTGCTATTCATGTGGTAACATATAACTACTTTCGTAGACTTGTTACAAAAACTTCCTACTTAATTTCTCGTTTAATATGCTGCTTTTATTCAGTTTTTTGGATTATCATTATCATTATTTCTAATTTTTCACGTTGTATCTTCCAGGCTTCATATATCCAAATGCAAATGTCTGTTATTACTCTTCTAACCTCTCCTGAAAGAGTCATCTGGGTTCGGTTCTTTCATATACTTTCCTGTAGTGACTACAGTTCCCATCCATATTGGTTCCTCTGCTGTCCTAGTAGCTGGAGAGCTCTTTAGTGCCATGCTGTGTCTGTGTATCCAGCTTTCACATGGATGTGGAAACCAAAACTCCGTTATTACTTTTTGGGATTCCAAGACCCAAAATCCGGGTACTGACTTCATGCAAAAGAAAACAAGTTTAAGTTAAAGCTTGTACACACAGGGAGGTTCCATATTTCCTTCCTAATGCCTCCGTTAGACATCTTTGCTTTGGTGAGTAGAATTACACATAAATTAACCTAAAGTGGATTGGGTGATTTACCTATAAAGTATAAAGCTGCTTCAACTTGCTAACAGTCCTGCCTTTAATTAAGATCATGCAACTCTTGAGTGTGAACGAGACATGATTAAATTCAAAGTGCAGTTGATAGTGTCTTTCCATTCTGCTTTGTTAGACCAAGTGAAAAAAAAAGTGCCAGAAGAAGTCTTGCTGGTTGAAATAATATACATATCTAGTCTTAAGTGTCACCTGTATAGCATACAGAAGTCTGACTATATGAGGATTTTTATGAAGTGTATTTTTGTACTTTGTCAACAAGATGGCTCTTGCTGGTCATTGCCATTGTGTTGACCCAATTAACTCAGTATCATGTCCCTTAACAAAACAGTAGTGGTGGTGTGCAGGTAGTTAGTATGAACACTTGGAACAAAAAAGCCTTGTTAACTAAGGATAGTCTGTCTCTTGGACATTCACGTTTCTTCAGGGATCTTTCTTTTCTTTTCTGAAGCTCCAGGCCATACAAGGACATATATTTTTGTATGGCATTCATCATTCACTGCACTGTTGGGTTTCGGTGGGTTTCTTTTTTCCCATTTCAGACTTTGCCATTGATTGCACAGTCACAGAGTGAGCTGCAGGGCAGAGAGGGAAATGTACTTTCCTGTCACTCAAAATTTGCTTTTGTTGGAAAGGAAGCAGTGCTGAAAGGAACAAAAATGAAGCTATTCAGTCAGTGCTGCATTGAAAATGCCTTGCTCCCCAAAATGATTCTTTTCTCCTCTATTATAGGTTTATAACACCGGAATATAGCTCTCTGCTGCCAGTTTGAGATAATTGAAACCACCAAGTCACAACATCCTTCTGTATAAAGAGGCTCTCAGGTGTAGTCTCTGTAGTTGTTTTGCTGCTGAGTAGAGGGAATTGTCCTCTGTCTGGAGTGTGAGGTGTTGGAGCACTGAAGTATTTGTCAGGTGCTGAGATAGTCTTGTTACCTAAGTAGGAATAAAAAAATTGGTTGCATTTTTATTCATAAGAACTGTCTATCAGGATGCATCCCTGGACAGCTGTCTTCTTAAAGTTTAATTTCACTGTGAACACAAGGTGGTGTTTTATGGCTGCTGTCCATGTCTCATGGTTAATGTGCCTGGTGGGTGGAAGGACAACCAACACTCAGGACTCTTCAGTACTGACCACATCTGTTCACAGGAAAGGGCTGTGGACTAAGGAAAGCTCTTTGTTTTGAAGGAAGGTGTTTTGGTGCTTCCCAGCTCAAATGGTCAGTAAGCTTAGTCCATTTGTAGTCCCGTTCCAGTGTTAATCCTTTGCCAATTTAGAGCTGTTTGTGTCATCTTAGACATGGCACTGAGCATTTGGTTTTTGGATTAGGCTCATGTGTGATTCATTCTGTGTTTGCTGGAGTTGATTTCATCAACTCATACAGGCATTGGAAACAAATACAGATTTGCCCAGTTTCTTAAGCAGAGATTTCTAACAGTAAATGCTGGAGAGACTGATGGGGAGATGTGCTCTTCTTCCAAGCAGAAGGTGCAAAACACCTGATGTCTGTATTCAGGATTTAAAGAAAGAAAGTGAAAAATAAGGGAAGTTTGACAATGTAGGAGGTTTTTTACCCATGGAATCAGAGGATTATTTTATAATTTATGGAAGCCTAGAAATCATGTAGTTATTGAAGTATTATCAGTAATGATATGTTGTAGTATAGACAATATGTATCAATGCTAACAATTTAACTGTTGTTCTATCCCAGGAAGATTCCAGTTCTACTAAGTAAAATCATACAGCAAATACTTTTGCTTGACACAAGAGGAAATTGCAAATTAAATTAATCTTATATCAAGTAGCAGTAACTCTCATATAATATCAACACTTTTTTCATTATCTAGGATTCAGAGAACTGCTATATAGCAAAATCAACAACAAAAGAAAGGAGCAAAGTCAAACTTCCCTTGTTGTTATGATGGTAATGATAGAATTTGCTCTGTAAATGTAGTTCATATCTCTGCAGATAACGACCTATTTTAACTTAGATAATTGTTTTGAAGAGGCTGAGTGAAATTGGGATTTCTGTTTCAAAAAAGTTTTGTCTGTAAAGTTCTGTGGAGTTCAAGAGCAAAATGTTGAAATGGTTAGAGATTTTTATGTGCTTCGGCTTATTTCTTTAATCAGTAATCTCAATTATAATGGGCTGCAAGTATTGCTTAATAGCACCTATTCATATTATCTGTGAATGTCTGTTGCTTTCTTTTAAAGTTCAGTGTTACTACATAGTACTTACTGTGCTGGAGTCAATCCTATGCTATGCCTCAAATTAAATTGAGGTTTTTTCCTCCTGTTTAGGATATTTCCCTAAAAATATTTCAAAGCTTTTCTCTCTTGCAGCTGTGTTTACAGTTTAACTGAATATTATTTCAGATCTTAGAAAGTTGGTGATCATCTATTTATTAATAATCAACAATAAGTCACAGACAACTCTAAACAATGAAAACCAGCAATTTTAAAAACAACCATCTCACTTCTCACTCTAGCACTTACTCCCTGGAACATTGTGTCAGCACAAGGCAGGAGTGGAAATGACTAAGCTGGCTGAGAGGAAGAGGAGCTTAATTTGGAGTCTCAACAAAAAGTTGCTCTCAGCATGTTGATGATGGAAGAAATTACTTTGGTCTGTATGGACTACTGTTATTCCTCACAGTAGCAAATAGATAATATCTGATTGCTTCAAGGCTCAGATCCTGAAATTCAAAAAGTCTAGGGCTTTTTTTGAATGAAATTACTTTCTTGGAACATGCTTGTTTCTCAATATCATTCACTTCACAGAAAAAAGAGAGTTCAGGTATCTCTAGAAACTCTTTACCCCCCAGATCTTTGAAGTAATTTCCTTAGAGTTATTGTCTAAAATATTGACAAAAGATGTGCTGACTATACTTGCAAAGAAACTTCCTAATGTGTCTGTCAGCATCAGGTTCCTATTAAATATATTTGAAAAGCAGTAAAGTTCTTGTTTAAGCTGAATTGTATCATTGTATAAAGCAAAATTAAAATGTATAAGGGACTAACACCTTGTCTCTTTAGGAGAAGCTGTCAACACTTGTTGACAATCCACTTTTTGGATTGATAAATTTTCTTAATTTTTTTGTAACCATAATTTTTTTTAATGAGACAACTAATAATCAGCTTAGTAACATATGGATTTTCTATTTTAAGTCGTCCTCCTTTTTCTTCCCCTATTGTATTGTGTAAGCCAAGCAGTGTTTCCTGTTAGTAATTATTTGTATTTCAGTATTACCTAGAGATTCCAGCTGATTTGCTTGCTGCTTAGACAGTGTTTTTGTACAGTAGTGTCCAAGACCATCATGAGGGTTCACTGGCAGCAAAAAAATCCCCCAATAAATATAAATAACATGGGGAATTTTTATAGTCATACAGGATTTGGCACATAATTTTGTCTTGAATGTGTCCTGTAGAGGTGCGTGCTCCAAAAAAGAAGGATCATAGTGTGGTGTATTGCCTTTGCACAAAGTCACCAACAGAATGCTGGCTGATCCAGGAAGCCAGCTTTACTGATTCCTGCTCTCCTGCCCCTTCTACTGAACTGTTTTTGACCTCTATTGTAATGGGCCTCTCTTAGGTTGATCTGTCTCCTTTTTGAAAGAAAATAAAATATTATTTCATCAACCAAAAATGAAGTCCAATGCACACGTTCAGTGTCCTTCAAAAGAAACAAAAGAAGCAAAGATGGATTCTGCATTTAGCAACAGTTGGAGGATACAGTTCTGTTTGTGCAATACTCTTTAGGTCTCCAGAGATTGTTTCCTACAGTTAGAAAAGCTGAGGAAGTGAAGGCATTGGCATGGTGTCGAAGCAGCTGCAGAGGGTTGGCTAAGCTACAAGCATCTGACTGCAGAGTAGTTAAAAAAATGAGGAATGTTTCTTTGTTGTTTTGAAATGCATATATAGTTTTAGCTAATTTTAGTATGAATATTATAATGTCACAAAATAGAGATGATTGCACCATAGGGTTGTAATGTAGCATATTAACAACTCGGGGGTTTACACCATATATTTCAAAAATATTTTCAGTATTTATTTTGTAGTCTAGACACTTCCCTATACCAGTTTGACTCTAATAGATTGCTTCTGGCCAGTAATGTTACCAGGGCCTTTGTTTGCCCTTTGCTTACTTTTGCTGATTTTCTTGGCATAGAGATTTAATATTTAATTTAGTTCTTCTGTACCATATGAGAAGTACCTTGAGAGGTTTTTGTCAAGGGCAGTGTGCCTACAGATGTTTTAAATTTTTTGTCAGTTGTATGCATGTTTCCATAAACAAGAGAGAAGGGGTTAATAAAGTATGAATTAATAAAACTCTCTCAAAGACTGGATTCATATTGGCACTAGGTTCTATTACAGTCAGTGTTAATCGTGTTCCTAAATGCTGTCTTTTTCTTGAGACCTTACCTTAGGGTGGGACAGACTTTCAGAACAAGTGTTTACTTTTTTTTTTTAGGTTACAGAACAAAATACAGCTGAATATGCTATGAATAATTATCACTGCTGTTGAGAAGCAGCAGAATGTGTTCATGCTCGAAAAGGGAGATTTGTGCTGTCCTGAGGATGCTCACAGTGAGATGATCATACCCTTTCTGTAGTACATGAGCCTGAAACACAAGACTGGCAGTAGTTTTGGGTTGGCAGATGTGGACTGTTACATTTTAATGGCTCTTCACTGCTCTAACAGACTGAAAAATTGCAGAGAGCTCTTATCTTAGTAAGTAATAGGCTCCTATGAATTTGTGGCTATGAATTTTAATTCAAGAGTAGTTGCATTAAAAATCTTTTGGGAGAATGAATACATCCGTACTGGGGACTTGGTATTTGCCATGCTGCTTGCTATTTTGAGGTTTGTAGCTTTTCTGAATAGAATAATTGCACTCGTAGCTCTTGCGTGTTTACTTCTATTTCCCTCCAGCCCTAGCATTTTCTGTATGTTTTAAGCAAGGTTGTTAGTATGTATTTGGGACATAGAGGTTATTAATGTTGTATTACTGTTCAGGACAAAAAAGTAATATTTAGCATTTTAATTAACATATATTTGAAATAGAAGTTTCTAGATTAGAGTGTGGTTTAGGATAATGTCTGGTTTTTATAAGATGTGTAGTCTTCAGTCCTTTTCTCATCCATTAAGCAAAATCTCATTAGAATCTTCTGTATCCTTGTAAGCTTTGACTTCATGGACGAATAGAAATGTATCTGACAAACTGTCCAATATGAGGAAAGAATGGAAGTGGTCTAGGGAAAAAGGGTTTTGTATACCTCTGAAGAAACAGAAGCTTGTGCTTCTGGTCTGTCCTTTATTTGTAAACAGAAATTGCTTACTCTGCTGCAGCATTGGATGTACACTTTGCTTTGTCATTTATTCACTGTGAGCTTTAGTGTAATTTTTAGAACTAGGAGCAAGATGCAGCAAGGTCGCTCCTTTCTGAACACTTGCAGACAGAAGATGCTGTAGATCTCCATTATGTTGTACCTTTCCGTAGAAAAACTATTCAGAAATTGGGCACAAACCCAAAAACTCCTGAACTTTGTTGTCATGTAAGGGATACAGAAAGGAAGGAGGAGCAGCACCTTGGACATTTATCCTTTCATTAGTGTAGTTATTTGAATTGACATAATCAGCATGCTTCTTAGTTCCATGTAGCTCATCTCTTTGGCTGTAGTATGTCCTGCCAACCTGAAAGTCAAGTTTTGCCTTGGAGAAGAGATGTAATCAGAAGACAGGTTAGAAGAAGGCTGTGGAGGGTTACCACACTCAGGATCTTCCTCCTGATTATGGTCTGTTTGTGTTGCTGTGTATGAAGCCACTGATTACCCAAGGTAGCAGCTTCTCTTTAAACTCAGTTGCAAATATCCTCAGATAAATTGGGACAATGGTGGGGTGTTTTAAAATCTGCAGCTCCCCTCTGGTACTGTAGCATGAGGAATGTGAGCATTTAGATTTGGCAAAAGGGCCCTGGCAGCTTCTCAGCCAGGAGAAAGTCTGAGGGACTGGCCAAAGCAGCAGAACTGGTTAAAGACAGAAAACACCAGGGCAAAAGGTGAAGCTCATGGTATCAATGCTTGAAGGACTCAGTGAAATAGGTTGCAAATTGCTGATGTACATTTAGAGATGGTGTACTACAGAGATACAGGCTGTAATGTGATGTCATTTTGTACAGCCAATTGCAATCTTTGTTTTATTTTAGCTTCTGTGCAATTGTTTTAGGTGTTCAAAAGATTTCCATTTTTATTTAGCTTCATGCCCCGCTGGTTTCCTGTTTATGTAGAAGTGCCAAAGTGAAGACCAAGAGTTCGTGTGGTATTTTCATGGTTGAGAGTGTCTGTGGGAATTGCTTTTATGTCAGCATCTGAAACTGGAAGGTGGACAGCAGAACATGTTTGACAGTGGAAAGATGGAGAATAAATCTTGTGTTGCAATTCCAGGGAGTATATTCTGGGAACAGTGAAGTAACTGAGCTTTTCTCTGGTTTTCATGGCTGGTTTGCCTTAGGGAGAGAGTTCACATCATTCCACTTGCAAAGCTGTCTACTGATGTCTGTATAAATACTGGCAAAAAAAGTATTCTTTCAGTGGCGATTATGTCATATACAGGTGCCAACAAGATGCATAATTGAAATGATAGAGGAAGAAAAGAATTTGAAATTTATAGTCATAGTGGATGTAACAAAGACTTTTTCTTTGCTTCACCTTCTTGTGACAATTTTTAGGAGTTTTGGCAGTCTGGCAAAAATAGAAAGATGTTAAATTGAAGAAATAAATTACACTTTGAAAGGAGGATAGCAGTAACACCGTATGTTTTTGAGTCTCCCCTACCTGAAATCCTGATTTGGTTTACATTAAAATTAGGGATTGTGATGATTACTGGACAAAATTGCTTATTAGTTGGGAAAAGGCTTGAAAATCTCAATGAAACAATAGAAAAGGAAATTTGTATATGACAAGAAATTAAAACTGAGTGGGAATGTTGAATAAAATATTTTTAAGAAATTGTAAAAACTGGGCATTTCTTCATTCATTTTACATTCAGATCTGGTTTATGCATTAGCAGTCAAAATATTTGGTTCCTGCAAGGCATGTAACTGTAAAGTAACTGTAATTCTTAAGTGACTGACATTTGTGTGAAGAGTATAATTATTTTAAATGTGGAAATTTTTTTGTTGTTGTGCTTGCTACGGAATCTTCTGTGATACCCTCAACTTTAAACCATTAAGAGGAATGATTTTCATCCTTAGTTTTTAATTTTTGAAGTAATAGATCTGTGATAACTTTGATTGTATTTTTCTGTGATATGTATTTCTTGATGTAGCTGGCTTAAGAGAAAACATGCTGGAATATTTTTTTTCTTATTTAAATGGGTGATTTAATCACCTTTATTTAATACAGAATTATTAATTATTAATCACCTAATTTAATACAAATTGATGTACAGTAGAAATAACTTTGGTGAATTATAGAAGCGTTCAGGAAGAGAATATGAAATTAATAATTTCAGTCAGTGGCCTTTCCCAAGAGGAAAGTGCCCCTCAGTGATGTGTTTGTGGAAGTACAGAGAAAAGTACAATATGATAAAGCCACTGATCTTCAATTTGAACATGCTTATCCAGGTTTGATAAGTATTTAACATAGAAATCTATAAAGAGCATTTAAATGTCTTCTAAAAGGAAATACTCAGACAAAAGTGTTGCATTACTCAAACAGTGCAGTCTTTTCTGAACACATCCCTGAAGGTAATTAAATGCTGTGACATTGCTTCTGAATCACCAGAGTTTAGCAATCTTTCATTGTAGGGTATTTCTTAAACTGTTCATGCTGGACTTTCATGACATGCACCCAAATCTCAGTTCTAAGGCCAAACAGTAAAAGGCTGTTCCTAGCTGTTTCAATTATATTGCTAATCCAAATATTTGTAGTGGTGATGTTCTCTGTGTGCATGAAACAGTGTGCTTTATTTTTTCTGTGAAATAAATGATTTGCCTCAAGCTTGTCTTTGCAAGTTGATATATTTAAACTGACCCATTTTTAGATACGGAGATCTGGCACTGCTTGGGAATCATGAGTGCAAATTAGTTGTTGGGGTTTTTTAATCTGAGGTAGCCTGCAGTATGCCAGTCTGCCTCTCCAATGAGCACTTAGTGTGGGCTAAGAGAATTCACATGAGACTGTGAGGAGGCAGCAGGAGAAAGCAAAAGATGCCATTTCAGGTAAAACTCCTCCAGCACTTGGAGACCCGTGGCTGTGAAGTTACTACAAGCAAGCCTCTTGAGTCTTTTTATGATCAAGTTGCTGAATTGCTCAGCCCTGCTTCTTTTGGGGAAGAGGAGGTTAAGCTCTCTTGGTTTTATCCTCCTCCTTGCTTTATGTTTCCAGTTGCTTTATTTATAACAATGTGATATATATTTTTGATATGTAGGGTGGGTAGGATTATCAGTCCTCCATTTTTATAAGTAAAGGAGCCCTAGAAAGTGCTTAATCTGCTTTTCAATGAATATTCACAGGCTTTTATTGTAGTGGCTTTCACTGAGAAGTTAAGATGTAAATATTTTTTCCTGTATTTTAGATGAAAGTTCATTTGTGTGTTCCATACAAGAGACTTGTGATATGGAGAACTGCAGAGGAAAGAAGACTAAAAAAAAAATAATAATCCAGGGTAAATGAGCAGCTATGTGGTGTTTAGATACCTGCCAGGTTAAATCATGACAATAAGACACTGGATCCACTATTCCTAAGGTTATGAGTGTGGGTGGGATTTCCACATAGCAGCTGAGTGGATCTAGAAATCACAGTTGGACTTCATGCTGCCTTCTGTGTGCTCCTACCTGTTTTCTGGCACTCATTAATTGCACAGTGAATTAAACTGTTTAGGAAATTGATCAAACAGAAAATTAATGTTTTGGGGAGTTTTTTGAGTTTGGTGGTTTTGGTTTTGTTTTTTTTCTGAAAATGGAATAGATGAAGAACAATTCTTCTGTTTTAACTCGGTGTTAGCCAGCTCATTTGTGCTACACAGGGTAAGTGACAGTGGAGTGTGGCCAGAGGTAGGGATTGCATTGACAGGCCTTTGCCCTTTAGCAAGAGCTAGGCTTTACATCTAGCCTTTAGACCTTACAGACTGGGGAGGGTGAAAACAAACTATGGCTCACTGAAAGTTCAGAGTCCAGTAACTGGAAGCAGATCATTTGTGTGTGCCTCAGTTTCCAGAGGATCTTGTGAAAAATCATCTCAAAGCTCACACTCCTTTAGGGACTTAGCTGTGGCGTAAGGCATTTCCGCTTGTTTTGTCCCAGTTTTCGTTTCAGTTCATTACTACTTGGGATTAACCTGATGGTTTAGTTATAAAATCACATAACAGGAAATAATAAGAAGTAATAAGGAAACAATATGAAGCACAACAGGAAAGAAAGTGTTCTACCTGGGCTGTTCAAAAGAAATTACAATTTTATGTATTTAGTGGAATTCATTGATTGGTAGACTTATACTGTGAAAACCAAACCTTGCACTGTATGCAAAACTGGAAAATTAAGTACAAATATATTTTTAGTTTTTCAAGTAAGTAATTAGGGAATGGAAATAGCAATAAAGCAAGACTTCAATTTGCTGCATGTTTGGAAGCTATGCCTTTTCTTAGTTTGTCTTTTGAGGATATGTTATACTTGCATTGACTTTTCATAAGAGTCAGGCATTTGATGTAGCTACCAGTTTGGTAGATATTCCCCATTTTCTTACTACCTTACGTGGAAATTTCTGGCCAACAGTTGATGGAATCAAAATTTTTAAAATAGTGTTTTGTAAAACAAAGATGTTCCTTATCTCGAGAACAAAGTGAAATATAATTGTCCTTGCAGGAGTTTCAGTAATCACATCCGTTTCGCAGACAGGTTCATTTTGCATTATGCATTTTATTTATTCCAGCTTTGAAGTTTGACAGCAGATCATTAGAGTTAATTCATGTAGCAATAAAAGTTGGGAGATCATGCAAGGCTGTTACTTTGATTGTATATCTGCTGCGTTAAACCCTTGAGATCTTTACTTGTAGGAGAGAGTTTGTGGTTATCTTCTACAATGTCCTAATCAACAGTGCTTGCTTTGCTTCATCTAAACTCCTACATCCAAATCCAACCAGTGTAAATCTTATTTCAGTGGTAATGCATTACAATTTAATGGAGTCAGTGCTGCAAGGAGTTCCATTGAATGCTTGCAGATTTGAGCCGGAGGAGAGAGGTCCCTGCAGTCTCTAATTCTTAGTAATTGCTCATGGGTTCAAACAGCTTTAAAGACCAAACTGCATCCAGTTTCTACATGGAACTTTGAAGACCAATTGTTGAGCTTTTGCTGTTCAGCGTAATGTTAAGTTAATTCTATTTTGTAAAAGGTTGGAGAGAACCTATAAAGCACTTACCTTGTTAGGTGTAAGGATCATGCTGGTTCAGTAATCTGTGTGATTTCATCATATTAATCTTCTTTGTTTTAAGTAATCATTTCTACATGCTGGTAGAGGCTAGGATACTTAATTACACACTAGAATTACTATTAGTTTATATGTGTTTCCACTTAAAAATTATTTTCAATTAGAATCAATTTTAAGTGGAGTTACCTCCAAGAAATATAGCAAGTATAGAAAAAAATAAGATGTATCTAATACTGTAAAATCGAGAATAAACTGGTAAAGCACTTAAGCAAGGATAAATGGTGTATTTAAATGCCTGTCATCTGAATCCATTCAATAAATATGCCTTTTTGATGAGGGCATAATATTTTAGATTATTAAAATGATGAGGAGGTAGTATTCTGGCTATTGCTTCTGTTCCTGTTGTCATTCTGCCTTTTGTTTGACAACTGTTCTGTTTTCTATAGTCTTCACATGCTTGCAATATTCCAGATTTCCTGAATTTGAAATGAAGGAAATTATCAGAAGAGTGATTTTTGTCTTGTATTTCATCAAGTAAGTTTTTGAAACTGCTTTACCATTGTAAAATGAGGGAGTGTATGATTTAGAAAGAATGTTCAAAACAAAAAATAATAATGAGATAAATTAATTTTTTAAAAGTACACTTCAAATCCTATTGAAATTAGTCTGTATGTTCCTTAACATCCCTTAAAACAATTAAATTGGGATTTTAAAAGCTGTACAAAAGAATGAGGCAGATGTAGGAAACTAATTCAAAACTTCCTTAGCTAATCTAGTTTGGAATTTTATGTAACATTACTTGGACTAATCTATACTCAAATTATACCACATTTTTTTGTGTGCCAGCAGCATGCTTCTGAAAAAACAAGTAAAAAGAGGGAATCCTCCAAACCCCACAGCACCGAAATTATTTTACTCTGATCATTCTTTTTGTCCTGTTTGTCTTTATAAATTCTTTATCAGGCAGCAGCCTCCAAGGTTTTTGCTGTGCCCTCATGTTTTGCCCATCTTTACATCTTCCTCTGCCTGTGTTGCTCTTCATGCATGTCCTTGGCTGCTTTCTTTGCACTGGCAACTTATCATTAGAAAAATAAATTATAACCTATTTTTGTTCTTCTTGCCTAGGGTCTTGCTGTGCCTTTAATCTGTCTATATATGGGTATTCTGTTGCCATCTCTAAAGTGGAAGAGGTCAAGGTTAGAACATGGTTTCACAAGAGGCTGTGGTCTGAATGAAAACCTTACTGACAGCTGCTGAAACTGAGCTCTCCTCCCACTGTCCAAATTTCCCTCTCCCTGTAGTTTCGTGTGTGCTTCTTTCTCCCTTGCTTTGTGCCAATATCCTTTTCAAGTGCATGTTTGAGTTGTTAGAGAGACAGAGAAGTCAACAAAATGGTGTCATTTTCATACATTTTATTAAACTGACTTCACTCACAAAAGAACCTGACGAAGATTTGTGTTAGCATAAGGGCAGAAGTTTGGGACAGTGGCTTGGAGCCACTTGGATGCAGTGGAGTTGAAAGGAGGGGTAAGCTGAGAGGAGCCATAAATGAGAGTGGAGGGAGAAACAGCAAACCCCTTGGGCTAGTTTAAAGAAAGCAGCCAAGTCTCATTCAGATGTTCACTTGTAACATGTGGAACTGAACCCAGGGTGCACAGTGCCAGCCTTCTCTCTTCTGTTGGACATCACCTGCATGCCAGTAGCCACTGGTGTATTAAACAGGCAGTATGTGCAGAAACAGAAGTGAAGTTGATGATGTAGGAAAAGGAACAATAATTTTATTTCCTTATGTTACTTCACACAACTATATTTATATTTTTTGTACAGTGCATATATTTTATATCTGCTACAAAGTTTTATATTGATGAACAGCTTGGCATAGAGTATCCTCTTAAGTCTTGCAAGCCAAGCTTGTAGGATTTTTTTTTTATTAGTGTAATTAAGTGTGATGGCTATTTCATCTTTGCATGAAATTTGTACTTTTATTGTTTTCTGCCTGCCAACTGAGCAAATATTAATTTAAATCTTCAATGTATAAAACCTTTTTTTTAAATTTTCTAAAATACAGGCTCAGCCTCTCTCCAGATACCCATACTGGATAGATTTGTCATTTACTGAGTCTCCCCATCAGTGAATAACTGTCAGTGAACCTTTCAGGAAAGCCTTCATCTTTCCAGGAAAGGCCTTCAGGAGATTTCTTTTCTTTCCTCCCCTTTTCTAATGACAAGACTTGAAAGTTGTAGGACTCTGCGTGCTCCTCAGCACAGCTTCTATATGTATTTTTCTGCTGATCTCGGTAGCCACAGGGAGCATGGTTACACAGTTATGAGGGCTGCTGGGTGGTAAGGGTTGCTTCTGTACTTCTGCATCCTTTGTTCACAGGGGTGATGCTTGATAATTATCTTTTCTGTGCCAGGGTGTTTTTGTTTTTATCGAGCTGTGACAGACTAGTCTTCCACCAGATTTTATTTCCCTCCTACACTTACGCAAACTTTGCACATGATGCTTCAAAAAAGCAGCTGAGAAGCCAAGCAAAAAGCAGAGCTAAAAGTATCAAAGTTCTCAATTAATTCAAAACTTCAAGTTATGTTACAGTTTGCAGTATGCAGATCCAAACATTCTTGTCTGAAAAAGCTATTTTCACAGTAACAGTTTCTAATGGGGTCTGTAATCTAGTAATATTTTCTAAAAATGTGTTTTCTGTGATAGACGCAGTCAGTACTTGCTGTCCTTACAGATGCTGATTAAAAACAACTGTTTTACCCTAAGATGTAAACTGAGGACATCAGTTCACATCTAGTCGTTACCAAGTGCCAGTTGGCAAAGGTTTACCACTGCTTGCTCTGCAGTAGGACGGGATTTCTCCTGGAGCTCTCTGCTGCTTATCAAAGTGTTACTGGCAGTGGGCAGGTCTCTGCACAGGGAGTCTGTCTGCAGGGAAAATTCTGAAATTTGCTGTCAGGAAATACCCACTAATGTTTGCTTTAAAGACTCACTGAAAATACTCTCCAGAAAAGATACTTCTTGTAATATCTGAGGAAAGCTGCTGCCTGAAGGGATACATCCTCAATTAAATTAATTAAGGAATCTGAGCAAACTTGAGGGATAATCTTTTTCTGTGTTCAGTATTTGACAATTCTAAAAGTAGTAACACTAGAAGCGTTTAAAATAATATTGACTTAATGTAGCAGTACAAATACATTTGTTATATAAGTATGCAAATATAAAATATATAAATATGCAAATCTGTTTCTGCAGCTGTATTCACAATTTTGAGCTAAGATCCATGTTTTTAATTCGAAGTCACATTTAATAGATGTTTTAATAACTCAGGAGAAGTAAGATTTTTTTTCCCCTTTTTTTTTAAACTAATGTGAAGAAGAAAAGGTCTAATGGTATGTGCTGGTTTTTTTTAGATTTCTCTCTCAAGTATTTCAAAAATTAGTTGGATGTTTTTAAAGGAGAGATGTTATTGAGCTCTCTGCGAGCTCATGTAATATTATATGGTCTGTACATAAATCAGACTGTATTAAATGTTCCTGCCCAGACTTACTGTCTGAATCTCTGTAAGGAGCTGCAAGGACTGGTTTCTCAACTTGAAATAATTTTTTAATTTGTGGAATATTACTTGGTTATTATTCCCAAAGATGCCATCTTCAGTCTTTTCTGCATTACTGCTGTATTAATTCCAAGTCAAAGGTAGTAAAATACATGTTGTTAAACCTTGAAAACAACTTTAGGCAAAGCATATTACCTCACACTTGCTTATTGTGAAGATTGTACAGGGCTTTAAGAGTGGTGATATTTTCACTGCAGGTGGACTTGGTTCAGCAAGGCAATGACAGATTTTTCCATATGTTTTTACTATACTGAAAACATCACTTTTCATCAGTGTTGGGCTTTCTTAGTATTTCAGCACATCAATTTTTTCTTTCTACCTTTTCTTTCTAATTTCATATGAAATTACTGTTAAAAGGAAGCATGTTAGAGTCCTGATGGCCCTTAGTTTCCATCCTGTGAGTATCACGAGAATTTGTGTATGTAATGCCGTTGCTGGTTTTGTGTTGGCAAGTGTCGAAATTGTACAGTGCCTACTGTGCTACCCGGAGATTATCTCATGTTACCTTTCACACACATAGAGCTCTGGTTTGGTCAACAGACTTCAGCACAGTGGCAATTTCTTGGGTACGTGTAATGAATAATGCAATAGAAGAATGAGAGAACTGTGCTATATTTAGTGTTCATTAATGTACACGTTCCCTCTAATCCTTTTAAAAATATGTTCTTGCAGCCTATTTGTACTCTTCTCTGAGCATATTACAGTAGTTTTAATTTCAGTAGTCCTTTGTGGCAAGAAATAAATTGAGCAGTAGGACATTCATGCAGTACGGAAGCTGCTCTTTGGCTGTTCGTTCTAACTGGCTGCTCCTGACACGAGGGGAGCAAGGCTTACAGCCACCAAGGCTTGCATCTTGCTGCTGCTTCCTTTAGCTAGCACTGATTTCATAAATCTGGGTCTTTGAAGATTTTCCTAAAAGCATACATTTGAAGGATGTTTCCTAGTGTTTCAGCAGTCTATTTGCTATGTGAAACCACAGTATCTCTTGGTCCTCGTTTTTTTTTAATCTTTCGTAACTTGTTGCACCTGTCGTATTGCATTCATATAGGGAGAGATGATTTCCACTCGTTATGCTAACATCGCGTAATGCGTATGGACTCACTGCGTCCATGAAACCCTCTAGGTCTGGTGAAACAGCCAAGTATTTTTAACAGGATTATGCAGGGAGATAAATGCTTTGTACATGGCAGCTGGTATGAAAAGTGTTTCCATTCTCTCCCTGTCCTGTTGGCAGAAGTGATGGACAGTGGAGCTGACATTGTCATCGCTTGCTTAGAGTTAACATTCCACTGAGGTTAACTGACTTGCAGTGCAAAAGCTTGCGTGTCTGAATCATCATTTAAGGCAGCCAGCAGAAATAGGGAAGACAATGTTAATTCAACTTTACTGATACCTAGAAACTTTAGATGAAGACCTAAGGCCTAGAACTTGCTGATTTTTGACTTCTGTTTTTAGCCTTATTTTATGACTTCTTATGCAGACGTCAGAAGTACATGAAGCCATCTTGGTATTCTACTCACACCTACTTAATATAAGAGCTGTGAAGAGAGTCTTCAGCCTGTGTGTTTTCTAAGATAGTGCTGCAGTGCTTCTGTAATGTCTAAGTGTTCATATACCTTCTTTTTGCAGAGCTGTAAAGAGATACTTATATTTGTGTATTATTGGATTCCAGTGTTTCTGTCCATTTTGATTTAATCATATGTGAAGCACAGAGGAAAATTTGCTTAAACTGTAATCCAGTCTTATACCCTGCATGTACATTGTAAATCTGGTAAACATAGAGCCATTTTTGCCCTGGTCAAGGGCTGTTGATGTTGCCATACATATGCCCCTGGATTGTTTGCTTCCGGGTGTGTTGAACTGTCATTTGCATTCTTCTTACCTTGTAAATAAGTAAACAAGTTTACTAAGTTACAAGAAATGGGTTAAGAAAGAAAATCAGTAGAGGTGTTAAAATATTGATATACACCAAGACTGTTAAAGGAATGCGTTGCATGTTCTTGAGCACCATCTTTCTGGTGGATGATAAATCCATTTTATAGACTTAATTATGCATTTTGGTGTGGCTTATTTCTTCATGTTATGGGCTTCTTCAGGTTATTTCCTCTTTCCTCTCTCTGCCCAATTTACTTTTATGTAATTGGGCAGCAGGTGAAGAAATATATGAGCTTATTATCCTGTGACAAAAAGATTTTATCTTCTTATGTAAATGAGTATTGCATATTAGTGAGGTCATTATTATGCTTCTTGTGCCTTTATTATATTAAACATATTATGGAAAATTCCAGAAGTGTCATGAACACATAAACAGAAATTTCAGCTCCAATTAACATTCCAAAGCAAGTAATGTATCAAGAGAAGGAAGTGAATTCTTCATATGCATTTATAGAGTTAAACTGGTTTTGAGAGCAAGTTGCATTACGTGTTGCTGATTGTTGAATCTTTTTCTTTTTCCAGTTGCCCATATTTGTCGGAGAAGATTACGCCTGCAATACCTGCAATCGGTGGGATTCTTTTCTTTTTCGTGATGGGGACCCTGCTGCGCACTAGTTTCAGTGATCCTGGTGTCCTCCCCCGCGCAACACCAGATGAGGCAGCAGATCTAGAGAGACAAATAGGTAACACTGAAGGTCTGTTGTCTCTTCGCTTTCCTCCCGAGGGTGCATGTGCTGTGTGAAGGCAGTGTGCTGCTCTGCTCGTGGGAGGAGTTACTCCTACCTTGCCACAGTGATTGTTCTGGAACTGTAATGTCTGATGACCTTGCAGTGATTCCTGTGGAAAGATGATTGATCAGCTCTTCAGCAAGAAAGTAAACAGTACCCTGGCCTTTTACAGTGATAGTTACTACTGTAAATACGTCTCAAAAAGTGTGGTAGAAATCTCACTGTGGTACATAAGAGAATAATTTTTGAAGTGTTTTTCACAAGAAAGCTGATATTGCAAAAGACCTACAATTGTGCATTTTTGAAACAGTGTATCCTCAGAATTTAACTGAATTTAATTATGTTATTTATATTGCAAAAGAGTCAGATAAGTCTCTGTGTTAATATACAGTAAAACTGTTACTTTTTTTTAATAAAGCCAGCATAATTCAAGTAGAGAGCTAGATTTTAACCATTCTCACTTAGCAAGAGCACTGTTAACTGAATTCTATACGTGAGACTTATACAGGTACAAATATGCTGAATAGCTAAAATGTGCCACCTGGATAAGAAAACACAGGATAAGTTTGCAGAGCTGCTTCATAAATAGTGGGTTTGTATGCTTAGTAAGCTACTCAGCCTTACTAAACGCTACTATATCTGGTTTGATATGATAGTCAGTGGAAGTCCCATTTTTCTGAAGTAGTTTCAGAGAAATGCTCACTCATGTAATTGAAAAGACAGGTAACAGGGTGTGCAAGCACAAGAGAAATACTTGCAAGCATCCTTGATGTTTAATACTATAGTGCAGTCTTGGGCTTTTTATGATAGAAGTATGAAAACATTTGCTATTCATCTGAATTTCAGAAGAGCATAAAAATATGGAAAAATATAATGAAGCATTCATTTAGCACCTTTTCCTAACCAGTGTTACAGTTTACTTTTATTGATCTCCTTCAAGGAATTTTTTACTTAGAATAAGGTACCACCTTTAGTCCAAAACACAGCTACAGGTTCCTTTTCAAGGAATTGCATATTTACCATGTGTTCACAGAAACATTGATCTATGTCAGGAAATAAGTTATTTCAAATAAGCAGCTCACGACAACAATTTTATGTTTTCATCTGTTAGAGTTTTGGCAAAAAACAAAACTAAAAATACAAATTGAATACTAGAGAGGACAGTCAAAATGTTCCTGTGTGCTACAATTTGAGAACTTGTGTTTACAAATTATAATTCTTTTTAAATGGTATTGCATACTTGTTCACAGGTTGAGGCTGCTGAGCTGATCAAAGCTATTGTCTTTTCTTCAGCAGTAGCACAGGCAGTACTCTTCCAAGAAGGGCCAGTGGAGTATTGAAGCAAGGAATTACAGTGCCAGCATATGTGGAGTTCCCAAGCATGAGGGCTTATGGCAAGTCTAATAGAGGAACAAGCTAGGTAGCTACAAGAAATCATTCTGCCCTAAAATTGTGATTCTGGATTCAACAATGGAAACAGAAAGAAACATTTTTGTAGTGTTACAATATATTTTTTTTATGTGCCCATAAAAGGTGTGTCCTAGCGGAGTGGTATTTGTGCAGCAGGAGGAGCTGAATGGTTCCTGCAGTTGAAAAGAAGACTAGATTTTCCAAAACTATCTTTCAGGCTGGATTGCCTTGTAACTTGCTGTACCTCTCAGCTTGAGGTGCCTTCTAAAGATGGGGTGCAAGGTTAACAGTAATTTATTTTAGACAAGGAAGTTCTTCAGATACCTCACCTAAAAATAATGACTTTACCAAATAGTTTCTTTTCTAAAATGTGTTTATGTAACCTGTCCTATCTGTGGCTTTTACTTTATTCAAATCATTCTTAGATACATGAGTCTTACCCTGCCCTACTGGTGTCTTTGGGAAGCAGCCTACCAGAAATCATTAAAGAAACACTGAGAAAGAAACATTTGTGTCCCAAGACAAGGAACTGTGATTTAAGAATACTATTTTGAAGTTCTCTTGAAACGTATCAAACTTCATTTTTTACATTAGAAAGCACAGAATAGGATGAGCTGATTAGGAAGAATGGTTCTCAAAATAAGACCTTCTAAAGAAGCTGACAGTACTTTGTCCTTTCAGGTGACTTTCTGGAAACAGGGTGGTCATACTGAGAGTGAAAAATGTTTCCATCTAGGCTATCAGCCTTCTTCAGGTGAAGATGGGGGACTAACAGAGCTGTGATGCTGCTATTTCCACCCCCTGTGTACAGGAATGGAAAGCAGTTCTTTCTTGAGAATTTGCTGTGTTCATAGATAAACAAAAAGTGAAAAGAACTGGAAAAAAAAAAGGAAAATTGTCCAAAAAACAAAAAGAACTTCTGTTATTCAAAAATATTGTATTTAATGCAGATCATCAAGCTATCATCATACAGAGGAAGGTTGGGAAGTGTAATAAGAGGCCATTCTGACTGTATTTGATTATAGTCAAAAAGATACTAGTGTCAGAAGTGGAGATAGTTTCTAAAGGTCAGTATTAAAAGATGGCACAAGCATATTGGGAAAGGGAAAAGGAGAATAAAGTCAGTTACAATCAGCAAGGAGCAGCAGAAGACAACAGGACAGGTTCTGTTAGAGGTCAGAGGAAGAAAGAAAAGCTGAAGGCATGCTGTGTAATTGGGAAGTGAGAAATAGCAGAGAACAATCTGAGGGATTCAACACTGCTTTGATCTCAGAAGATAACTTGTATACTTCTTGACAGCTGATAGAAAGAGCAGGTCAGAAGAAAAAGTAGTGTAAAAGTCTGTTAATCTACTCTACTGTATCTTTATTCGTTTATCTAGTGTTCTGCTTTAATAGAAATCTGTGGATTCTATCACTAGAAACTGTTCTCTCTCTGTAAAGACATGTAGTACACTGCTACATGATCAAATTATAAGAATTGGGACTGTCAAAGAGTTGGGGCTTGTGAAGTCTCAAAACAAGCAACAAAGAATTTCAAGAGAAAGTCAAGTGTAAGCAATCTTCATTGAAAGAGTAACTGTCTTGGTTGGAAAGCAGAAGATGTGCCTGATTTTTCACTCTCATTAAGCTCTTGATGGTGTCCTCCATAGGATTCTTTCTATATAAGTTTCGGAAATAAGTTCTAGATGGAATTACCACAAAGTCAGTAAGTGCCTTTTCAAAAAGACACTCTAGCAGCAAATGCTAAGTGCTCAAATAGGACCTTTCAGAGACTGATTGTGGGCTCATGAGGAATATGCTTAACTCTGAAGTTGGTGCTGAGATGGAAAAATTTGCAATCACTGGATTTGATTTTTTTTTAAATGTATTTTAAATAGTTTGAGCAACGTTACAGAAAAACCACAAAATGCATGAATACAAGTGGAAATCAAATGCTAATGGAAATGGGTCTAAGTGGTGAATGGTGTAGGAAGAGGAGACTTGGGTTTTATTTCCAAACAGATTGAGTTAGCATTGTGATATGACAAAAAGGGGAAATCCTTTCTGGGACATGTTAGAAGAAGAGTGGTTACATGAACCAGAAGAAGTGACATTCTGGGATACCCCATGGTGAAGAGGGCTCAGTTCATTTTCTGGTTTTCCACAACATATGTAGAAACTCAAGAGGAAGGCAGCTAAACAGAGAAGTCTGGAAAACAGGACCTGTAAGAGTATTTCATACATGCGTGCATTTGGCCTAAGAGAGGAGAAGCAAAAGTCTTAAAATACTCTGGTTTGCTGGGGTTTTCATATAACATAATAGAACAAAACCAACTAGATGTATGAGGCTTATATAATGTAAAAATCACTGAGGGTAACTTTATTTGCTATAAAAGTGCTATAATTCCACTGAAATGCAGCAGGATTTTTTCTTTCTTTAAATGCAACATTAAACTTACTGATAAAGTATTTTTACTTCAATTATAACTTTCATTAAATTGAAAAGTAATTTTTTCCAGGGGTACCCTAGCTGTAATTATATTGTCATGATGTATTGTAATTATATGTCATGATGCATATAAGCACGGCTTCTGCAATCACACAAACTATTATATTGAGAGGGGCTTTTTCTTCTGTGGAAACACAAATACTAAGAGCAGCCTTATTTTGTAGCCTCTTTGCAGTTGATACGTGTCTCTAGTATTTAGGTCAGTGTTAAGTCACTTCAGGTGGAAAAACTGTAAACTTGTGAATATGAAGGCTTAGAAGGATAACCCAGTCTAGGAGAATGGGTTTTGTAGGTGGGAAGGCATTTAGGACGGTGATGTATACAAGTTTGACAGTTCTTCCCCAATATCAATCTTGTTTGCATCTGATAGGTGATGCAGATTAATGAAAAGATGGTCATGGTAATTTATCCTTCCAGCCTTAAAATGCTTTGGATTTTTCTTCAGGCTAACTGTCTCAAGTTACGTGTATCTTCCTCATTTAATCTGTAAAACTAGCTCAGGCCAGTTCACAGGACAGCTTCTGCTTGCTTGCTTTTGTGTTTTCCAAGCCCTGAACTCAGTGTATGAGCTACACCAGCACACCATCTCTGCAAATTGTTTATGTCTTGGCTGTCTAATTTATGCTGATGCTCAAGACCACATGTGACACTCCCTCACAATTCCTTGCCTGTGTTTCATTTGTTTTGAAATGCACCATTTGATTTCATTATAGCCTTATAAAATTAAATCTGTGCCACATCACAGGCATTTCATAGAATTGGCAATAGCCTGAACAAATACTTCCCATCTGTGGTTATCACGTTTTGCTTTCTTTACAAAGGTGGAATACCAGCTTCCTAGGCTTATAGTTGTACCTGGTATTGCACTCTTAAACTTAACATTATTAAAATAAGTATAGTGAAATTACTTCGTGTGTCAGGTAAATCTTAGAGAGCTCTTCTTGTCTATGCTTCTTTCCCTCAGCAAATCAGTAAAGATTACATTTCTTTCTGGGAACAAGCATACCATTCACACGAAGTTTTAGGCTTCAAGAAGATCATACAACCCTACTTTTAAGAAAATAACACATTATTCCAGAAAAATCTAAGGCAGCAAGTCCTTAAAGTCAGGAGCAATATGTGGTTGATATCTCTTGATGGCTATCAGATGAAGAACTATGTGAAGAATGCAGTTAGCAGCTGCTGATTTCAGTCTAAATCAGGTTCCCAGTATTGTTTGTCCCTGAGATTACTGTCTGGAAACAAGAGCATTTTATTCAAGTTCTCTTCCCTCCAAGATATAAATTACTATTTCATCTTGTACCCCACTGTTGTTAAACAGGTAGCTTAAATTTAAGTGGTTAAACCAGAGGAAGGCATTTCTTAGAGGTTTGCATTGTTGGCAGGCTGTGTTTTGTTTTGGTTGGAATTTTTTTCTGATGTTTTTCAGATGTTATGGGTTATACATAAAGATTCTTTTCATTACCTTTTCATTTAGTCCTCAGGAAACATTGGAATTGTTTCAGTTTACTGACTTCTCAAATAACATTGTTTGAAGACTGAAATCGTGTCCTTTTAAAGTTGTCAACAAATGTTGCATGATATGGTTATGAAGCTTGTATGGGAGAGAGCCTTCTAGAGGCTGTTTGTTGCAAGCTCTTAGGAACATTGACCAAAAAATCCAACTCTTGATTGAACAGGAGAATCCTAGTGATATGTATACAAACCTGCATCTTCTGTCTTCTGTCAGCACTGGTTATTTGTTTGTAGCATAATAAATTGACAAATCTAAGTGGTTGCTAGGCTGTGCTGTACCTCCATTAAATACTTGGAGTATCTTTCTTGGAGCAGTTCAGGTCCCTTGGTCCTGCAAGGACATGGACTGCATGCATGGGGTTTTTGTAATTATGGTAATAAAAAATGCTGAAGCCCCATCTAGTGCACGAACAGTTAACCCTGCTAGGGAACTTAGAAAATGCGTCAGAACAGAGAGGATGGATGGCAATCCCATTAGAGAGTCAATTTTAGCCTTTTTGTGAAAGAACTTGCGTTACTACATCGGTAATAGGTTGCATGAGTAAAATGTAGTAGTGGTCAAACACAGTTTGTTTGGGGAAGGTGATTCCATAAAGGCTAATCTTTCTGTTCCTCAAAGAGACCTCATATACTGAAGATATAACTGTGTTAGGCCCCAAGTATGAGCAGTTGAATTGAAGGCAAATTACAGTCTGAAAATTCACTGTGAGACCAGTTTAGCACATTTAGGTTAGATAAATCGTATTAAATCCAAGTACATTTGACCTTGCTCTGCAGCTTGTTTCCAGGAAAAATATGTTAGTAAACAGAAAGACTGGAACATTCAGGTTTGATTATGCAATTTAGGGTTTTGAGAAAAATTCTCAGTCCTTGGAAAGACAGCAACACTGTTTACATTGATTTCATTTGCATCAGCTTTCACCCTTGGATTTCAAGATAAATTTGCTTCAGAGAGCTAGGATTTACTGTCTCTGTGAACTTCCCTGAAAATTTTTGGGAGGAAATCCTCTTAGAAGACTGGTGTTGTAAATAAAATGGGCTGGAGAGTAGTCTCACTTCTCCACCAGAGAAGACAGAAGTTGCCTTTGAGATTCTGCTAGAGCTGATTTAAAATAATTGTGGTGCACTTTATGAACTTCTTGAAAGGGAGGGGAAATACTGGGTTTAGTCAACATGCCTTTTACAAAATAAATGTTTATCTAGGAAAAAGAGCATTTTTCCTCTAAACAATTCCCCTTGACTGGTTTAAGTAATTTTCTTTAAATGATTATGTACATACTCAGGAATAATAAGATTTTGTAAAAGAAAAAAATCTGAAATATTGCTGTTTTGTTAGGAAATTCAATGCATCAGTATTTCTAGTATACAAAGCTACACGTAGATGACATTCAGGCTTTAGTAGTGTTTTTATAATTATGCACCTAAATTTGAGTATCAAATGAAAATCTTTGGTTTATTAATGAATATGCCATGTCAGCATGTGTTAAATGCTTTATTCAGCAAAAAAATTAAGTAGGGCTAATTACCTATATTTACATTCACAGTTTAAGTCTTATCTTGACCAAAACATGGTCAGAAATGGGTGTAACATTGTGTTTTGTAATGCCCAAAGATTTCTAGAAGGACTGACTATTACAAGCCAATTGGTTATAATGTCACCGGAAGCTTTCTTAAAGTAATGTGAATTAGAAGAAATTCTTCCCTGTCTTCTGGATTTAGGTAACATCCATGTCTCCCTAAGGCGTTAAATACTATAAGCACAGTTGTGCTGTGCCTTCCAAAGAACATCTTTTCAGCTTATATGCTGAAATACACTGGTAGCATTACTTAATCAATAATATTTGTCTAGTAGTAGTGGCCTTGAGGTCAAAATCAGTGTAACTTTTAGTTATGGGAGCCACACAATAACCCATGCTTCCATGTGCAGATTGTGGCCAAGCATCACAAGCGCATTGCAGGAGCTGGTTTATATACAACACAAGTGAATGTCTGCACCTCATCAGGCTGTAGGAGGCTGCTTCTGAGCTGCCCTTTGTTCAGTATTCACCACTTCATTCTCATAATGGATGTTTAGGAGCTTTTTACCCAGATTCCATCCCTCTCAGCTATTGCTCCCTTCATTTCATCCTCTTTTCCATTAGAGTTTTCTGAAGTCTGGTTGTTTTAATGGTCAAGTTTAGAGTGATGTCCCACAAAGACTTTTATTGATGCATATTTATGGATCATATTTATGGGTGAGCATGTTGCAAATGAGATCTCCTTAAGTTAGATTTGCTGCCAAATCAGCACGTTGTATAATTGCACCTTTGCTAGCACAGCTGTGCTGTTGCCAGTTTGAATGCCTTGCTAGGTGGGAGACTTTCTTGTTGCCATTTTGGAAAATACATAATTTGTAGTCTGTATAATTGGCAGAATTCGAAATTGTGGGTGATATTTCTAACAATTTGAGCTCAAATATGAGTCATAGATCTTTTAGTAACAAGCCCCACATGAAAGCGGGACAGCTTAAAACACAGTTGTTCAAGTGACTTGCCTGTGACTTTGGAATGTATTTTCATTCATATATTGGAAAATATTTTATTTTACTTCCATATTGTCTTAGCTGATCTGTTATCCAAGTGTAATAAATTTAGGGGGTTTTTTTACTTCTGTGGTTTGATTTGATTGCAATTACACAAGAGCAGATAAACCTAGAAAAAGGCACCACTTTTACATGCTGAACTTTCAGAGTAAAGCTCAGCTTGGGCAAAATCGAGCTTTATTAACCTAATTCTTTAGATGCTGGAAAAATTATTGGTAATATCCTAAAATGAAACAAAAGGAAGCTTAGGAACAAACCCCAAAACTCTACCACTTGTATCAAATGAGGTAGTTGGAAACTGGTTTTATGCAACAAGCAAACTTCAAGGTGTGTAGAAGTAACACTGGGAGTTGGGTGTTCAAACTTCTAAATAGCAAAAGGTGTAAAATACTTTTGTGAATGCACTCTGTTGTATCACAGCATGCAAGGGATTTCAACATTGACCATTCATGTTGCTTAAGTAAATGTGCAGATTCTCTTTTAGGTTGTAGAATTTCTGCAGCACTTCTAGGGAGATTTTTTGTTATTACAGGAATTCTGAAAAAAATTAGGAAGATTCTAAAGGTAACTTCCAAGTTTTGGTGTCCTACACCAGTAGTTATAGTTGTCTTTAATATGTTAATTAATAACTATTAGGGGGTATGAAACTGTAAGAATTTTGGGATCAAGGTCATTGTCAGCATTTGAGAATTGGATGGTTTCTTTGATTCAGATTGATTGGCTTTGGATGCTATTTGCAATGAAATATCTCTTTGCTACTTATTACTCGAGAATTAGAAGGAGAAAAATTGTGTATTTTAAGTGTGTAAATACTTAAAATTTGAAAAATTTGTGTAATTTGAAACTTGTTATAGATTGCCATCAAGGACAGTTTTGTGCATACATCATAGCTCATGTGCAACATTTCATGTCTTGTATTTCCATGTTTAGATATAGCAAATGGCTCCAGTTCAGGAGGATATCGCCCCCCTCCCAGAACAAAAGAAGTGATCATCAATGGACAGACAGTGAAACTAAAATATTGTTTTACTTGCAAGATTTTCCGCCCACCTCGTGCCTCACATTGTAGCCTTTGTGATAACTGCGTAGGTGAGTAAAAAAAGATACGGCGTATGTTCAGTTTAGTAGCTTATATATTGTTATGAATACTTCTCATAGGAGACAGAAAAAAAACAGTTAGTGACAAGATTAGTCATGAGGTGACTTGCTCTGCTCATCTTCCTTTCCTACAAGATCTGTTAAATGTTACGAATTTTAGAGGAGGCAGAAAAGGACACTTGGCCTAGCAGATGTTGCTAGCCTAAGAAGGGAAATTATTTTCTGATGCATACATCTTTCCTAAACTGCCCTAATGACAAAGAACACACCCAAGTCGAATAAGGCCACTTATAATGTGCGATGACCTTTCCAAGCTTTTTGGGCGTCTCAGAACTGTTTTCTTCACCGAACTAAATTGAGGGCAAGGAGCTGCTTCTCCAGCTCATTAGTAACTAACTGTAAGGCATGGTTCAAATGGTTAGGGCTGTGTGACCAAAATACACACTGTGGGTGATTCTTACCTTTGAGCAGTTTTATGACTAGAAGTACTTACATCAGAATCCGTAAGAAATTACTGGGCAAACATGCTATTTTGAGAGTAAGTACATGTTGTCAGGACCTAAGCATATTTTATAATTACAGGGTTGGTTTTTTTCTCTCTGAATATCTTGTCCTTTTTCATTACTATTTTCTATGGAGGTCAGACAAGGTGATTAAGAGATGCTTGGATTTAACAGCAAGCCAAAAAACCCCTACCAATCAAATCTGAGTGGTTTCCAGTTAATTAGATCACATTTGCAGTTTAGTGCAGTTGATTAGCACACTGTTGAGTCTGGATCTTACGCATTCAAGAAAATAATGTCGAAAGATGTCTCCAGCTGAGAAATGTAATTGCAGCATTCAGCAGTGATATTTTTAGATATAAAGCAGGCATTGGAAGATTTGAAATTTTATGTTTAGATAGTACTCATTTAGGGAGTACACTTATATCAGACTGAAAAGCTTATTAGCCTTTTGGCCCTATAGAATTGATTGGTATCTGTAGATGGTTCCTTCACTAAATAAATTTTTCTGATGTGTTAGAATTTTGTAAGTGTTGCAAAAGCTATTGAGCTTGCTTTTATTGAGCAAGTATGTATGTTTACAAATTGCAGTTGGCACATTTTTCAGAAAAATATTTTAGGAAATGTGTAACCTTAACATTACAGTGTTGTGATACTGCTCAGCAAACTGGATAATATGTAAATACAGTTGTTGACCAGTGTGATAAATAAAAGTTGAAAAGCTCCTGTCTTTACCAAGAGAGCAAAAATAAGAGCAACTTCCCCCATACAACCGGAAGCTTATTTTAAAATAATGTTTTGGGTTTTTAATACATTTGTATGAAGGATTTTCCAATAGGATATTCTGTAATCTGTGTCCTTTTCATACCACATCTGGAAAACCTATTCTGTAAAATATAAAATTAGTGATGGCAGGGAAACAACTTACACAGTCTTCTGATCATGTCTGTGGTGAAAAAACAGATGTGAATTATTATGAATATTTATCAGAAAAGAGTGAGCAAATGACATATAACTGAGATGTGTTTTCTGCTCATAAGATAGGTATGATCATTGTAATTTCCTCTTGCATATTATTTAATTTGGAGTTATTTGTTTTAAAGTAATTGTATGAATTTGCTGTAGTTTTTCTCCTCAGTGTTTATAATGGGAATTAAAATAAAATTACTCTTTCAGGGTACACAGTATAGTAGTTTTGTTTCCTGATTAGATACAGGTGTTTCTCATATAAGTATTTGGGTGTACTGAATGCAAAAAGTGAAATCCACATGTACCTGCAACTAATTTTCTATTAAAAATAGGTGTCAAGGAAATTGGATGGTTCGTGTACCTGTGGAAATCTGACAGTCTGAGAGTGTACACTTAATCAGAGTGTATTATGCAGTTTGCCGCTGCTTCTAAGTTAGTATTGTCTGTATGATGGTGCTTTTATTTAGTTTCTGAATAAATCTTTTAATAGCATAATAATGAGTGTTCTTGTGCCACTATTTGTTAGTTCCTTACTGATTTAACTAAACCTATGCACAAGTAGTCCTCCTTCACACGCATAGGATATTTAAGTAACTTATGCTATTTAAACATAACATATGATATTTAAGCAGCTCACTACCAGTATGGCCATGCATTCCTTTTTACCACACAGTTTCCAAAGATTTTGCCACAGTTACAAACCATCTACAGAGACTCTGTGGTACAGGAATGGAGTCTGTCCTCAAACCAGCACGCACTGCTCAGAAAAAACAGTGTGCTACTTTTACCTAAAGGTGTCTTATGATACTTGGCAAATGAATGCAGTGTGAAAGAGAGGTTCTTTCATTCTGTGTTTTCTATTAATGTTTTTTATTCTGTAAGGAATCTACTGCAGCATTTTAAATATGTAAGTACATACAAAAATTTACTGTTTATTTCTAATTGTTTAGTA
Organism: Promerops cafer; assembly: GCA_013398275.1. Lineage (NCBI taxonomy): Eukaryota > Metazoa > Chordata > Aves > Passeriformes > Nectariniidae > Promerops > Promerops cafer. The sequence continues at coordinate 52,158 of VZSE01003326.1, read as the reverse complement.
AGCATATCTGTTACTTGACCGTGTTTTATTTTTGTTTCGTCACTATTTTTTATTAATTTCTATGTGGTATTTGTAGATAAAAATAACAACAAATAGCTTAAAATCAGAAAGAAAAAGAAGAAAAGAGCTAATTTGAGTTCTAACCATGGTAATACTTCAGACTCCTTTAGCTCTACAGTATTTCCTAGTAGTGTCCAGAAAAATCTATATTTTCTTACAAATATAGTTTGTTCTGTTTATGTAATACCTAAAAAATTTGGTTGAATAAGTGTTCCCTGAAGCACATACCTTGGGGGTATTCCTGATTTGCTTTCTTTACTGCCTATGTGAATGTCAGTTGGAAGTTAGCCCCTCAAGGGTTTTGTGTACCATTATGTTGCTTAAGAATTACAAATGAGTTAAACATAACATGCATCTAAAAACAAGAGATAAAGACTTTAGAATAAAAGTAACCAAACCAGACATAAATTCTGAGCTCAAGCTAGTTATTGCTGTGTTTTGACAAGAGGTTTTGATGGCACTGTGTAATGCTAGAAAGAAGGCAGTGGTTGGACTTGCTTCTGAAATGACCTAATGGCGGCTTTTCAATTTATTTTTGGTAATTGCAACATTGACTGTGTAATATCCTTTTGTTTTGTTTGGTTTTAATAAATAATTTTTATTTTGTTTAATTTGATTTCTATAATGAAAGCTGAACAAGAAGCAGGTGGCTATATCTGAACAATATGGGGAACTAATTTCCAAAGCACACATAACACAGACAATGTAAGACAGTGAGAATTACCAGTGTGTTTTGGGGACAAGCTTTTCCCTGTAGTTATCCAGATACAGCCATCTTCCAGCCTGAAGAACACCAATTACTTCAAAAGCAGGCTAAGAGGTGGCATTGTAACAGTTTGGCTTTTCTAACACAGACAATGTTTCTGAGAATAATTTTCTCAGGACTTTGTAGTCCTTTATAATCAATGTGTATGTCAGGACTTTGGTTTGCTTGGTTTTAATTCTGTTCTGTAGCACTCTTTCTTCATTACCTTATTATTTCCTTTCTTGCCTTCATTTCCATTTCATGGCCTTTACTTATTTTTTTCCTTACATTTCCTGCAGTGAATAGAGTACAATTTTCACTTCAATTTGAACCTGTTAAACCTTAGCTCCGGTTGTCTTGAAATGACTCTTTTGCTGAACAGTTAAAAGCACAAATTTGGCTGCTATGACCATTCTTTTCTTTCTTTTTTTATGTATTTTTCTCCAGTTTTTACAGGTGAGAAATGGCTTGGATTCTTTTTGTTTGGGTGCCCCAAAAAGGTAGAACAAGAAGCTGCCAAATGGAGTGCATACCAGCACTCTCAGAAGTGATATATTATTTATGATTGTGCCATCTGTATAATTAGATATACTTTGGAAATTCAGGGAGCATGGCCTGTGTGTCAGGGTTTCTAAATCCTAAGCCGATGGACTGTGAACTATGTCAGTCTCTTTAAAAAAAAAAATTTCGGAAGCTAAGGAAATAAACACATATTTACATTCAGTGCAGTAACAATTTGCAGAATGGTTAAAAAACTCAAATTCCGGTAAAAGACAGCAATGGAAGTGTGTAAAAACATGTGCTTTCCTGTAGAAAAGAGAAAAATTAATCCATAAACTTTGTGGATGCTGTTACTTGGTAAGGATACTATGCTTCCTGTCGGCACAAATTTGGGGTTTTAAAATCTCTTCCTGCACAGCTGGGTGTGTGTCAGGCACTTGTCCGGGTATGCCAGGGTGTATGTACTCAAATGGGTATGTAAAGAGAGATTGTTAGGCACTGAGGTCCTTCACTGTGCACTCTTTGTACCTCTGAAAGAGCAGCCATTCTAAACTGCTGCTGCTGCCTTTGAAAATGTCACCATTAATGTGCATGCAGTCAAAGGAGTTTGTTAATTAGTCAACATTTATTATTGGAGGGTGCAGTGAAGTGATCTATGTGACAATACAGTTTAATTACTATGAGCTATCCTAGGGCAATGGCTGGATGTTTTCCTAATTAATCAATTGCTATTTTTATTTTGAAAATTAAGCATGTTTATTTTCTTTTTGTGATAGCAATAGTCTCCAAGTTTTGAAGTTGATTAGCATGCAAAAAGTTGTCATTGCAACTTATTTTCTTAAAACCCCACCCAAATAGCTTAGCTGTCTGGAACAGTTTAAACAGTCATGAAAGTGAAATACATGTAAAGTAGCCCTTGTGTTTGTTTTTCTGATTGACTTCTTGTTGTAGATACCCATGCACATTATTAACTTATTTCATTAATAGAGGCCCATCTTTCCCAGTGTTACATTACTGTTTCAGTGTGCATCACCTTGTAGAGATTAGTGTCCAGAATGTAATTTGGGGTAAACTTCTGGTGAGTATTTCCCAAATGTTAACATGGGGCCAGAAGAAGCTTGCTTTCTGTTTGGTTTTCATGGGGTGTTTTGATTTGGAATCAGTGTATGAAAGTGCTGAAGCTTGGTGATTTAAAGGATCCATTGTGCATTGTCCGTAACAGATGTTCTAAAACAACATCAGCCTGTGTATAAATGTAACTTGCAATTGATCTTTTGTTATTCACTGCTTTTTTCATTTAAATTTCTACTCAGATTCATTCCACAAAAGTAACAGCAAAGGTATTGTCAGGGGAATGACTGTCAGGCAGGTGGATGGTGTTTAAGTTAAATTGATCCAAGTATTTGATTGCTGTTGCCAGTTGATGGCAAATCCTATCAGTGGGGGTTGTTTTTTAAATATTATTAAATAAATAATTTTCTTAGGAGTGATGATTTCAGTTGGTGAAACTGAACATCAGAGCTAAGGATAGTTTTTATGAATATGCTATGATTATTGGATATAAATTTTTTTCACATGTTAAATTATCAGATATTTTGAACTGACAGTAAAGGACTTAATGTAATGGTTGTATTTGCTTTTGTGCATGTGTGCATCACTTCCAGCAATTGGGATTGGACTGCTGTATCTTAGAAGAAAATAAATACTCTTTGTAATAAAACATGTTTCTTATATGGGCTTCTAAAAGCCTCATTTGTTTTCTTAAACATTTCAAGAGCAATCAAATTCTGAAAGTATTATTTGTTGTACAAAATGTCAAGTCAAGAAGCCTGAATAGATGTGATCATATCATGACATCACAGTCCTTCAAAAAGCTTTAATTGTCATCATTATAAATACATGCAGATGTGTCAGTCTCTCTACATAATTACTCAGTATGAGTCCTTGACAATGGACATTGTAGTCCTGTGTTGTACTACTGCTACTATCAAAAGTAATTTTGAGTAATCCTGGCCAGGTTGGTTGAGCTGTAATGTGACTTCTTACTGATGCAGGATTTGCATAGTGGGCTCTTGAGTCTTTCCAGTCATGAGATACATGTTTGCATGTTTTAAATAAAGATGGAATGTCTTAGGTTTATGCCTTTGCCCTACAATGCTTTACTTGCACAGGGTGGAAAAATTATCAAGTGAATTCTATCTTTTGCTCACTGGAATCTCCTAGTAACATGACCTAGATATTTTTGCACCTGTCGACTTCTTGTCTTTGAGTCCTACCTTCACACTGAGCTTTAGAAAATGTATGCTGGTGTGCAGTGATCCAGTAGAGCAAAGAAAAAAGGAAACTGCTAATAAATACTGCAAACTGAAGGGCCAAGCTGGCCTACAAATGTTCCATTTAAAAATGCTTTTGCGTTCCTTGTAAATTATTAGGCTTTCATTAAATGTTTTGAAAAGGGAAGGAAAGCATTTGGGTCATTTTGTGCATGGTTTCCTGGAGTGTAGTGATTGAAAAATGGAAGCAGAACATTTAAGTATTTAGGAGTGTACATGCTGTGCTGTGGAAAAGTAGAGATTTGACTCTCTGGTTCTGAGCAGCAAGGAACATGCTTTGGTGTGGCTTCTGAAGGAAACGCTGCATGTGTAAGACCATTGCTTAGTAAAATGGGAAATGTTCTCAGTTTTGTTTTTATCTGAGATATCCAACCGTTAATGTTTCTTATGCAAGTTTTAAATATAAATGTTTCAGGGAAGGTAAAAGAGGAGGAATGTCTAAAGTATGAAGTATAGTGTTTTTCTGTCATCCAGTTAGCATAGATTATTAGGTGATGTTAATCAGACCACTTGGGTGAGTGTTAATGAGACCACTGAGTCATGCTGACAGCTTGCTGCTTCCAAAGGGATTTGAATGTCATCCTCCTCTTTATTTTTTTTCCTTATTTCCATGATTCTCTTTTTTGTGCCTGTTCACAGACCATTTGGTAACACACAGCCATTGGTAAGTCAGTTTTTCCCACTCATCAATGAGCAAAATAATTCCTTCTTTTTCTTTCCTGCCAGTCCAGGGAACTGACCTGATTCATCATCATTCATCATTGTGTAAGAAGGAAGTGGGATGAAGTGGCAGGAAAGGCAGCATTTGACCATCTCCTTCACTGCTGCTAAGGTTTTAGATTGGCTCAATTATCTTGTGAAGCCTCATCTTTTAGATTTAGTTATGGTGGTGCTGGCTGTCTTCAGAAGTTATTATTTAAATTCAAAGATGCTGATCACTTGGGAAAGAGTAATGAAATAGTCTTTGTTACTGACAGTTCCTGAAATTTCTTACCTCTTTGGTTTTCTGTGACTTGTACAGGAGCATTTATAGTCTCCATTTACTCATCTCCTCTTTTCATTGATGCTTTACCTTATAAACTCTTCACACAGTTTTTCAGTCTTTTTTTTTATTTGCTTCAGGTTTTGATCTCAGATCCTGAAAAATTAATCAAAACTGGATTTCTCCTGCAGTTGTGATAACTGCTGACCTGTAGTAAGGTTGGTGTCACAGCTAGGCTGAATTAACACTTAGCTGCTTCTGAAGGTGTTATTTATTTCATCCCTTCTCTTGCAGTGTTCTCAGTGCTTCACTTGGGCCAGCTTTGGTGTTTGTCTGATGAGGTGATCTGAGGAGATAGGCAAAAGAAGGCCATAGTTTTAGGTTCATCTGGCTCTGTCAACCTGCTCCCTGCAGGGTAAAATGAACACCAGGCTTGGCCTAAGAATGGAGAGCCAGGAACACACAGGCAAAACACTTCACAGAACTGCTGAAATGGTAGAAACTGGGCCATCTGTTCTATCAGTAGCTCTTGATTAGGTAGGTACAAGATACAGCTGTAACATCAAGAAGGCGAATACCTTGCTGCTTTTGTTTAATCTTGAGTGTAGGAGGATGATATATCACAATGTTTCTATCCATAGAGTGCTTCAGCTTTCTTCTTCCCACGTTAGGAGGTCTAATACGCTTATATTAACAAGAGTTTTTCTTACCGCTGTTTTAATTGTCTGTGTTTGCCTTATATATTTTTACATTAACCTTGCCACAAATGTTTGAATACAGTAGTATGTTAACTATCCAGAACTGCAGTCATCACCTCTTAACAGTCTGTTATTCACAACAAGAAATTGCATTTCTATTTGCTCTGCATTTTAAGTTCACGTGGGCTGGCATTCCAGTTTTTCTCTGCATCAGTAGTTTTTCATTTCTCAATGAAGTTGTCTTAATTTTGCTGCCAACATTGTCCAAGTGGAGATGTCAGACAGAGCTTCCTTTACAAAATCATTGGTTGTTCAGTTGTCTGGCATCTGGAATGCTGGAAGTGAGCCTTAAGATGCTGTGTTACTTTTAATATTTACTAGGTCGTGCGTTTTTCTAAGGAAGAAGAAACAGCTCCAGATTTAATAGATTTTATATTTCTGAACAGCATTAGAAGTTTCTGCTTAGTCTCTTCTCTTAGTTTCTGCTTTGTCTCTTCACTTCGCCAGGGTTGGCAGTTTTCTCCTGCATTAATAACTAAGCAGAACAGCTCACAAGCTGTAAGGCTGTTATCTTTAAATTGCATTTACATATTTGTGTTCTGCTGAGTAGAATAATGTCTTGCCTTTTAATATACTGTTTTGTGGTACATGTCACATGCTTTTCTATTTTCTGACTGAGAAAAAAGAGACCAAATTTATTTATCATAAGATCCATGTAAACCTTTTAATATGCCTCTTTTTTCATTGGAGTTGATTCCAGTTCAATACTGTAGTAGTGTTTTTTGTATCCAGCCTTTTTTGGTCCATTCCTCCTTTAAGTATCTTAGTTACTTAACTTCACAATGGTTAGTAAGGTATTTATTGAGAAAGCAGAGCCTTTCAGTTCACCAGGAAAGTCTGAAGATGGAAATTGAAGAGGACTGACAAATAGGTTAAAAATGCCAAGTCAGTCTTCAGTAAGGAGTGTGTGTATGTATAGGAACGTGAGTTTATAGATAGAGGGGTTGTGTGTATGTGCGTGTTTTTGTCTGCATCCATCAAATAGATGTCTGCATATATCTGAATGTTGTTTCATGGCTAGAAACAGCTTTATGTCTTTCTCTATTTTATAATTCATTTCCTACAGTGTCAGCATAGAAGAGAATGAATCTGTGTATACGTAATTCATCTTCCAAGACACGTAATGTATTTTTTTAGCAGTAGGGTACAAAAATACACTAGGATTCTGCTTTTTAAAATGGTTGTGTAGCTGTGTTTCTTTGTGGTGTTATTTGCTAAAGAGTTGTATGTATGAATGAATTTAAATGAAATAGAGTGTTTATCAGAATATGAGGGCTCATTCAGAAGCACAGATTTAAAGACAAACACTTTTAAAATGCAATATCAATTTATTTTGGGACTAAAACTGTAGTGCACTGAGAAAAGGTAGTATCACCTACCCAGAGTGTTTAGTTCATGGTATTCTTAGCACTACTTCCTCAATCACAGTATTATGAAGCCTTATCCTAAGAAAGTTCTGTAACTTCACCTTGAATAGCCCTGTTGGAATTTGAAACAGATTTATGGCAGAAACATGTGGTCCAAACAGCTGTCATGCAAAACCATTTTAAAAAAAACCCCTGCAAGTCTGGTGGACTCAGAAATCTGTTGTGCATGTTGTTTTGACTTTGACTTAAATGAAGATAATACTAAATACATACTTCAAGTAAAACCTCTAATGTAGGCCTTTAACATAAATCCACAACTAAAATAAGCTGCTGTACTTGGTCAGATGTGCATTTCTAACAGGGGGCTTAAAGGACTTTGGATTTATAGCTCGCCTTTCCTGTAGAGCTACAAATAGTTTGATAGTACGTCAGTGGAGGCATAAAAATCACAGAAAACAAACCAGGATTTGGACAAGGATCAGAGAGTGAAAGAAAGAGTCAGCATGAATGCATCTGTCTTATGATCTTGGATTTGATTAAAAAAACCTTTAAATTCTGTCAGTGTAATCTATCCAAAGTAAAGTTAGGAAATGCAAGTTTGTTTCCTGGCAATAGCTCTGTTTCATTACCCAGCATACTGGGACATGGCAGGTGGATCCAGGCTGCCTGGGGAGAAGCAGAGGAAACCATTCCCTCTGCTGCTTTCCAGCACTGAGGCATTTCCCCCATGTTGGGGACGCTTGTTTCTGGCTTTTTCTTATGTCATGAACGAGTTCTCTCAGGGAGATAAACAGAAAGGGTTTTGCTTAGTAAAAAGGAGACAGAGCCTATAGTGCAAAGTGTAACAGAGCATGCAGATTACCAGTTTTTATATGATGTATTTAAATTTTAATATTTGAAAAATATTTGATGTGAATGATTTTGCTATTTTTAATGATCTTGTATGACAGCATCAAATCCAAGTGGAAAAATAGGTGGTCTAGAATGAAGAATATCTTGACCAAGGCAATAAAAGGAAGCGGGAAGGTGTAAATATTTAATGCTTCAAATGGATGGATGATATGATAGTAGGCATAAGTCAGAGGTGTGATCATGACAGATGTAAAGGAAAGAACCTCAGAAATTCCAATTTTGAGTAGAAAATGCACTAAAGGAAGAAAAAACAGCTTGTTTTGAAAAAATCAAATACAACTGAGTTGCTAATGCTCCGTGTGACGATGGATAAATACATGCTTGCTGGTCTGACTGCACAATTTGTCACAATAAGGCTATTAGTTCAACAGGAACTCACCTCAGCCATGCTTTGATTTCTTTAAATACTGTAAGATCTCATTCAAGTACTCCTTTTTTATTTTCTATTTTTTGTTCCTTTCTAAATAAGAACTTCTCCGTGGCTACTTTGCTAATGCCAGTTAAATCATGGTTTTAATATAGTATTCAGAGAACATTCTTTTGAATAAACAGCATTTTATTAATTGTTTTCCATTTTTTTTTCTTCTGCCTCTCATTTCAGAACGGTTTGATCACCACTGTCCCTGGGTAGGCAACTGTGTGGGGAAAAGAAACTACAGATTTTTTTATATGTTTATTTTATCTCTGTCCTTTCTGACAGTCTTTATATTTGCATTCGTTATCACCCACGTCATCCTTCGTAAGTATGCTGGTGAAATCAGATTACGTATGTAGCCATTTGCTTGAGTTTTTTAAGTTAATATTTTGATCATTCAGGGTTTATTTATTTATTTATTTGTTTATTTGCCTTTTCTCTGAAGCTTCACAATCCCCAATGAGTCCCATTCTGGTCTATAGTAGGCACTGCTCATAGTAGTCATTGGCCTGGCACTGACTTTACCTTAATGCAGTCTTAATTTTTTTTCTTTTTTTGGTCTTTTTATGGATGATTAATTGGAAAAGCATCACATATACTGTATGTTTAAGTTTACAGGTAGTATCATTTACCTAAAGAACTTCTGTGTGCTTTTTTAACTGTAAGCATGCGTCACTTGTCATCCAGACAGAGAGGTAAATTACTGGAAAATAGATTGGACCTATAGTTTTTGTAGTTTGCTGTTTAGCTTTACACCATTCTCAACCCTATTTTTAAAACGTTATTTTCATTTGCATAGACATTCTGAGAATAGCCAATTCATAATAGAGTGAATCAGAAATATTAATGAGTTTGAGACTGATTTTTATTTGTGTTCTGGGTTGTGTTTGAGGTCAAAACTCTTTTGAGTACTGTGGTTTTTTTTCCATACCCCTAACTAATTTTGCTGGCTCTTATATGATGATGATGGTGACATTTATGGTGACAGGTTACATGACTTGTCTTTAAACACCTTTTGTGTGTTGGGTTTTTTAACCCATTATCACTAGAAGAGCGTTCTATATCATTCACTTATTATATAGGATATTGCCTTAAAGAATGTTTCTTCAACAACTTTGGAAATGTGATCTGTTTATTCCTTTGTATTCTGTATTGCAACAGAAACCTGAAAGAAATAATAATTTCAGTATATAACACATTCATAAAGCTAACTTTAATGATAATATTCAGAGAATGTTTTACTGGAAAAAATGTCAGATTGTGCTCAGTTTCTGGAATTGTTTACAACATGCAGGAAAAGAGCAGAATTCCTGCTCTTACTTGTTCTTTGCAAAACTATGATGCAAGCACTGAGAGGCTCTCCTATAGGTCAGAAATCTAGTTCATAGGCTAGAACTGGGATATGTAATTTTGAGGGAGTCTGAATGAACAACTTGTTCACACTACCAGATACAGCATTTCTAATACCAGTTGAAAAAAGCAGAGATAAGATGTATATATTGTTTAAAAAAGGAAAATTATTGAAAAAAGAACACTTGCCATTAATACTTAAGTGCTTGTTATTTATCTGGGCATACATGAGCATGTACATACACACCTTTTACATTTAAGAAGAAAGACACATGGGTTTTTTCTGCAGTCTTTGCTAGTGTTCAGTAGTTGAAAACATTCCTAGTCTGACAAAGCAATTTTTGACACTAGCTGACCTTCATTTCACAAGGACTTCAGTGCTTTTTATTTAGTTTTCAGTATGAGTTATCAATATAACATCAGTATTTCATGTTTTGTATGTTAAGTAGGTTTATCTAGTGGATTTTAAATTTACAGTGTCAATACCTAACTCTTTGAGTATGATTTAGACAAAGAGCAGAGTAATTAATTGTGCCTTAGTGTGGTTGAGAAGCACTTAAGCATTGTGTAGATTATGAATAGTAAATGCTAAAGGCTGAATTGCCTGTCAGCTGCAAAATATTCTTGCTATGGAGGTTCCTCTACCTAGAATGAGACAAGAAAAAACATCCTTAAGCTCTAAAGATTGGTCAGTCCTCAAAGGCAATGGGAGCAGGTATGAAATGTGATTAGTTCCTTGATGTTTAATTGATACACTGGAGCTTCAAGCCCATCTTTCAAATTTGTCTGCTATAGTCTTGACAGTGTCCAAAAAAGAGTTCTTTACAAATAAGGTTTTCTTATCACTCCACTCTCTTTGTGCCTACCATATCTCTAGAAGTCCTCCTGTGTACCGTTCTAATAATTACCACTCAACAATTTGTGTTCTGTTTTGCAGCTCTTCAGTTCTTTAGCTGGTGCTAACCATTAAGCAGGATTCTCAGTTACTTAATCTGAACCTTTGCTCTTGACACAGACTGCTTTTTGTTAGCGTGGCTGAAGGAGGTCATGGTTTTTAGACCTCAGACTATGACCTTCCTAGAATATTTTAAAGTCATACATAAGTCCTGGCAAAATTATTTTATTTTAATCCCTCTTGATTTAGACAAATTTTTGAAGTTTGTGTATTTTTATATGACATCTTGCAAGCTGGCATTTTATAAATTTTGGTGGGCCTAAGTGGTGATAAGATATGTAAGATACATCTTTTTGTCTTCTGTGGCCTTCTGAGGCATGCATTGGAAATTCGTTCTTTCTAGATTTAAGAATATGTGCACGTAACATTATCATAAAACTAATTTGTAAATCAGTTACTAAAGGTACTGTCTTGCAAGATTTTCTTCCCTCTCCCCACGTTGAACACATTTCCAGTAGTGGTATCTGTCTTTACAGTTACTTTTCTCTGTTTGAGACATAGGTATTTCAGCTGTTTGTTGCAGTGGACAGCCTACCCCTTCTGATGTTTTGGGCACTGCTTGAAAGTGTGTGACCAGCAATAGGGTATAGAAATCACACCTATCTGCTGCCATTGCCATTAAGGATGCTAAAAATAGTAAGAAGGCAGGGAAAGTTCCATTAGTCTTATACCTTGACACTAAGAACCAATTATGAGTCTGAAAAGGCTCAGAAATACGAGGTAAGTAACTTCCCACTTGTAACAATAAACAGTAAAATTGACCAGATAGGTCTAGAGAATGATACATACATTTCTTCATTCTTGTCAAGACAAGATTCTTCTCTCCATACAGATCTTCCGATTAATGTAGCTAAGTGGAAGATTTTTGCTCTGGGGAAAACTTTCAGCCTGATTCATTTAAATAATTTATGTTATACAGTAGAGTTCAAACTGTGTGCCAGTAGCTATGTCACATTAAGTCAGTTTCTACAACAAATTCACTTGTTGCAATCAGCAAATTGTGAAATCACCCACCCTTTTTGATTAATATCTCATGGTTATGGAACCCAAGTGCTTTTTTACTTTGCATGCTTCTACATTTCTAACTTTCATGCTTCTGCATGGGCTCATGCTTCTTTTGAGCTCTTTTCAGCTACTAGATTGTCTTTTATTTGCCCAGAGGCAACAGTAACCTATTAGAAAAATCTTCTGTGTAGGTGTAATAGGAGCAGAATTATAAATAAGAGAGCTTTGCTTCCAAAACAAAGGATGGAAAGTTGGGAATCTGAGTTTACAGAATAAATTTTCCAAGTCAAAAAGTTACTTTGAAAAATGGTATTTCAAAATGAAACAGGAGGTTGTAATTTTTTGTTTCCATATTAGGTCTGAAAAGAACAGGGGTAATCAGAAATCTTGTTCATGGGAAAGTATGTGTGCATCAATTTGGTATGACTGAGAAAATATCCTGCAGATGCTAAACCTGATAAGTTGCTCAAGGGCTTTTTTGATGTTGTTGCTGCTGAGCAGCATATTCTCGGATTCATATTAGTAAATCTATTCTGTGATTATTTGGTTATCTTCAAATGCTAATTATTTTAAATATAGTAAAAACAGCCCATAGTCCAGTTTCTTACTTGGCTGGTAATTTTGGGTTCTATTTCTACAGGTTCTCAACAAACAGGGTTCCTCAATGCTCTGAAGGACAGTCCCGCAAGATATCCTTTCACTGAAACATATTGTAGATTTTGTTGCAAAATAACATCTGAGATGGTTTTGCTTGTTTCCTTGCTATTGTTGAATGTGTGCTTTTAGACTTTATCAGTTAATGATTTCATCACTTCCTGCACAATAGGATTTCTTGCCACATGTTGGAGGTAGGAAAGAGACTATAGCCTGGAGTGGTTGTTATTCTTCATGTTTTGCAGAGTGGTACTCTTGACAAAAATCTGTAGTTTCCATGTCCATGAAATATGCTTCATATTTTATGATGGAATTCATGAATACATTTTGCACTATACACATGCTGTGGTTTCACTAAAAATATTCAAAAATTGTTCTGCTTTTTCAACTGAAGGTATCCAAAATGGCTGATTATTTTCGGGATAGAAAAAGTAGATTTTGGAACAACAGAAACAACATGCTTTCCCTGAAGATCTCTATTTCTGAAACTATTCTTTATGTTTTTAGAGAAGTCATTTTCAAATAGCAACTTGCATTAAGTTACGTAGCAGTGTGTAAATTGCATACATGGGGACTATTATTGTTGTTCAGCCTAGAAAAGACAAGGCTCTGGGGAGATCTCATTGTGTTCTGTCAGTATATAAAGAAGTCTCATAAGAAAAACAGAGAGACTTCTTAGCAGAGCCTGTAGTGATAGAACAAGGTTTTAAGCTGAAATAGAGCAGGTACAGATTGGCCATAACAAAGTTTCTGCAATGAGAGTGGTGAGACACGTGAGCAGGTTACCCAGAGATTTGGTTGATGCCCCATCTCTGGAATTGTTCCTGGCCAGGCTGGATGGGGCTCTGAGCAACCTGGTCTAGTTGAAGATGTCCCTACCCATGGCAGGGGGGTTGCAACTATATTACCTGTAAGGTCCCTTCCAACCCAAGCCATTCTGTGGTTCTATTCTGTAAATGCTGCATGCACTTTTTAATCACTTCATGGGAGCCTTCTGTATATTTTCTACTCAGTGAGAATGGAGTCAGAAAGCAGCTAACAGAATGAAAAAATGGGAAACTGAGGAAACTGCTGGTTAGTTTCTATACAGAGACAGTAAGCTTCCCGTTGCTTATGTATATGTTTTGAATGGTTCCTGTCTGAATAAACAGTTTCCACCTCTCATGAAGACACTATAAAAAGAATTCTTCCTATTTGTCCGTTGTGCCTCACACAGTTTGCTTTTCCACACAAAGGTAGGAAGAAAAAACTGTAATTCGTAGTTGTGCACAGAGACCTCTTTCCAGGTAATTTTCCCAAGTGTCAAATTCTGCAGATACATTTTTTTGTATGCTTGTCTTCATCAGGTAGAATCACTGAGCTGTAAATTCTCTTTTTAAGCAAAGCCGTGTTCAGATTTTTTTGCACAAATAATTTTAAAAAGCACAAACAGTTCTAAATAGCACAACAGTAGCTTCCAATTAAAACAATTACAGTCAATTCTTACAAAGGATAATTCTTTCAAACTATTTTCAAACTGAGAATAGGTTTCAGTTGTCTTTAAAACAAAAGATAATTGCTTATGCATTTGAGGATTTTTGTATAGGAACAATGGCCTGGAATTAATGATTTGTGTTCAGAGATGTGCTGCTTTAAAAGGCTTGGTAGCACGTCTTGCAGAAATACCTGGATTGATAGTGATACATTGGACAATTTAAAAGCTTGGTTACAGTTAATAACAGTTAAAAATTAAATTGTCCAAATAGTATTGGGAATGCTGTTTTGGAGCCATTCAATTCAGGCACAGAGAACATGGCCATTTCAATCTTGCTAACAAGCCTGAGATACTAAGGGAAAATGATACTGTATGATGCTAGTAAGATACTATACCATAATACGCTAGAAGGTTATACTTTGTTGAGAATATATTGCTTTTTTGTGTTTGTTTTACAGTTAATGGACTTAGGTTGAATTAGTGGATTCTGGTTAATTTTAAATAAACTACACCTGCTGTTCTCGAGTTGGTTTTGGATCATTGTGGGGGGAACTTGAAAAATGTCCCTTCCTGTGGGGAACTGAAAGAGGTCTTGAACTGAAAGGAATTCCCCTTTTTTTTCCCCCTAGTAGGAATTATGACGTGGAGGGAGAAACTCACTTTTCAGTACCCTTTTGAGTGTAATTGTGTTAAGGAACATCCTGTTAGTGGTATGTTCAGATTGCAGGGAGTTCTTTTCCCTCTAAGGTTGTTCTTTTCTGACCTGGAGAATCTTCCTCCTGGTGTGTAGATTCTACCCAACAGTGCTCATCTGCAGCCTTCCTTACTGTTTCTACTCTTTCAAAGCCCAGTTTGTATTCTGCATGATGTTTTGGGCTGTTTCCTTCTTTTACACATTTTGGAACCCTCTGCCAAGAGTATTTCCTTACCCATTATCCCTCCTACTCCTTGCTCTAACTGTGGCTGTTGCAGAGAGTCAGAGTTCCTGTCTTGTGTTGGTTTGACTTCACACAGCCTGAGGAGGAAAAGAGAGGCAGAGAGTAGTGAACCTGCTGCTCAGCAGTGCACTTTGGTCATCCTGCTGCTTTTGGAGCAGATCTGCTCAGAATGTAAATGGCTCTTTTCTGGCTTTAAACCACTCTGATTGAAATAGGTTCTAGGGAAGATTATACAGACACTTCAGGTATCTCTGGTTCATTAGGGGTGAGCAGCCCTGCACGACCAAACTCTTCACTTTTGACTAATGTTAGGATTTTTTTTGCAAGTATTTATGTCCATCCATGCTGTTTCCAGGCCATGTCTCTGTGTAATGGTGAGGAGCTGTCATATTTTTCTTCTATTGATAGGTTCAGTGATAAGGGTGTTTTTTCTGTTTTCTAAGGCTGTGTCCTTGTTCTGGAAAATTTTGAGTTGACGTTGTCTTGGAAACTGACTTCACTAAAGGTTGATATAGTTAATATACAGATTATTTTTATCCTATTCTTTTCTCATAATTTTGTTCCTAGTGATGAATTTTATGTATTTCTCTAGGAACCAAAGCCTTTTTTTCTGTTGATTCATGTTCCCTAGAAAAAATGAAGTATTACAGAAAATAGCATTCTCAGAGCAGATGTATTCTGAGTTCATGGCTGTTGTGTGTAAATAAATAAATAAAAGCTATAGAAGGAAGCCTTCTACAGAAAGTTTGGAAAGTTCCTTTATGCTTGATTCTATAACGTTTAGAAGCAACTTTATTGTCTTACTTCTGAGATGCTGACTCCTTTAGAGTTAAAGGAATTATATAAACTGTAGTAAGTATGCAATGTTGACTGCTGACTGCTTTTCTTAGTATACCAATCCATGCACATGCACACCTTTGCTGCTCCCTTGGAGGTGAGGGTGCTCGTGGTGGACATGTCCCTGTGCTGTTCCCTGTGAGTCACACGGGAGAGCACCGCACGAGCTCCCGTCCGTGCAGCTCGGGTGTGCAGCCCTCTGCACTGCGCCTCCTGGCAGCAGTCTGCTGGCTGGACACGCTCCTCACAGTGTTTGGCAGGGGTGCTGTGTCTGGGCTAGGCAGATGCCTAGAGTTTATTTTTTGCTGACCCCTTTGAAGTACTCCAGAGATCTCAAAGGACTTGTGGACTACCCTGAATTTTGTGATTTTAACTACTTGTTATTGGAATTTTTTTCCCATTTGCCTATATTTCCTTGACTTTTAATTACTGTGCTGGAAGCTGTGGTGTGTTTTTTCTCAGTATGGTCCATTGTTGGCCTCTCAGGTTTTCATACGTATTTGATCAGCTCCAATCAAACAACAAATGAAGATGTAAGTTTGTAGTATGTTTCTACATTTGTATTTCTAAATAGTAATAAGGAGGTTTTTCTCAAGTCAGACATGTCTGCATCATTTTGTGAATACGTCGGTAGGAAAGAAGGAAAGTAACATGGTCATGCTTGATTCAAAAGATAAGATGAAACCTTTTTGACTATATTTATTGTGGTTTGAAGGTGTGCTCATTATATACATAGTATGTCCATTATGGTTTACACACATAGGATCTCTGTCTTGAAATAGGAAAATACAGGAGGGAGGAGACAAACAAGTATACTTTATACAGTAGGAAATTAATAAGTACTTTTCTGTATCTCCTTTTCACTGGGAGTGGTAAATATTCTTTAACTCAAAAATTGCTTACTGTAAAACTTGGAAAGTGTGTTGAATTCTCTAAACAAAAATTTCATCCTTTATTTTATCTTACCTCTGAAACTTTTGCCATTCTGAGGTCCAAAACCTCTGGCAAGGAGTATATAATGAATTTAAAGATCAACTTTCTCATTTCTACAGCTATTTTGCATATAGGATTCCTTTGTTTTGGTGTTGAATTATGCTTAACTGTGTGTGGAGTCTTCATATGTCTTTCCCTAACTAAAAGGAGAAATGTGTAGTGAATGAAAGGAGAAAACAAAATTAGCTGGGGAGTTAATGGAAGGTTTTTGGGAATTTAATAAGTGATCTAACAAGGCACTGCAAGCTTTAAGTTATTTTACTGTAACTTCCTATTGTACCTTTTCCATAGGTATCTGGTAGATACAAAAGTAGCATCTTTAGTATTGTCAAATATGTTTTGTTATTGTTTAAGGCCACAGTTAAAATTACAAATTTTACAGTAAATATCAATCAACCAGAAAAACACTTCCCAAGCAGGTTCAAAATGAATTGTGCCTCAGCATCAAGTATCACAGCAAGTAGCCTGACTTGGAAGAAATCTACCTTGTTAATAAGACACAAGATACTCGGTTATTCCTCGGTTATTAGGTTTACGCCAAGATTGTCTCTCTAGATGGACTTAGTGTGCTTCCACCCACTTCCCTCAAATAAATGTCTCTTCTGGATTTTTGAAAGATAGATAGGAGGGAACTGCAGCAGTGGAACATGTCTGAATATCAAGTAAACTGTTCAGTAATTTAATTTAAAACATAAATTCCCAATTGAATACATCAAGTCATTTTACTCAGGCTCTCAAGTATCTCACAAACAGAAAAGCAAAATAGCTAAGGAAAAATGTAATATGCAGTAAAAAGTAGCAATCTGCAAAAGGCTGCATCTGCTTTACAATATTTTAGAACCTTTTGTGAACTTTAGGGAAGATAATGTTTTGTGATGTTATGCAGCTTGAAAACTTACCCAAGAGTGTGGAAAAGAAGTGCTCTATTGCTGCTTTAATCATATTTTGCAATTGAGTCTCTTCTGTAAAACATGCTATAATATTTGTAAAATTGAACTTGGACTATTGTCTATAGATGCTAAAATTCCTGCTTCGAGTATATTGATCTCTTGAGATTGTGGGTTGTCTACATCTATGGAGCTAAAGCATGTGCTCTTAGGGTCTAGCCTTCATAACAACCCAAAACTCTTAAATTGTTTGGAAAGTGTCATTATGGATTTTCTGTGGTCTCTTTTGCAAGCAGCATGTTACAACCTTTATTTCTCAAAGCCATTTTCTGTATTTTATTACATGTGATCCATATTGTTCATATCTCTTCAGATTAAAGGATCATGGTCAAATAAAAGAGGTAAAGAAAACTATAATCCCTACAGTTATGGCAACATCTTTACTAATTGCTGTGCTGCTCTCTGTGGGCCCCTCTCTCCAAGGTAAGAGTATCAAAAGTATTGTTAGCATAAATGAAGCCATGTAATTAGTAATGAAAAAATTATTCTTTCTGATTATTTGAGTTCACTCAACAAAATGAAAGTTTTGGATTAGTGTCTGTTAGAAGCTTTAAGTTTTTCTTCAGGGGTAAAGAGATAAGTTGGTAAATTGTGTTCAAACTAAGTTAGTGATCAAATCTTGTAAAATTACATCTGAAATTGAAATAAGCTTTTTTGTTATTTGGACTTTCACCACTGCAGTTAATAGCAAGAAAAAAATTTCTAGTAGTTAGCTGTTGCATGAAGGGCAACCTGGAAGTTTATGAAACTTTTTCATACCTAGCAAATGTGACATGAGTTGAGGAGAGTTGAGGAACCGTATATCTATCTAGCTTGATAATTGTTGATTTTTGTCTTTTAACTCTGAAATGTTGTATTTGAATGGACAGTATTTTTTTTACTGAATACTGTTAATGTATATACATTTAATGGATTTTGGTGGTCTTACACCAAAGCAATTCCAAAGAACACATAATAGATTATGTTTTGCTGAATTCATTTTCACCTTTGGAAATCTGAAATATTTATATATTTGAGGTTGGAGATGTTTTTTCAGCTTGAAGAAAATGTAGTACAGAGCTGAGACTAGAGAAATAAAACTGGCAGCCAGAAGACTTTTTTCTTATTCCAGTGCTCAGTGATTAGGCAGTGCATGTACTACATACACAGTGGAGGCCCACTTTCACTGTCGAGCGGGGCAGAAAACCTATTAGATAATTTTGTGGCCTACTCCTTGGTTAGTATGTTTTGCTTTGCCTGGAATTGCAAAGTCATGAATCTGAACAAGAAGAAATGACTTTATGGTCCAGTGGCTCAGGTGTTTAACTGGAGTGAGATTTCTGGCTTTGCTGTCAGCAATGTCAGAGGTCCTTCTACGAGCAGTCAAAGTTCAACAGGGGAGGCTGGCATCTTTTCCTGAAGAGGAAACAAGAGAATAGAGATTTCCACATACAGGCTTACCCCTGGTTAGAGTGAATAGCTCTGTCTCTGCTTCCTGCCTGTATGGGTATTGCCTGAAGCCAACCTTTTAATTCTGCCATTTTGCTTTTGATAAGAGTATGTGACATAAAAGGTCAATGCCACATTTCAAATTCTTATGACTCCAAATGGAAATCTTTATTAAAACTACATCATGTTTCTCAGTATATGAAATAGTATATTAGGCTGATAAAAGTAGCAACACACAATTGTACCAGACTGGCATTGGCTCCTGTGTTTTAGCTGAGTTTGTGCATTTTTTCCTAAATTCCATTACTTATTTAGATATTGACATGTATATATAGAGGTTCTGCAGGGAGGTATTTTGTGACCACAGGGGAAAATTTACTGACTGTAACATGTAAATTATAAGCTTGCTTCTTTTACTTTTAATATCAGCTATGTCCCAAGTTACTAAATATTAAGTTTCCTCCTTAAATTCTGGAAAAGTGGCTTACCAGCAATTTCAGCTCAAAATTCAAAATGTTCAACTGCCTTTGAGCATGGAATGCAGATGAAGAGAGGATCTGTAAATAATCAAAACTTTTCTCACTTCTGTTAAAGATGATTTATCATTTTTAAACCTATGCTAGCAAATTCGGAATGTATTTTACATGTCCCCAGCAGTTACTTTCAAATCTTAATTCGATCCTTGGCTGTCAGCATAGGTCTAACCAGTATTCTGGAGCAACAAATTATGTAACTTCTTTAAGCATCTTTAATCTTTAACTAGGTTAGATTATTTCATTCTGTGTAATTTGTTCATAATCTTACACAGATTTTTTTACTTATATTTAGTAATTTCTCCACAGAGCATTTTCTTAAAAATAAGACATTTTATGAGTGAATCAATGTGGTAAGCACAGTGGAACACTATAAGCAGTGCTAAGTAGCTGTCATGAAACACCTGGCAAGTTAAGTTCTGTCAGAAAGAAAGATGAACTTTTGTTCATTCTTGCTAAATTTTGTGATTACGTAGTTTCAGTTTAGATGTGGAAGCTGGTAAAAAAAAGAACCTTTAAAAGAGATACTGAATCAAAGTGCCCTAAGTGAGTTTTGTATTTTGTTTTTTCATCTGTGGTTTAAAATTCTTTGGTTTTATGGTATCTGCTGGTAAGTTTCTAAGTCTGTTGTCTGTGATAAAAATAAAAAAAGTAGCCATACATGTTATGATATGACAGGCAGTACCACAAAGAACAAGTACATTACTGATGAGTAGGAAATGAAGTCTAGTACTTCATTTGACTAAAAGAGGACATTAGAAGGTATAGGTGAGGTATTAAATTCTGTTGTATGATAGAAAGCTTTTCTTTTTATTGAGACGAGATAGTTACTGATCAGCAATGTCTCTAATAATTTTCCTTTACTGTGATTATTCTGTAGCTTAATTGACAGAAGAGGATTTATACAGCCAGATACACCGCAATTAGCAGGACCGTCAAATGGCATTACCATGTACGGGGCCACACAATCTCAGAGCAACATGGTAGGAATCATCCCATAGTGTTGTTCACCAGGATTCCTGTGAATGTTTTTCTTCTCCACTTTCATGTGAACTAATCAAGTAATAACTAACTGGATACAGCAGACACACTGGGTGGAATGAGTTGTTTAATAACAGTAAAGAAAAAAAAACAAAATCCAAGGCTCTTTTTAATGTACGTTTCACACAGTGTAATGATTATTGTTCATGGATTCTAAAAAAAAAAGTCTTTCCTACACTGTTGATTTATTGAAAATAACTGGCATTTTGACTCTTGCTGTTGACACCTACTGTGTTTTGAACTGGAATATTCGAGTATTGTGGACTTACTCTGATTCGTCATTTTCCAGCTAATTATTTTTTTTGTGTGGCACTTTCTTCATACTCTATTTCCTTCTTTGCTTGTACACTGCAGTTTTGCATAGACTAATGTATTTTAAAAAGCAAAGATGAACAAAGAGGAGTTTCTAGGGGAGAAATATTTTGAAGAAAGAGCAGGAGGACACTGAACCTGAACAAAAAATGGCAACTGGATTGTTACAACAAAAGTTTTGTAAACATCTTTGAAACTGTGCCAATAGTATTTACTTTGGTTTCTTGCTGGTAGCATTGGCTATCATAATGGAAGAAGGATTTCCAGTGCCAAGAAGAAGAGAATAACTGGAAAGAGATCTTTTTCTGAAGTCAACCATCTTGCACATGTGCCTATTTCTGAATTTTTGCCCACATATCTTCACAGTATGTGCGTTCTAATACTTTGTCAGAGAAGTCGTGAGTTACGGATGCCCTCCCTCTGCCAAAAAAGAGGAAGCCACAAGGCCTTCTGACGTAGTTCAGCCTTTCTTTTGAACAAAAGAAGAAAGGGAAATGAAAGAGGGACACCCTCTTCCCAGACAGATTAGTTTTAGTGTCACTGATAAACTCGTATAAAAATTTTGCTGTAGTTCCTAAGCTGATTTTACTTAATGTTTTGAGAATTAAATAGATTTGTTAGTCTCCTTAATAAGAAAATGTATTAGAGACATGGTATTAAGTCTGAATATTCTGAGGTGCAGTTGAGCAGAACAAGTTAATGCTCTATGTAAATTTTACTCAAAATATTATCACTCTGAAGAGAGAAAAGGGAGTTTAAAAAAAGAGAAAGCAAACATTAGAAATGGGCTGAGGTCTTTCAGAGATTACCCAAACTTTCTGACGCTGTCAAGGTCCTTCCAAATCCTTATTTGTGAGGATCATAAACCCACAATGTGTCCATGGCATTAAATTGTCTTATCATTGCGAGAATTTAGACACTATCATTATTCCTAGATATTAACGAGAAAATCTTTGCCAGTTTGGTAGAAAATTGGCTAAGTTTGTCTCTAGAAATGGAGAAATCTATTATTGTATTACTTTAAGTCAAACAGGTAGCTGTTACAATTTTAGAGTGTAATACCTCTAATTACACAAATTCCTCAAAGATTTCTCCTTATGTCCTAGAACACCACGCCACATGAGCTGGGAAAACCTGGGTTCTTTAACAGTTATCAGAGTCACTAGGAAATGTGCAGATTTCACTCCTGAAAATGACCTCTTAGAAAAAGCTTGAAAAATGTAATATGTCTTGTTTGGTTTGAAGGAATATTTTTGAAGACTGTAATGCCATTTTTCTTAGGGGATCTTTTCTCTTGGTCTGTATCCAAGATGAATTGGTTTCTAAGGACTGATGGCTATCAGCATTAATATTTCTCCCTTGAGTTTTGTTGTAAACTGTTAAAGACCGGCTTCGTTTACCTGTCTCTCTAACACTATTTCCCCTTCCCCATTGAAGAGGATATACCTGGTACTGGAGCTGGTATTACTATGATTTCAGATAAAGACAGACAAAGTGAAATTCCTTGACTTAAAGGAGCATGTATAGATCAGAGCTGTAGACCACAGTACTTTTCAAATCACAGAAGTTTGGCCGTTTATATATCATCAGAGATATTTATACTATTTTAGCAAGCTTAGCGCTTTTGATTACAAGAAATAAATTACCAGAAGTCTGAAGTGTGTTTCAGTACACCTTTGTGGTGGGTCTCTCTTGATTTTATTGCAGAATGTATTACATCAGGTCTTCACCTGCTTAATCCACAGTGTACTAAAATATCTCTCCTCACCATTGATATAAAATAAAGATATAAATGAGCATATTCTCTCACACTTGTCTTCTCTTATTCCTTCCCTCTTTCATTTCCCTTTCTTCCCTCAAATCTTTTACAGAATCAGCTAGGTTGGAAAAGACCTTTGAAACTGAGTCCAGTCTATGACCAAACACCACGTTGTCAACTAGACTATGGCACTCAGTGCCACATCCAGCCTTTTCTTAAACAGCTCCTAGGGATGGTGACTCCACCACCTCCCTGGGCAGCCCATTCCAATGTCTAATCACCCCTTCTGTGAAGAAATTCCTCCGAATGTCCATCCTAAACCTCCCCTGGCGCAGCTCAAGACAGTTTCCTCTTGTCCTGTCACTAGTTGCCTGGGAGAAGAGCCCAACCCTCACCTGGCTGAAACCTCCTTTCAGGGAGTTGTAGAGAGCAATGAGGTCTCCTCTGAGCCTCATCTTCAGGCTAAACAACCCCAGCTTCCTCAGCAGCTCCTTATAGGAGTCAGTGACTTGTGGCTTTGTAAATAGAATTCTTGTGCTTCACCCAACGAGTCTGTTGTCCCTCATTAAACCTCTATGGTTTGCTTAGTATAATACTCTGTTTTCATTAACTTTAACGAATCTTTTCGCATAGCCTCATTTTTGCTGATAAGTTCAAAATAAGTATCGGGCTAAGTGACAGCCGCTGGTTTTTAGCACAATACATTGTCTCTTATTCAGGATACCATTTGTGGGGCACCCTGGCTGTATTTAACAGCTTTTGTGGTAATTTTGCCTCTGAGACTATGAATATTTAGTACAGCATCTACCCTACTCATGGTAGAGACCCAGTTTGTCACAATCTCAGAAAGTCAGAGTCGCAGCTGTAATCAGTGCTTGATAGACCCGTACTGTGATTTTGGGTTTTTTCTAGATCTTTAGAAGAGGTTTTTCTCATATTCTCTCCATAGTAACTACCTTGTTTTACTAAAAGCTGAATCTATATTTACTTCCATGAAGGCTGGAAGCACATACAGTCATTTTCCTGGTGCATTCCCAGTGTTTTTTATTTCTTTTCCAATGTAATTTAAAATTAGTCTGGTAAATTCATTTGCCAATTTCTTCATATCCTTATCTACATGAAAAGCATGGTCACTTGGAGCTCATGATCTGTAGATCTGGTAATTTCCAAAGTATTTCCCTGTTGCATTTTATTGCTGATTAGTTTTATGAGCTCATCATTAGTTTGACTACCCAAGTGTTTTCCTTATTCTTAAGAATTTTTTTTGTATGAAGCACATAATCTCAGCCATTGTGAAATAATAATTTTATCTGTAATTTATTCTTTCATTTTAAAGTTTGTTTTCTTTGTGTTCTGAATAAAGTTCTTATTTACTCATAAACCCATCATTTACCACTACTTGGGTCTGAACCACTTCATTTTATCTTAAAAGCTGGAGTTGATTCTTGGGGTTTGATATAGGGTATTTTATTCTTTAGTAATCCATTAGGAGGAAACACACAATCTGTCTCACTCCTTGAAGTATTTTTAGGGGAATTAGTTTGGTTTATATTTACTATAATGTCTCTAGGAATTCTCTAATGCCTTGTAAAGTGATAGACTTTGCTTCTGTTTGACTCTGTGTCAGGACAGGTTTATTTCCTTGTTTTTAAGAAATTTCCTTATATTCCTGCATTCCTAGGCAACTCTTCTTCAGTGTATAGGTAGTTCCATGTGAAGCAAATTCCCTTGTTTCTAATTCTCCATTTCCTTTCCTAGATGCAGATTCTTTAAAGTGCTTTCTTACTTATATATACTATTCAAAATTGTAGGAACTGTAGTGCATGCACAACATTTACTAGCAGTGATAAGTGCAGGAAAGTCCTCTCCCACATGTTCACTTAAGTATTTCTGTTACTGATCTGGAAATAGATCCAGCTGACTCAGGGAGCATTAACTCTGACTGTCCTAGTGTACTTTTTCCTTTGCTTTTCTTATTTGCATTATTGGGAGTAAGTATTTCTATCAGGACAGTAACAGAATTGGCAAGGACCGCAGCCCCATTTTGCTGGGAGTTTTGCAAGTGTGCTTCCTTGTATATTTACTGATGTACTTCCCAGATGACCAAAACAGAACTCAGGGCTCTTACCAAGTCAACATTACCACAGTCAAGGTTGATAGAGGTTTTTCCTTAATGCATTTTTCTTCACAGGTAAAATGGGTTACGGGCACATGCTAGTAAATCCATTTCAGCATTTGCTTTGGGTTGAGATATGTTTTAGGAGCAATTATTTTGATAGTGTATGTTTACTGCATTTTTATTCACATCTCAGAGCAGTGTCAGAGCACATGAACTAGATTTATTTTAGAAGATACGCCCCTGGAATGCACCCAAGTTGCTCTAACCATTCTCAGACTTTCAGTCCATAAGAACAAACAGTCTCCAATCTGAAGTAAGGTCTCTGGGCCAAGTGTAGCTTCCCATTTGGCTTCAGAAGTATTTCCCTTCATAGATCTACTCCTCATGCACTGTACTGCTTGATAGCGGAGCCATTGACTTGGTGGGGTTTGTGGCTCAGTTGTTGCACAATAACCACAATACATAGATTTTGATTGTGAAATCCTACATCTGCTGGGAACAGCTACACAGCTCTATCCCTCCACTCTTTACCCATTTGTTGTATCCAGAATATGGCATTTCAGCATCCTTCTTGAAACTTCATGCCACTGTAAGCCTCCTCTGAACTCCGTGTTGTTTATTCAGAGATTGTGAGATTATTCAACGTGCTTTTTTCTGTCTTCTGAGAACTATAACAATTCTTGAATGTTACTAGCATTTAGGAAATTTTAAACTAAGTTTATTTAATATTTAAAGTAAATAATTCTGGTTATCTCAAAATAATCACATTTAGAAATGTGAAAAATATATTGCCATGTACAACAATGTTATCACGTATTTTCTGTGTAGCTTAGAAAAAACAGATTTTCTTCAGGTAAAAAGAAAAATATTTTTCCATAGTTGTTTGTATTTATTATTTGTGAAATAAATACAGAATTCTAGGTTTTGTCCGATTCGCTTTAATTTGTGCCTTCCTATGTGGAAATAAATAGATATCTAAAAACTTCTGTGAATATATTTAGTTGAACTTCTGTACTTGTAGAACTTATTAAACTTGTCCTACCTTCAGAATCTGCTGTTTCTCTGAAACAGTGGAAATTTTAAGTGAAAAATAAAGTCAGCATATCTGAAATAAGAAGATGCTGGTGGAATAATTTTTGCGGTAGATTTTTAGTTATTTAGATTTCAATGCTTAGCTTCCTTTTTCTTACAATCATAGGCTTTTTTGCTTCATTTGAAATTCTAGTGTTGGATAATTCATGTGATTAGTAGCAGCTAAGACTTCCTGCCCTAAATTTCATTCAGTCAAGAGTGAAATAACGAAATCGAGGAAAAACCACCATGCCAACCCTATAACAAATCTGATTTCCTTGTTTTAGTTCTGTGTTGGCAGTTTAGACTCAAGAATAGTCTACCTGTATATTATGTGTTGTTTTTATCAGATGTTTTTGAGACCCTCATAGAACAGACATACTTTTTCTGGCTTAGACCCTGCTTTCAAAAGCTCTTTACAGCCTAAGGATTTTGTGCTGATCGCTGTTAAACAGACAAGAAAAAGAAAACCTGAAATTAATCTAAATGAAAGGAGAGGCTTTAGGGAAGTGACAAGTTCAAGGAAAATGAAGAGATATACAGCACCTGAAGTTTATAACACTATTTAATGGAGCTTTATGAGGCTACTTTATCTTTTTGATATTAATTTAACTGAAATGCAGTAGAGTTCTATAAGAAGAAAATGAATTCAGGCTATACAATGAGTTCAAGTAAATTATCTTCAGCTAATACAAAGCTGTGTACTTTTATTGCCTGGAACACGTTAATGATTTCCTTTTGAAGATCAGAGCTGAAGGCTCACTAAAGCAGTAAGTCAGCTGCTAGCATTATTTGTTTTCAGTGTACCCCAGTAGTTATAAGCATTCCTTTGTTATTTAACTTGTTCTTTGGCCACTGCCTTTCAGAGAAAATGGGTTTTCTTGGTCTTTTTGAAGTTTGAAAATTCAGTTAACGAATTTTTAAGGTCTGCATAGTAAGGTTGGTTGAAGTTTTAATTTAAATAAGCAGGCGTGAATAACAGGATATTAATCAAGAATGAGTTATTCACACTGAATTATTAATTGAAAGTTTGACTTTAAAAGATGCTGTCAGTTTTCCTCTTAGTAAAGGAAAGACACTTAAGCAAGGTTATGGCTTTAAGCCTGTGACTAATCCCTCTGAAGTGATAGGGAACCACTTCAGTTGTTTGGCTGGGGCTGTTCATCATTTTGTGGGGGGAAGATTGCTTGCAATTTATATGAACTCAATTTATCTAACAGGATGTCAGTCCATTTATCTCTCTGAAAGCAGAAGTCTTGGAAATACATACCTGAGTAAGGATTAAGCTTCTGCCTGTCAAAAGTAATTGGTCTGGGAGTCCTAAACCACTTAGATGTGTTTTAAAGGCTACCTATCTCTTATGACCAAGTATTCTGCTTGCACACTTGCTGAATGTTAGGTGTGTGCATCCATCGTTAAGCTATTCAGTGGTGAAATTGGAGAACCTGAAAATGACAGGAAGCATTGTTAATCGTGGTTTTCATCATACAATAAAGGAGGCAAAAGTCTTCCTATAAGTTTTCAGAGAGTGTGGCACAGTGGCTTATTAAACTCAAATGGGCATTTTTGGGAATTGCTGTAGTGTTAGTAACAATGGTTATGATCAGGAATATCTGAACAGATGATAGATCTGTAATATGTAATTTGATAAAAATCTAACAAGTCAGTCATAGAGCAGAATGTATTGCTTTAACAGATGACTTGAAATAACAGTGAATAGGATGTCTTACCTCTGGATAGATCTTTGATTCTGCTTGCTTGCCTCCAAATGTCCTTCATTGCATTTGTAGTTGTATTCACTGATTGTAGTGTTTTCTTACCCAGCAGAACAGTACTATGGCAAATTAATCTAACAAGATTTTGAAAAACTGCGGTGTTATAACTGGCCAGGCAATGAATCAAATATTTTTTTTCTTAGAAGCTCTCAAAAATCACACAAAGAAACTTAATTTGGCAGTAGGTATATTACCCACTTAGGTAGCTGGACATTATTGAAATACATACCTGTCTTGTCATCTCAAGGAATGAGGGATAATTTTGTATAAACCGTTCTTAGGAATGGTGTAGAGCCAAAAAAAACCATTTCTGGTAACACTCACTGAGCTTAACTGGATTTATATAATGCTGAATTTGGCTTGTTATTGACACAGTGCTTTCCAGAAAACTTGTGTTTTGTACCTTGATTCGTCACATTGTCAGGATTACTCAAGAAACAGCCTAAAAATCATTAAGGTTGATCTCGATGCATCTGCAGTGCTGCCTGGTTTCTACACATCCTCTGGAGTATGGAGTATAGTGTAGCTCATTCTCTAGAATTTATGTGTAATGTATTAAATTGTGAGGGGAAAAAATATTACTCATAGAGCTTTATTACTAACTGTGTAAGATATCTGTGTCAAAAGAATTATTGTTCTGGAAAACCTCTGTGGTATGTTAATTCCTACATGTGAAGACCAGTTAAAAGAAAAAAATTGCCTAGTGTTTTTTAAAGAACCCTTAAATGAACACTGCAAATGTATATCATAATTTACTTTGGTAATAATCCAAAGCATTGGCTCAGTTATGCATGCCTCTTTTTTTTTTCCTGGGCAGCATGCAATGGGATGTTTGGGTGGCTAACCATGGAATGATACTAATGGCTTTCTTTTTTTCTCTTCACATCCCATTCTTTTCCATACCTTTTTATCCATATTCTCCCTTTTTTTTTCTATGTTTTGTTTGCCTTATATGATTTTGACACCCTTCCACTCTACAGTGTGACCAAGATCAGTGCATTCAGAGCACTAAATTCGTTTTGCAGGCTGCTGCCACCCCCCTCCTACAGAGTGAGCCAAGCATAACTAGTGAAGAGCTCCCTTTACCAGGAAAGACTTCTATCAGTGGGCCTTGTGCAACTCTGACTCTAGGGCAACCAACACCACCATCTTCTATGCCAAATCTCACATCAGATTCAGGTTTGACAGACATCATACCATTAAAAGAGGAGCACGAAGGCCATCAGTTTCTCACTCCTGAAGAAGCTCCATCACCCCCTGGGATGCTGCCAAGTGGAAGTCCTATTACACACAGCCATACAATGCACGTCCTGAGTCTAGCCAGCCAGGACTCGTTGCATGAAGACTCAGTGCGTGGCCTCGTAAAGCTTAGCTCAGTTTGAACAGCTTTTCTGAACATTGCACCTTTTCCTGGTGTCTATACAAATCTGTGCTTAACAGGAATGACACTGCAGTACCACTGTAAGGCTTCGTAACATGCCTGTAATGGAAACCTTATCACTTAATGGAGTCTACTAAAAGGACAAGTTATTTTTTTCAATGGAGCTATGGCATTTTTTTGACCAGGTTGTTAATGGTTGTGCTTTGATGGTGACTGCATTTTACTTTTAAATAAAACCAGAAAAGGTCAATAATCTCGTTTCCTGAAGCTTGGGTACAGCAAGTTGGAAGTCAGCCTGTAGCAAACACCATGTACAGTACAAAAGAGAGAGATTCTTGGATGTAAGTGTCATGCTCTGTGTTCTATGCTCTTGTAATACACACTTGTTACGGCTTACCACACCTGTGGCCAGAATGATCTGCACTTACATGTTATGCTACCAATATTTGAGATAGAAAATTACCATTCCATTTGTTAATACAGAACAAAAGACTGCAGATGTGGATTTGCATGCCACGCTACAGTATGTGTTACAGTGGTGTTGGTATTAAGAGAAAGTGCTGCTTTTTTATTTGTGACTTTCAAAGTGCTGTTTCATTTAAAGACAGTACAACAAACAAATTAATGGACTATATTTTTTCAATTTATTAAATTTTATTTTAAATTAATCAGTGGTGCCTAGAAGATGATGAATTACTGATTTGATCATGTTGCATATCATTTAACCTTCTGTTTAAGTGTTTAAGTGAGGTATTGTGTTGTGCCATACCACAAGATTCTTCACTCCTAATGTGATACAATTACCTGTGGACCTCCAATAAAATGACATCCTCTATTTCGTGGACGTGTACAGTTATCCTTGCACAGTTTTCATGGGGAAAAGAGGGGGAAATCATGACTTGTGTACATAGTTTGTAAATATTTGACTGGAATATGTATACATGATAAAACTAGAGCTATGGAGGAATAGCTGGTTATGATTAGGATTGCTTCACCATTTTTTATGGTTTTGTTTGAGCTGTGTATTTGTTCCCATAGGAGATCTTTATTTGGAACCAGTAGAGTTAACCTCTGCTTGCACTGTAATTCAGTGTAGCTGAAGGGTGAGGGGCTTAAGATTCAAGACAAAGAGCTTAATGAAGTAATCTTAAATGAATAGTAGTTGGTAGCTGTTTCACAGCCATCATTTGTATTTGTCCTTGATTTCATGGAATTCTTCTGCGCTTTTTGTTTGCTTAAGTAAAGCACAACTAAAAGGTTAAAGAGAATTTTATAAGTATTTTTGTGACAGCTGAAGAGAACCTTAGTTAAGCTGAAAACTGGAACAGCTTTAATACTGTATTTACCTGCTTTTCGGTGTGTGTAACCTGGATTTTTCTTTTTCTATGACAAATTACGTGCAGAATGGGCTTCATCTGATGTTTCTATGGCATGGAAGCATTTGCCAGTTAAGAAATGTAACAGTTCTGTATTGTTGACTGTGGTCATTCACTGACTCCCGGCTAAAAAATCTTTTTTCTTTTAACTTTTGTTGTTGAAATTGAGAACAATCAGCCTGCAGAAAATCATTCACCCATGCTATTGAAGATTCAGACAAGATACTGACAAAATCCCTACTCCTGTAAAATTTCATGAGCAGTCTGTTTCTAAAATTGATGATGTTAGCTTGGACCTAATTCAGTGTGTAGAACATATGCTTTCTGTCTGTAATTGCCGTAATGTGTCCACCAAAGAACCTCTGGCAGACAAATCTGTCCCAGCTATTGTAACCACCTTCCCAGCATTTTCCAGAAGCTGGGACAGTCTAGAGTTCTTTCCACCAGCCGAAGTGTAGTGACAGACCTGTCCCAGTTGGCTGGTCTCCCAGTTTGAGCACTTCTGTGTCTGCTCTTGAAGAAGTCAGTGATGCTCATCTTCTTGATTTCACCTTTCCCCAACACGGCTTCTTGGGTATGAAGCCCTGAACATCTGCATTAAAGCAGGCAATGATGGAGGGCTGGAGATACTGGTCTGATAGACCTGGGTAAAGAATCCCAGCTTTGAGTTTATAGACCAGTACTTGATGAATCATTTTCTTTTCTCATAGGTGTCTGTGGGTAGTTAACTGTGGATGCATTACTCACTACTTAGAAAGGCAAGTCAAATGTTTTTAATGTGGTATCAAAACTTTCCATTTGTGCAAGTCATGATGAGGATGATTATTTTAAGGAAATTGTTCTTTTTAAGTTTCCCTGAAATAGCAGATAGATTTTATGTTTCCAAGAATATCAACTTCGTGACATTTATATGTCACTGCCACTAGGGAGTAGTGAAGAAGGCTCTGTGCACAATAAAATTAGTGTCAGTTTTAACATGAAAAGGAAGGGAGGGGGACAGTATTAGAGTCTTTCTGCTGTTTGCCTTGTGCTCATGCTTTTCAACATCATTTTTTGAACCTTCTGTTTTGTTTATACGTGAAGTGTAAGAATCACAAAACATTGGTGGAAACAGATGTGCTGCTTCAAACATGTCCTTGTTCAGGTGACTTTCTTTTGGTTTTTCAGATGACACTCCTTTTTTTCTAAATGTGCTGCATATGTTTTTAAATTTGGCTTTTGAGAATACACTGAATACTTTGAATTCGTTTATACATTTATATCACCCATACTTTAAGTTTCTTCTCCTCCCCATCTGTCTGTTTTGAATGGTGACATCTTGAACCTCCCAGACGTGCCTGCCTTGCGAGGACATCTGCTGGAAGGCTTCGGAACTAAGTCCTAACCCATCCGGACCGGTATTCGCAGCCTTTGACTGACAGCAGTCAGTGATTCAGCAGCAGGCTGATCAAAAAGGTACCTCTAGCAGGGTTTTTGGACTCTTCCCCTCACCTCCATCACACCTGTCTTCAGTCCTGGGCACTCCCTTCGTTGGAACTTGTGTATGTATCTGGAATGAGTCAGCAAAGTAACTATTCACCACCTTCTCTACAGATTTGATTCTTGATATTTTATTTTTAAGTATGATTACACAGCATGCACACTAAGGATCCAAAATTATACTCTATGTGAGTACTGCACAGGGTTTTTTCTATTTTTTTTTTCTGTGACAGTATACTACTATTAAATAGCTCTTTCCATTTTTGATTTATAAATCTAGAATAAAAATTGATATTTTCAGAAGAGTAAATATTTTTTCTTAAAAGCCTAAAATCTTTGAATGTGTAAATTTTTCTTAAAGCCTAAAATCTTTGAATGTGTAATCAGTTGATCTGATCTAAAATATTTATTCTGCTTTGTTTTTTTAAATAATATTTCCCCCTTCTAGTTGTCTATATAATCTTCTTTGTAGAATGAAATACAGTGCTTCATAAAATTTTTAAAGGCTTTTTATTTTTATGATTTCTCAAAGACATTTCTATCTTGAAAGGGAGTTTTATATTCACAGCAGTAATGTAATTAAACAGTAATGTAATAAATGTCCAAGTGTTACTGCATCTTCATGTTATAGTACATCCTTTGGCTACTTTTCGTCCCTTCCTGTGAACTCATTATACAGGTAGATGTATTTCCTCGTTCCTTAAAAATAATCAGTTGTGTGCATCCTAGTGAATGTTCCCAGAAGAAGCAAATTGATCTCATAAACCCAAAGACATAAACCCTAAGACATAAGACATGGATAAGACAAATTTATAAGACATGTCTTACAAATGTGAACCAACTTGTGGTAATGCAGATTTTTTTTTTTTCAGTCTGTTCAGTGTTTGTGACAGTTCACAGTAAATAAATGGTTGCCTAATGTTCAAAATCCTAAACAAAGGGGCTTCACTGGAGAACCAACAAAACTGGGCTTCTGTTTGTCTTTTAGTTCTCAAATTCAATACTGCTTGAAGAACAACTCAGCAATGTTGTATAGAGATCCAGTCCTTACTTTAGTTATATTCTGGTTTAAATTATATGTGGGAACTGTCATGTGTTTGTTGATTTATTCCTTCTGTCCCTTCCCCTCCTTATCAGCAGTGGTACTCTGAATCTGAACATGGTGTGTTCGACCATGGGCCATTCTGAGGCTTGGTTTTAAAAGCCAGTTGCTTCCCAAATGATCCTGTTTTAGGGACTGACATGAAATGAAATACTATACTTCAACACAGTTTCAAGTACTCCTAGGCCCAAAATATGAATGAAATGTGTTTTAGACAGTTGCATGTAGATTTAGCTCACTTAAATTAGAGCTGTCTTAGTTTTCAGGATTCATCTGGGTCAGGGCTCCCTGATTTTGATTGCCTGCCTGCAAAGATGCAGTTTGACATCTGAGTATAGATTTGGTAGCCTGGGCTACCAAAAGGCTCTTGAGATTAAGTGAGCTCTTTAAACCTGTGGATATCTATTATGAGTCATTGCAACAATTCAGTTCCATCACCAGAAGGCAGCTGTCTGTTAACATTCAACTACACAATTTGAAAGTTCACTAGAAACAAGACAAGTTGGGAAGGAGAACAAGTTTTAAATGTTCTAAGGAGATTAAATAGGAGTTTGTTTCTAAGGTAGGTCAGAGAGGACAGGAATAAGAAGATGAAAGGGAGAAGACTGAGTGAAAGCAGAACAGAGATTATCAGGTGACATGGAGGAAAAGAAGAATTACCTATAAGCTGTGGAGGGAAAGGGAGGGGGTATAAACAAAAAGGCCTCATGGAAAAGAAAATGAGGACAGTTGTCAATATTGATCAAACAATATTTTTTAAAAACCTAAAACACAACAATTACTCATTGATATTCATTTTTTTTTCTGAGAAATTTAATAGTCATTCTAGAAAAAAAAAATCCTTTTGAGAGAAAGTAATTGTAGGAAGACTGTAAGGAAAATGTGAGAAGTTAGTTTGCCCTCAAGCTCTTCTCCCTTAACATCTTTTTCTATTTCTGTTTTAAAAACACATCTGTAAATATAAAAACAGGTGAAGTCTTGGCTCCTTAGAAGTTGACAGGAATATAAGGACATTGACTGTGATAAAAACGGCAATTGCTTTAGCATTTTGAATTTCCATACTGTTGATCATTTGAGCATTCTGTATTTCCATACCAGAAGTGCCACTGCCTTGGAAAAATGAATGGTGTAATATGGTTTAGTGTTTCTTGGTGATGCCTTCATTAAAGCTGCTCACCCTTTAGTGACTACTAAGCAGTAGTCTCACCAGTTTAACATGAAGCCTGGAATTCAGTCAGAGTTTCTGTGACTATTGTGCAAATCGGAATTAAGACTACAGGCTAGATAAAGTTTGTGGTTGGAAAACTGGAAAGATCTCTCCGACAAAGATGTATTTACTTTACAATATATAATGAAGTCAGTTCCACTGGCAACAAAATGTTAATGACAGTGTTATCTTGATGTATTTTATGCGCTTTCCAACTTTAGCTACATTGCCACTTCTGAAAACCTGGAAAAACAGAACTAAGTTTAATCCAACTGTAATTTAAATCTCCTCAAACCCAAAGTTGGTAAAAGCTGCTGGAACTTACCTGTGTGTATTTAGGTGTAGTTACAGAAAGGACATGAGGGGACCCCCTTAAAACAATTTGTGTGAATGATCTATGATGTGAGGAGAACTCTTGTAGCCTTTCTGCAGCCTCTTAAAAGCACCATCTACAGCTGAGAAAAGCAGGCTCAAAAGTGTCTCACTTTGGGGTTGTGCTCTGTAGTTTGTCCACAGCAATCTGCAGGGATCCAGCTGCCCTGGGCACTGCCAGCTCAGAGGTGGAAATGAGCTGGACTGCTCAGAGGCTGTCCTTGCTAGGGGATGAGCTTTGGGGAACAGGGAGAGCTTCAGCCGAGGCGGTGGCACTGCAGGCACTGCAGCGTTCGTGTGACGGCTGTGAGCGATTCCTGTCACGTCCCTGTCTCTAAGCATGAGGGGTTTGCTTGCAAAGGTGTTGAAGTCCTGGGACCTGCTTCCTGAGTCTTCTGTCAGGAGAGAGTTAGTGTGTGATGGGTTCACACAGGAAAGTCCATTTCTCTATTTCATGTTCTTCATAGTAGCTAGTATGAGGCTACGTTTTGGATTTGTGCTGGAAACAGTTGATTAATTCACAGATGTCATGGTTTTGCAGGCAAACCACAACTTCATTGCAATAAACAGAAAATTGGTTACAGGATTTCTGATGTGTCTGCCCTGCTACCTGCCTTGTGGTAGTGGAGCAGTTGATGGTGGTTATTGGCTGGAATGGGAAGGACGCAGCTAGACAAATTTCCTTTTTTTAGTGAAATGTTAAGTTTCCTTCTATGTAGGTCACAGAAAATTAAAAGCATGCTCTGTAGTGCTGACCAGCTAATTTTCTAATATGTAGAAGATACCTAATATTTTTATGTACCTTAGTTTTCTTCCTAAATTGAAAGGAAAAACAAAGTTCAAAAAATTTCCACAGGTTCTGGAGACTACAATTGAAGAATCTTTTGGAACACAAATGGTGTTTGCTTTTTAAATAAACAGTAGATGTTTAGTGTTTATTTTATTACATATATGAAATTTAAATACTAAAAAAAAAGTAATCTCAAAGTTCTTCTGTTGTTTTTGTATTCACAATGTCATGAAATGGTTTGGAAGGGATGTTAAAGATCATCCAGTTCCAGCCCCTCTGCCATGAGCAGGTTATACATGAAGTTATACATACAGTTATATATGAAGAAGAAAACAAAGTTAAATGCTTTATTCCATAATTACATGTGTAGCAGCTGTTTCTAATATTCTTGTCTTACTCTTGAATATTTTTTCTCCCTTATATGAAAGATTTAAAATCTTCTTCCTTCTGTAAATGTAAGTTCTGTAACACATTGTACCTTGGTTTTTAAATTATTTAATAAACTTCTGATAGGATAAGTCAGGACTACTAAAATCTGTTTACACAAATCAGGGGGAAAAATCAAAGTGCTGTTTTTTATTATTTCTGTCACAAGACTTCACAATAGCAATAGCTTCATGCAGCTGATGTGAGATGACTTGCTCTGGATTCCACATAGTGGCCCATACACATAGGAAACCAGACTGAAAAAAAACCTTAAAAAATTTGCATTGACAGCCTAAAATATGTTACAGGAAAGGAATATATAGGTGAGGAGGGAGCAAGAAGACTTAATCAAAATGTTCTGGATATAAATGCCTGGGACTGTGTTTGTTCTGGCCTTTGGTTGAGTATGTATCCACTTAAGTATTTTAATGCATTTTGGAAATTTGTTTTCTTGTTACCTCTGCTTAGCACTTAGACTCATTCCATGGAGCGGTCTTGTGAAACAAACTATGTTTCTTTTAAATAGAAAATAAACCAGAAGGTAAGTTCCAGCAGCATACCTAATGAATCCAAATGCTCACAGGACCAGACTGGAGCTGGTCCAGAGTTTCTGTCCTCAAAACAAGTACAGTGTGGACATGAGGAGAACAGCACCAAATGTCTTGCTGCAGAAATCTATGCATATTAAATTCACTGCTTTTGAAAGCAGATATAACCATAGATTGATTTTCCAACTGACTTGTATTGTTCCCCTGGTTCATACTGCTGAAGCTGTGCTCTTTCTTAGCTGAAAAAAAAAAAACAAACCAAAAGCAAAACCCCAAGAATGTAGTATCTGTCAAAATTAAGTTTTATAAATCCATAGGTTGTTTTCCTTTAAAACATAAAAAAATAATTCTTACATGAACAATGTGGCCAAAAAATGCTCCTGGAAATTTGTCAAATGCAAGACTAACACATGCATTTCAAGGACGACCTTGCAGTAGCATCACATTCCTCTGTAAGCTGCCTATTCACTCTAACAACCTGTCTAGAAATCTTGTGGCCTCTTTTCTGGTACATATCAGTTTGGTTAGTTGGTGAGCCGTAGCATGAATTATTATAAGGAGATGACTTCTGCTTTGTTTTAATTTATGCAAGTCTATTTGAAGAGTTTAAAGTATGTATTATTTCAACTATTTAAGTTGTTGCTGAATTATGGCAAGTTTTGTGTCTCTGCTCATAGGCAGTTGCTCTGATCTTACATCCTCAACATAGTAATTACTGATCCTGATACCTAAGGAATGGATTTATGTTTTAAGACTGATGGTTGCATATTTTCTTCCTATGTGCTTCTGCTGGCTGTCATGACAGTAGCATCTTACAGAATTTTACTGACATATATGTCAAGGATAATTAAGGAGCACTGATTAGATTACATATCTAAAAAGTCTTTAAGAGGTGCATTTCTCCCACTGACTGTAAGGAAAGAATATTGAATTACATTAGAGGAAACAGAAATATGATGTAGCATGTTGGCTTTTATCTAGCCTCATTTGAGCAGTATCACATTCACACAAACTTGTATTTTTCTGTGATCACACTACAGTTTGTGGAAGAGCAATGTGGGTGTGAAGAGGTAGCCTTAAAGTCTTTAATTCAGCATCTTTCCACTGAGGTACACAGAACAAGTTGTTAGTAGCAGCAGTTCAGTGACAGATGTGTTGCCTTTTCATTAAAGGAAAATGAGAGGGGAATGCTGCATGCAGCCTGGTATGTAATTCACAAGGACTGTGTGCAAAACAAGCACACATACAGACCTAAAATTTTCCACTGGTTAGTACCCTTGACTTAGTCTAGAAACTAGCTCTTGGCCCAGCATGCTCTTGATGTTATCCACGCTTGAACATCTGCATTGAAGAGATTTGTTCTTACTGAGAATTCTGTACCAAAACACTCTGTAAGTGTCAAAACTCATCAATTTCTTGATTTTTTTCTTCAAGTTACCTTTTGCTTATTTCTCAAAAACAAAAAAAATTCTTTACAAATGATTCCCCAGGGTTATAATTAGGCAGTTTTATATAATCAAAATGTTTGAGCACTAACATGAATTAAAGGACATGCAATGTGACATGATTAGTTATTAAGATTAA
Source organism: Promerops cafer (assembly GCA_013398275.1). NCBI lineage: Eukaryota > Metazoa > Chordata > Aves > Passeriformes > Nectariniidae > Promerops > Promerops cafer. Next base: position 14,629 of record VZSE01003326.1, on the reverse strand, counting down.
TTTTACAATTTGTAAGTAATTTAGAAATATAACCACATGCATGTCTTCATATGAAATCACAATTTTGGATATTTGTCTTGAGAGTTCTGGTAAGTTTAGATAAGTGGAATTTCCAAAAGAAAAATATAGCTCAGGGGCCAAAATCTCTGACCTAATTCAGGCAGCCCCACATAATTAAAGGCTTTGTATTTATTTTGGTTTTATCATTTCCAGGGTTACATAAATGGCAAATACTGTGTTCATGTAACAATATTCTTGACATGCAGACTCTTGGAATTAAATGAGCCATATTTTATGAGCAAGGTAGATTAAAAGACCAGTGTACTATTCTTGAGTGTAGAAAGTCTGTTTGATTTTTCTTTTTTTAAACACAGCTTTCCAATACTCTGTTCTGTTATATTCTATATTGTATAATCTATATTCTATATTGTATAACCCATATCAAAAATCAAACATCCAGGTTTGTTGTCTTAGTAAGGTGTTTAGCTGATTTCACAGAGCCTGCTGTTTTCCCAAGACATTATCATCATGTAGATCTGAGGTGCTTTTTCTGTCCTCACAGATTTAGGCAGTGTTCTGCTTCATTTAGTGCTCAATGTTAAAACTTTTTCTAGTGGGTAATGCAATTGCCTACAGTTCTGCCCCTGTCAAGGAGCAGGAAATCTTTTCAGGCTTTTTTTCTGCTTCTTGAGTTTCATACTTACCTCTGCACTTTCTCCTGCACTTCCTTGTTCTAGGTTTCTAGAGGTTCTTCTGTCCTGCTCTGTTTTTCTGATTTGGTTCTAGAACAAGATGTTTTACAAGGAACTTTAATCTAATGAAACATTTAGCTGTGTTTCTCTTTTGACTTCTAGTTGCAACTCTTTTGAGGAGGGAATCAGCTATAAACAGAGTTCCAAATGTTCAGTTCTTAGATTGAAAGCTGGTGAGGTCTGTAGCCTTCCACTGGGGCTCAGGTGTCACGTCTTCTGTTTGAGATAGGACTTTATGTCTGGGGGGCAAGGGGGGTGTTCCCCACTTGTGTAGGTCTTGTTTAGTTTCCTCAGTGAACATAAGAATTTAGAGGTATAACAAAGATGCAGTTATATTTATGATCAAGTGAGTGGATAAATTGAAACTTGTTCTGGTGATGCATGACCTGAAAAAAGTTTTCCTCATGGTTGTGTGAATTTCAAGGAATAGGGAATAACAAGATTGTATTGGATTTGTCAATGAAATACTTTTCAAAAACAAACAAAAAGGCATATCCAATTAACATGGGAAAAGAGCTCCTCTACATTCTGGGATTTTTAAAGGAGGCCTTTTTTGTGGCCACACTCACCTTTGTTACTTACACTTAACTGTCCCTTGTCATCACTACTCATTTTTGTGTTTGCATTTGCTTTCTAATTTGGGAACACACCAATTTGGACTGTGAGCTAGGTGATGGAAGAATATATTGCCTCACTCTTTCCATTTTAAGGGTATTGGTTTCCTGCCCAAGACTCGTATTCTCTATGGCTCTCTTGCCACAGCAGCATGACCATCTCCCACAGCCCTGGAACGTTTATATATGTATAGATATAGATACACACACACACATGCATGCTCCCTGTATTGCACCAAGGGCTTATTGGGCTCTGGCTGCTTGTTCTGCGTTGGCTTTTGATGAACTTCATAGGGATGCTGCCAGGCCTCTGTCCTGCCTCAGGCAGCCCCTCCCTCAGCACCCTGACAGAAGCCCATCTCCACCCACCACACAACAGCTTGATGTCATCCTTCTCTGGTAGCTTCAAGGGTTTTTGGAGGATCCACACCCTCAAGCTCAGGATGAGTGCTTGAGACTGGTTTTCCTTAGAAGACCCTTCTACACAATCTGCTCAGTTTTGCTCTGTGCTTTGACTTTCTTTACAAGCAAGTCCACTGTAGCATGGACTTTTACCCACACACATGTAATGCTGAACCTGATTTTGTTTTCCTATTCAAAGAATAAAAGCCATAGAGTAGAGGTTCTTTCAGTATACTTCTGCAGCTCCCCTGTGTTTCTGAATCAGAAGTAATGCTTTGAGCTCATTTGAGAGTCTGCTGAAAGCTTCAGGACAGCAGATTACTTCGTGTAAGTGGCTTGGTGGACGACTCAACCAGTAAATTATTTAGTATCTGTCTTTCCAGAAGGGCTGAAGCTGGGTTATGTGTTCTATAATTCAGAAAATACTTAACACTTGAGTGAACAGGCACATACAAAAAGGAACATGATTCACCCAGTATTAAAGTCAATCTGTTGCTTTCAGATGTAATTTTTTCTTCCTTCATCATTGTTCAGTGTTCCTCATTCTGTATTAAATAAAGTAAGGGATATAGGATTATGCACCCAGATCTAGTAGGTAACAGTAACAGCAACAACCCTGTTTAATTGTAGCATTTAAAACCTACTAGATTATAAAAACTGATGTTGTTTGTTCTTTTTTCTTCCAGAATAACTGCTAGTTTCAGTGCAGTTGGGTTCAGTGATGTGCTGTTTCAGTCCTCCAGAAAAATTACTGTTTCTTTTCCTGTGAAAATACATATTTGCAGAAGGGATCTGTGCTGTAGACAAATGTGTTAGCTGATCATCTTAATATGCATTTCTTCCATTAATTTACTGAAGTATAATTCGTAGCTACTGTTTTCTTCAAAATGAAAGTTACCATGCAATAATTGTGCCCACTTAAAATAATATGGGAAGATTGTAGTGTAGTTTTTAGTGAAACTGGAGAAAAACCACTGTGAAGTGTGCTTTCACATATAGCACCTGTGCAAAATTGTGGTCTCTATGTCTTTATGTTGTAAAGGCCTTGTTCCTGAAATGGGAGTTTAATTGGGAATTAATATATTTATCAATCAAAGAAAAGGAATTGCTTTTTTCAGCATCTGATGTAGACAAAGTTAGAAAAATGGTGTGAATAGGAAAGAGTTTTGTAATAATTGCCATGAGGACAAAAAGGACCCCACTTCCCCAATTTTGTCTGCAGTAAAGATCATCTGAAAGTCTTTTCCTACCTACCTGTAATGCTGCAAAATTGGCTAAGCAATTGATAGTTTTACCCATTGTATGTAACAGAAGTCAGAAGCTAGTACACATGGTATTATATAAAACTTCATCATCCAGTGATTTGATCAGGTAAGATTTAAATAAGATAAACAAGTAGGAAAAAAATCCCTTTTCATTTGATCTCATTATTGCATTATCCACCAAGCTTTGAGTCACCATTGCCTCAGGTTAATGTTTTAATAGAACAATTAAGTAAAGAGGTTTGCATCGATGCAGGGTTCAATTTTTAAATTATGGAATCAGTGGTGCTCTGCAGTGATGAGAGTTAGATGTGTGTGTGACCTAGCAAACAGATTACATTTTGTTATCCTCTCTTGTTTGCTGCTTTAAAGTTGCCTTCAGTAAATTCTGGGATTTGGAGTTTTTATTTGTCTCTTATCATTTTCAAGAAAGTAAGAAGCTTTTGTGTCTTTGAGGAAATTAGCTGGGGATTTTTTTCTGCTTGAAGCCTCCCAGTCTTAAAATTAATGTCATTTGTTCTAATTTAACCCGTGTTCTAGGCTCTGAGAATGGGAAGTTTAGCTCTACAAGGAAGTGAAATATGGTTTTTAAGGGTGTTTTTTGTTCTGTACTCCCATTTTCACTGTGAGGAAACTAAATTAGAGATGTGTGGTCCAGTCAAGTTGTTAAACAGATGTCAGTACTGCAGTAGGTTGTATCTCCCAGAAAACAAAATATATGGGTTGAGTGTTAAACCCCAGATTAAATTCAGGAAATAGTTATTGAGAAGGAGTATTGCTGGAAGGGACCCTGAAATCTTCTAGTCCATCCTTGTGTCCCAGGACATACGAATACCTGTCTCAGTCACACCTGAACTGTTTGTGGTTATATCGTGTTTAATGAGGGACACTCTCCAGACTCTCACCTTCTGAGAATTCATTAGACACTCTTTCTTAGAGTCTCAATTAAATCTTAAATTATATTTTCTATGAGTCTAGGTTAAATCTCCCACAAAGTGACTGGTTCCCATTATCCCTTGTGATGGTGGGGGGGCCATGTTGGGCCGGCAGCACTTCTCTTGGCTCTGGCACCTGAGTTCTCCTTGGGCAAAGGTGCAGCTGGTTTGCTCTGGTGAAGCTCCAGCTCTCTGACTGTGCTCATTCCCCTTCTCCCACCTCTCACTGGACTGGCAGCAACCCCATGGAAAGTCAAATCTGAGACTCTGAGCCCCAAATCTTAACTGAGGAACTGCTACCCAGCCAGCTCTACTTGCTTGAGCCATGTTCTGCACTGTTTTCATAGGACTCCTGGGGCTGTTTTGTAAAAACAAGGAACTGTAGTTGTTTAGGGAGACTTTATTAATTCTGCTTCTAAAGGTCTTCAATGGACATCTTAGTGAAGATTCAGGATGTCTTACTGGATTTGATTTTTTTTTTATATATTTTTTCCTAAGATGCAATAAAAGTGATGAAAATCTGAACAAGTACTTAGATGGTATTATCTTACCGAAAGCATGGGGAAGATAATGGAGATTTTAAATAACTTCATTTCAGTGGATGCATTGTGACAGTCTGTTGATGCCATTTCATCCAAAATTCCTCATACAACTTGTATAATTCTTTTGAAAGAAAACTTATCTTCACAATACAGTTCTGATAAAGTATGTATTTTCTGTACATTCTGATGAAGCATGTATTTCTACAGGCATGAACTATTACCTGGTTTAAGTCTAAGTAAGAAAGTTATTTGTATGTAGTTCTGCACTTTAGAATGTATTGTGCTGAAATCATTTGGATATATGGAGTCTGTGCTTTGCTTTTACATGCAAGTTCTGCTTGCTCAGCACAGAGTAAACAAATTTTATGCTCCAGCAGCTGCCTCCTGATTGCTGTGTGCAAAGGACCTTAAAAGCAGCACATCCCCTGCTCTCATCCCAGAGAAAATAGCATAAATAGCAAATACCTAACCAAATGGAGCATAATGTGTCGTTTCAAGCCACCTACCATTTGCAAAGCATTTGTGGATTTGCAGTGTTCATTTAGTCCCTCAGGCTCCCTTCTCAGTCATGGGGAGCACCAGTGCTCCCCAGTAATACTGCACTTGTTCTTGTGTGAAATATCCTGGGGCTCAGCTGCCCCAGCAGAAGTCTGAGCTTGCAGACTGGGGGTCCTTAGCTCCCTTCCTCACATACTTGAAATTTAGCCTGTTTGTATGAGAGATGTATTGCTGGATTGATTGATTGATTGATTGATTGATTGATCAGAGAAGTTGAAGTAAGCAGCATTGCTGATGTTCTCTGTTTGATGAGGGGCTGTGTAGGGCCAGAAGGGTGCTACTGTACACTGGCAGGTAGCATGTGTCTCGTGCTGTGGTTCATGCAGTGCTCTAAGGGTGTTCAGAGGATTTGAAAGGGAGCTCTAAGGAGCAGGTGAGAGGTGTGTAGGCAAGAAACTTTGGGTACATGCACTTCCTGCCCTAAACAGGCAACTACACTTCCAACAGTTCAGTCTTTTCCAAAGCAATTTCAATTATTATTGACAAATGGCTTGATGAGATAGTTGTAGAGGAAGAGAGAAGTATGAAAGGCAAGTAGAACCTAGACTGCATGTCAAGTTCTGGTTCAGCTCAGCCCTCAGCAGAAAACTTCTGAAAAGCCTGGGCATCTCAGCAAGCAGAGGTGAAGAACAGTCCTCAGAAATCCTGTAAAAACATCACTGGTCTAGAAATAGCAGAGCTCTGAACTGGCCACTTTCCTGAAGCTATCACTTACACAGGGAATTGGAAACAAAAAAAAAGTAGGAAACACAAAATTGTAATAGTCATTGCTATGAAAATTGGATGCTTCACAAACACTCAAACCTCATGACCTTTCCAAGTTGCTTTTTGCTGAGATGAAAGCCCTCTTTTGAATACAAGGCAGTAGCACTAAGGTGGGGGGGGTTGTAAAATTGGGAACCATTTAAGGCACATCTGCACAGTAATCATAGGCTAATTAATCTTGGTGTTCAGTCAGCAGAGCCAGTCATCTGGAGCAAGCGTGCTATGCAGATCTACGCTTCGTGACTGAGTCGTAGGGCTCAGGAAGCTGGATGGCTGACTTGCTTTGTGTGATCTCAAGCAAGTTGTTTATTGTCATCATGTTTACTGTACCAAATGTTCTACAAACTGGTTGAGTTCATTTTGGGAACGAATGTTGTGTTACAATACAAAGATGCAGTTCCCAGGCAGAAAAGCAATTCCTCATAATCTTCTATTTCCTCATACGTAAAATATGGTTTCTTGCTCCCTCCCTCCCTCCAGAGAGGAATTCTATTTACTTAAATTTGCTTACTTCAATGAAAACACGTACCAGTGATTTTGAACTTGAGAATTCTGGAGTTCAACTTTATTGTGTTCTGCAGTCCCCAGGTGCTCCAGGTTGCTATATTACTATATGTGTGATGTGCTTTAAGTGTATGTTATAGCACATTATAGACTTGTCAGGAATCAAGTATTTTTCACACAGATCTTTACTATATAAGTTTACTACTTGCATATGTACACATGTACCTACACCTAAACACATTATAATAGCTGTATTTGTGTGTAGATAAGCATGTTCTGATACTGATAATCATGGCAGGTTGCTGTCACCAAAGAGGAAAATTACTCCCCTTCCTGAGTTATCATCAGGCATTAAACTGCCTCCATTCAGGGATGCTTTGTTCTTTAAGGAGAGAAAATGAGACAGTGTTGTGCTTCAACTGAGGTTTACTTTATTATTATATACTTACTAAGAAATAAATCAATAAACTAAGCAAATGCTAAATTATTAATTTGTATATAATACAAAGTGGCATTATATTTCTTAAGTGGAACATGCTTCCTATGGTATGCTGCTGAACAAAAGCTTCTGGTAACTTTGACCGTGTGTTAGATGCTGTACAGGGATCTAGTGGTACCTAAAATAATGGTTTCCAAAGTCTGTTTCTCAGACTACCTGCAATTTTTTGAACTTCCTGTTAGTAGTCCATTAAAAAATGAGCTGCTCTTGTTTGCTGCTGCTGTTGCTGCTGTACTAGACTTAACAGAAGCCAAAATTTATAATTTGGTTTTTAATTTGTTGCCTCAGTAAGAAAAAAATGGTTGTCATTGCTATAAAGATGTTATCAGTCGCTAGCAGAAGGAAGAGCAGTCGTTTTCAGTCTAGGAAGTGAACTGAGAACCTCTGGCTCTGCCAGACTTTTCCAGACAATGTTTCTGCAGTGTCTGCCAAGCCACATGATTCTGTACTGAGCTGAAACCGTTTCCTGCTCTTCCAGAATCTGTGTGGACAGATTGCAGTCCAGGTTCAGAAGATCTTGGTGCAGCTTTTTTTGCTTCATGATAAATCTGCCCTTCAGATTTCCGAGAGTTGCACAGGAGTTTAGACATGCCAGGGTGTTGAAATGCCAAGTCATGTCTTTCCTCCCCCAGCTGTCTCTCCAAGGCATCACAGAAGTGCTTTCCTGAGGCATATTGCTGCCACCTTCCAGTTCCTGAAACAGTTCTTATGGAGTCCTTATTTAAGGATCCTACACATTGGTCATAGCTGGGATGGTACAGCTCTGGGGCAAGACTGCACAAAAATTACTTTACTCTCTGTGCTGCCCCAGCTAGTGACAGCTGTGAGCTCTCCTGGTGCTCTGAGTAGCAGGTTGGTGTCCTACAAATTGCTGCAGCTCAGGCTTATCTGATAATATTTGCAGGAATCCAGTGCAGCAGAAAAGAGGTGGCAGAGTGCGAGGATCCACACTTCCTCATCCAAGAGGAAGGCAGTGCAGATGCTGCACAGCCATGGTGCCACAGGAGATTTTCTCTCCGGTGTGGAGACCTTGCAATGGCATCAGCCTTAGAGCCTTTTCGTGCTGCCATTGTAGTTCAAAGCAGTGACTGTGCAAGCCAGAATCTAGGCCAGTCCCTTTTGAAGCACATGGAGTTGGAAGAAAGGAGGCAACATTCTGACTTCTTATATTTGGGCTGTGGCCTGAATGAGGCTGTCTCACTGTTGGCAGAGATCAAATGTATTTGCCAATATCTGGCAGACGTGTAGGCTGAGAGACTTGAGAAGCAGGGATGAAATGGTGTTGTCCCAATGCTAGGGCTGTCCTTACTGGATGAAATTTAGGAAAGGGAAGACAAATATTCTTCCAGCTTCTTTCCCTTGCAGTCTAGCACTACCCCAATGTGGACAGCAAGTTTTGAAGTACCCCATTAACTATGACCCCTTCCTTACCTTTGTGGTTATCCAGAGCTGAACATGTGCCTGTGTTGTAACCATCCTTGTTATTAATTAGCCTTCTCAATCCTTATTATTATTTCCTAGGAGTGTGTAAGCCAATATTTTCTGTGATCTGCATTTTGACAGAGTGCATGGGTCTATATCCATAACACAGTCTTTCTTCTGCACCTTCTTTTGTCCTTTCAACCCATATTTCCAGATTATTCAGATACAGTCATGTTGGCTAAAATTATACACCTTTGAAGAATAGATATATGTTACTTTCAGCCTATCATTAAATCATACTGGAATTTGAATGGCTATTTTCCAGGTTGTAGCTGGGGAGGTTTGGTTGGTTGGTTGGTTGGTTTTGTTTGTTTCTGTCATTTGTTTGTTGTTGGGATGTGGTTTTTTGGTTGGCTGGGGTTTTCTGATTGTTTGGGTTATTTTGATAAGCCAGTAGATTGCAAGGAGAGGAGGGGGTTTGATTTCAGTCAGCCAAAGGTAGTGATACAATAGACACAAGGGAATGAGCAGCAGCTGTATCTGCTTGGCCTGCAATTGCTCTCCCAATGCCCAAATGAACAAGAAAAGATACCAACAGCTCAGTGAGTTTTATTTCGTTCTGAAGTATTTGCTGTATACAAATTATCTTAACTGACATGAATAACTTATTTCTTACTGAAAAGTCTAGAAAACTGTGAAGAACCTCTATAAGTTAAATTCATCTCAGCAAACTTTAGGAAAAGAATAGTTTTTATTGTTCTTTTTCACTAGCACTTGTGTAAAAGTAAAAGCTGTTCTGTAGAAAACTTTTGGCTAATATCACAGTTTTGTTCCCTAAAAATCCACAAGTAGATCAAATCTGTTCAACATGAAATTAATTTTAGTACTTATTTCTTTTTATTTAATTCCATGGGAGCAGATTCCAGGGGTGGCATCTGTAGTGTCCTAATAAATCATTTAGATTAATTCAGTCAGGACTGGTTTTACATGAAAAGGTTCCTGGAGCTGGTTGGTTTCTTTATTTCCTTATTATTCAGGATTCTTTGAATCATTTAGAGAAGTCTTTGTACAATTAATAAAATAGAAAGTCAGAGCAAGTTTCAGAAGTACAACTGTGTGTTACTTCAAGTTGTAAATTTAAACGTTGCCTCTTCTTTAGGCTTAATTACACAAATAATATAGACCCAGCACAGCTGGCAGGCCACTGATCTGTTTAGTCCAGCCACATTTGATTGCAATGGCCAGAAGGAAGATGCACTATGTCCTGCCATGAGCAGTGAGGAAATAATCGCTCAGAGGAAGGGCAGGCCCAAGGTATGAAACCTGATGACTTTTAGCCCTTTCATAACATCCAGGATGGTGGTGGGGGTTTTTTGTTTAAAAAGCAAAATATAAAAAGGTGGGTTTGTGTTTCCCTAGAAATTTCCAGTGCTTTTTATTCCCACTAAGATCTTGGAATTTGTGATCCACGTGGTAGTGGCTTTCCCGGCTTAGTCAGTACATGTTTCCTCCCCCCAAAAAAATTTTCAAATACCTTATTTTCTTACTTTTGATCCCCATATTAAATATTTTGTTGTTCTTTCCTTCGTTTTCTCCTTTGCCTTCTGAGGCAAAGCAAACGGGTGCATTGCTTGTCTATGGTACGAGGTCATCAGTGAATTTAGGTTTGCTGCAATTTGCTTGCACATAGAGATAGATGCAGGGCCGCTTCTGGAGAGCAGCACTCCTTACAGATCATTCCTCTTCAGAGCAAAGCTCAGGACCCCCTGGACTGTCTCCAGAAACCACTTTCTCCAGGACTTGCCTCCAGTTAAATCCCCAGAGCTGAACTGGGGTACCTCCTTTTGTGCAGCTGCCTGGCAGTACCAGTAACTGCGGAGCTTTAACCATCCAGGTGTGCATTTAAAGGTGGCAATGTACAAAGCCCTCTTCAACAGAGGCTGAGAGCACATACATTAATGTCTCCATAGAGCATCTCTCAGCTCAACATGGACAGATGGCTTTTTGCGTGGCACTTGCACAGTGCCTGCATGGGAAAGCTGCAGTGTTAATTAGGGTCTACGAACAGTACAAATGTCATTGTGACTTCTGGCCCTCTGATATTTGTGCAGTGGTGGCAGCAGCCGGTATCTGTCACCCAAGCCCTGTGCTCAGCCTCTGATGTGTTATTTGCTCTTAGAGTGCACTTCTATACATCCACAGGGGTTCTGGTAATGTAGTTGAATTCCAGAGAGCTTTAATTATGCCCATATTTTTCCTTTCCTCTCCCCTGGTGCCTGCTTTTAGTGAAATAAGACCTTGTGGTCAGGAGGTCCCACCTTTCCAGACCACCAGTTTTGGGAGGCTCTGGGAGAAATACTCAGGCTTTCCTCCCAGGGCAGCAAGAGACTGGGGCAAGAAAGGTTTGGCTGCCTTGTGGTTAATTGTGTTGTTGATCTCTCAAAGTAATTTTTAAAAAACAAAGAGATTACCTGAATCAGTGTTTTCATAGCCTTTGTCCATGACACTTGCCAGCTTTTTTGCATTGCATTTTTTTAAAAAGAGGTGCATTCTGCTGTCTGCTGCACAGATATCCAGCTGGACTAATTCCATCACTATCCAGTGAACCAGATAGTTGTGTTTGAACAAGTAATTTTCTTGGTGAATAGAAGCAGAATAAATGAGTGCTCCCTATGTATTCTCAGCAGAGGCCAGTGGCATAGGTTGTGTGCAGCACTAACCATGCAATACAACCATTTTTGCCCAGGTTAGGGAATTTGAGGTTCAACCAAGTCTCTGGGCAGAAGGTGTTCCCTCAGCAAAGCACCCAAACCCATGTGCTCTGAAACAGCTTTACTTTTACCAGGACTGATTTGTGACCTTTTTTCCACTCATTTTGCCACGTTCAGTAAGGTATGCCTGAGGAGTGGTTCCAAATTCCCCCTGGTTTCTTATAAAAGACAGTAAAGATGCCATGCTTATTTATCTAATGATTAAAGTCTTGGATTCCACCTTCTCTAGGTGACAAGCTGTAAGGGTTGAGTCTTTTCAGGATGTGTTTGCAAGAGAGAACTTCAGATTTTGTGAGCCTGGAGTTTCATTTTCCTTTCTGCCAAACTTTGTGCTGTTGTCTCCTGCTGCAGTTCCTGCCTTCCCAAATGTTAAACTCTATTAAGTAACTAGCACTTCAGAGCCAACCTGAGTCCTAACAGATTGCAAACCCACTGTGAAGCAGAATGTCCTTCCGCATGAGGCTGGACAACATTCATATTGCAGGTTGCAGGTTCTTTCACATAATTATCCGTGTACTTGATGTGAGTTTATGAATTTATGGGGTAGTATACAGTATAATTTGTCATGTAAAATTAATGGAGTTTAAGGCACATAACCTATTACATAAACTATTAAATCCCTTTATTGCAGTATAGCCTCTGTGAAGAACAGCTTGCCCAAACCCTGCTACTGAAACAGACAGTGAGTTATCTCTTCATGTGACTTATTAGTCAAAGCAGCACGCTTTGGCCTTTCTTCACCAAGGTGTGAGATCTGAAACATTACCTGGGACCAGATCATTCCTTCTGCAAAAAGAGGCCTGGAGGAAGCTGCTGACAAAATCTCTGTCAGCAGACTGCACCACAGCCCCTCACTGGGGCAGGAGCTGATATACCGTAGGGACCTCCCCAAGGGGTGGCAAAACCTGGACCTTACGAGGCCTAGAACAGGATTCTATGCTTCTCTGTGGGGGCTTTCCCCCATGGCAACTCCCTGAGCTGCAGCTGCCTTGGGATGTTTATCCATCAGTATGGGGCTGTTACTGTTTTCTGAGGTCCTGCTCCAGGACCTGTTGCTGTCCCATCTGAGCACTTTGCACGTGTCCTGCACTTGCCCAGGATATGGGGCAGGTGCTGGCACCTGCTCATAGCACACTGCACCTTAGCCTGCTCCTTCCACAACTTCCCTTCAAGTCCTGGAGATGGACTGCTTGTGCCTTTGGTTCTACAGTAGCACAGTCATACCCAGCTGGTAAAGAGCAGGTCTGCAAAGATAGTGGGCACCTGCTACCTGCTTAGGCAGTTTTTGTAGGAGTGCAGGCACTTAAATAAGACTGGTGCCTAAATTATTTTGAAGACTTGCTGTGAAGCATTTGAGTGAGGCTTGTTGGAGCAAGGAGTTGAATGTGCCTTCCAAGGCCAAATGACTTACCCCTTCTGACCTCTTCTGGAGAGGAAAAAGGAAGTCAAGTCTTCTGTTCCTGGCACACTCCAACTGCATTTCCTCCCCAGAGCAAGCCCCCAGCACAGTCCTTGCCTGGTGGATGAGAGCCCATCACTGCACCTGCCTACGGATCGTGCCCTGCAAGCGTGGGATCTGTGGGGTGCACACATGCCCAAATTTCCCCCTTGCCAGGCACTTCAATGCTGCATCCTTGCAAGAGCAATAGGAAGTATAAAGCAGCCAGCCAGCTGGTGCCCTGGCAAGTATTCAAGCTTTGCTTTGAGGAGCTATGTTGGCCAGAACTGCACAGCTCCCTCTTTTGCCTTCATCCTGGCTGAATAAATGTAGAAAGACACCACTCAGTCAGAGAGCATTCCAGCATCTTCCCCGGTGCTTTGAAATATTTTCCTATCTCTTTTATCTGTTAATATTGGCAAGTGTCTGTGTTGGCAGCTTTCCAGCTTTTGTCAGAAGCCATTGGGTTGCTCTGCTAAGCTTCAGCTCCTGAAGCCAAATGATAAATGACAACCTCTAGCCTTGGGGGTTTTTTTAATGGCTGAGAAAGAAATGCCACCATATCAGAATTCTAAAATCTAGAAATTAGGGGGAGGAAAAAAGAGAAGTGATTATTCATTGTTGTTAATAATAATACCATGATGTTACACTGCTAGTCGCATTGTGTGTGGGACATGTGGCAGTGAATAACCCTTACCAAAGGTCACAGAAATGTAAAATTTTTCTAGGAGGAAATACTCCAGGCAACAATACACTGACACAAATCTTCGTGCTGTATTGGTTCAGCCATTTGGACAGCACTACTTGCCTCTCATGCAGAAGGTTTGTTGGTGTCATGGCTGGTATGTACAAGGTTCCTCGCTGTTAGCAAGGACATGTGGGTACTTTCCAAGGCAGAGCAATTCCCTTCCTTCAAATGCCTGTGTCCAAGGCTTGGCCTGTTAAGTCCTCCCTGCAGCCCTTTCTGTGCTCTATTTCCAAAGGGAATGTGGCAGCCAGCCAGCATCTCTGAGCAGAGGGGATCACACTGGCGGTAAGCAGAGGTGAGCCATGATTTCCTTTGTCACAAGGACAGAGAACAGCAGCTGCAGGGATCTGCGCTGCCGGAGCTCGGGAAAATGGCTCTCAGAGGTTAAAGATTAGCAGCAGCACACCTCCAGTCACAGGATGACTCTGCCCCTTGCACTCTGCTCTGTCCCCGGCTGCGGGCTGGCTGTCGCAGGGAGAGCGCTGATGCCTCTGCTCTCCGACTAGCCCGTGTTTGTTTCCTGGGGAGAGCCGTCCTGCCCAGGCAAATCCAGCTGCCTTGTCCTTTCCCAGGGAGGGAAGGAGGGACAGAGGTTAAATGACTAAGTAAGGCCAAACAATGAGTCAATACCAGCAGCCGAACCGGAGCTCACGAGGCCTTGGCTTCTGCTCCCGTGTTTTCCCTCCTGCTGGAGGAGACGGGAAGCCGAGAGGCGGGCGCCGGGGAGAGCGGCGGCCTGCGGAGGACGGAATAAATACTCGCTTGTGCGCGAGTGAACACAGCCGCGTCTGTCTGCCCCCGTGCGCTGCGAAGGAGTCCAGTGTGTGCTCCCGCCATAAACTGCAGAGCCAGATCCCCTCCTGCACTGCAGCTGCTTTGTGCTGCCCGCAGGAGCGTGGCCCCAAGGCTGGCACGGCTGGGCAGGACGGGACGCCTCCGGCTGAACGCGCTGTGCCGTGACGGCTTTCCCTGGGGCTCCCGGAGGGCTCCTGCCTTGGGAGGGAGGACTTGTGCACGCCTGCAGGGTGCTCCTCCAGCCTCCATAATTTGGGGAATTTTGGGGAACCTACAAAACACCGAGATCCACTTGACATCCGAGCTCTGGTCACTGTCCTTGGCCACCACTTGAACAATGACAAGCACAGAAAAATGCATTACAGTGTTGGATCATTAGATGCAAATAGCTTTTCTGAAAGCATTGCATACTTTTGATCAATATTATTAATGTTATGAATCCAGATGGTTTGAGTTATGAATAGTTGGATAGTTTCATGCTAGATTTCAGTCCAGACTGGAACTTTCACAAATGAAATCCATCCTCTCCTTGAGGGAGTTGCTCATGGAAAGAACAACAGATCTTAAAATGCGGCGAATGGCAATATTAGAAATAGTTTTCTTACAGTGTCGATTAATGTAC